>VXAD01000394.1:2359833-2521165 GCA_013399195.1 Dicrurus megarhynchus | reverse complement strand
TTTTTTCCTTTTTTTTTTTTTTTTTTCCCTTGACGGAAATAATTTTTTTTAAGCCAACACTGAAAGGAGAATGTTGAGTTGTAAACCAGGATCTCTATGTGTATTTGTGTAGAGATACACACATATATGAATGCCAGCAACATTTTTCTTAAACATCAAACTAACCATGAAGTTCTGAATGGCCACTATTTGAAAAGAAAACAAAATTTTCACTGGAAAATTACTGTATTTGATGTGACTAGGATGACAGCAAAACGTGTATTTTCATTCTGTAGGGAAATAATTGCTTGCTGTTACTTGACACTTCACACAAGAACTTCTGCTTTGTGTGTTCACTATGTAATCATTATTCAAATCAATAATGCTGTATAAGCAGCTTCATTTCAAAGGCTACCTGTTCCAAGTACCTCTGCACTTCTGTACCTGTAGTTTCATTCAGGAAAAGAGGGCGGGTTTGTCCCTGGTAAGTTGGTTTAACATCTATGAAAAGCACTCTATAACCAGTGGCACTAGTAGCAGTGTGATAGTGATGAGTAGCAATTGTGATGTTGCTTTTTTACATCACTTTTGGTCTATTAGGTGAATGTGAAGCTGGCCATCCTATTTCACTAACATAGACAAATATGACATTTGGGAAACTATTTCCATCTTGAATTATTTGTTGATGGATGCCTGTTGATCCTTGCCTCTCCTTTAGGCTAGTTGAATAATAGATGAGAATAAAGCAGGGATACCACTGCTAATAGTCTTTTTTTTCTTCCTTCTTTTGCTTCAGCAAAAATGCTTGCATATAAGTAATTTTCTGTGTACTAGAAATGTTATTTTGGGTGCATCTCATTTGTGCCACTGTACTCTAGATCCACCATACACGTGCAAGTGCACAGCATCTGTGACTTAATTAAACAAAAATTGACACATTGATATATATGTCACAAATATGGGGAAAAATTCTATTTTATGGATACCCACAGTATTTTTTTTCTTTAATCCATCTGCCGCAGCTTGTAAACAGTATTTCATGTTAGAGTGTATGATTGTGTACCAGAACAATTTGCCAGGAATTTAAACACAGGCTGATAGAAAATTGATGAATCCTATCTATACATTTAATCCTTTTTACTAAAAGCTCCAGGAAACAGGGGTTACATTATCAAATGAATTGTGTGACTGGGGTTTTCATTTTAAAAGACTGGAAGACCCAAAAATTTGAAGGTGGGAAAATGCTAAAAGATGAGTGGTGCATGTCTTTAATTATATATATAAGGGGGAGCAGGGATAGAGAGAGATGCACACAGCCTGACCATCTACCACATAAAGATTTTGGTTTTCCCCTGTTTTTTTTTTTTCCTTTTTAATTCTTTGAGTGATCAGAAAACAAGGTACCAGAGTACAGTGAAAGGAGGATCATGAACATCTTTGCCTCTTGATGTATTCTGTTAATAGATGAATGTTTCTTGGGTGTAGCAAACTAGGGAAAGAAAGTAGGGGTAAGGAACACATGGCCCTGATGGATATTCAAAGTTGTACGAAGGCAGATTTAATAACTTGCATTCCTGTTAACTTTTCTTAGCCACTATTGAAATAAACTTTGAATTTTAGTGTAGGGAAAAAGAACAAGTTACAGGTTCTTTTTCTTTTTCCTTCTCTGTTCTTCTGCATGCCATCTGGGTTGTAGTGTATGTACAGTAGCATGGTGTAACCTCTGTCAGTTCACATTCTACATCACTGCTCACATGGTGAATCCCCACCGCTGCAGCTGTGTGCATGGCACCTTGGCTTTCCTCTGGCGTCTGCTTCTGGCATGATTCTCTGTAGTGCCCTTCAGGAAGGCTGAAATGTGTCTCATGGAACGTTGCCAACATGTGTCTTATGTCCATGTTATGTATTTGTACGTTGATGGCTTTTTATTTTAACTGCTTTTACTTCTAACTTCTTACCAGAATTTGTGCAATGAAATCTGAAATAATTGCAGCCTTTTCAGAGGCTTGTACCCACATGAATTTTCAAAATTTGCTTAACTGTACAGATTTATAGCCCTACAGAAAACAGACCAGACTATGAACATAACTTAGGCTTTAATGTGTAACCTTTTATGTATGTTTGAAAAAAAAACCTAAGTTTTCCCACTAAAATGGGAAGGGCTTTTTGAAAACAGATTTTTAATCGGCATGAATTTGCTTAGGATATTTAAGTATTTTGAAAACAAATATATAGCATTTATTATAAAGAAGTAAGAAATATTTTAACATTTCAGCTCTGTGGGTATGTATTTTAAGCAAATGTGTCTGACAGACCTGGAGCTCTGATCCAGCTGGGCATCAGAAGGTGTCAAAAAAGGATTTTTAACAGGGAAAAAACTCCCAGTAGTAAATACGGAATTACCAGCCAAGTAAACGGTGCTGTTTGGGAAATCCGTGTAAATGTCGATGTGTAAATGTCTGTGTGTTCACTTTCCACGGTGTGTTGTGCACGGTGGAGGCGCAGCCCCAGCGCTCGGCTGTGCTGTGTCCCCTCTGTCCGTGCCCCCCTGCTCCCGCCCAGCCCTTGCCTTTGTCACGTCTCTGTCTTGCCAAACATTTCCCTTGTAGGTGGCTGCCGCTCCGTCTGCCGCTGTCTAATTCTTTCCCTTCTCTGACCCGTCTAGAGCCTGGAAGAGGAGATAACCTCCATTTTGTTTAGTAAGGAGCGCTTCGGNGGCTGCTCCCGTGCGTCCCGGCCGGCCTTAGAGCGGCCTGCCTGCCTGCCTCAGAGCTTAACTCTGCGTCTGCAGCACGCCAGAAACAGGGAGGAGTCAGTGCTTGGCTAAGCTTATGCTCCGTAGGTGCTGCGCTAGGTAAACAGCAATAAAAGCTAGCATTAAGTCACAGATGGTGTGTTGCTTTTTGTATTCTTTTTGTTTGAGCTCTTAATATTGCTGCAGACTGTTCACTAAAAATACGTTTGATTAAAAAAACCTGACACCTAATACATAATTTACCGTGGGCTTTCAGATAGCTGTCGTTATTTTGTTATGGAACAAATACTAATATAGCTGCTTTAATATCATTCTTTTGGCTCCAAACTGAATTCTAATAGGATCTTCTTGGTAATCATGTATTGCTATTCTGACAACATACTACCCTAAGCAGTCTTCCTCTCGTTATCTATTAAGTTTCATAAAGTAACAAAGACAACAAAGACAAACAACAAATAAAACCACGCAACAAAGCCTTTTTTACCATTTTTTAAATTATGGCAAACTGGTAGTAGAACATTATTTTTTGTGTTTACTTTTGTTTAATATTATTTATTCTTAATTCCTGATTTAACTGAGAGAAATAACTGCCTCAGTAGCATCCCTGGCTAGTGCATTCATGCTTTTTATTTTCAGGCTTTCATAATTCAATTCTTATGCCAATAATAATTTCCATAACTCTTACCTACTTTTGATCAAATATCTTGATGAAGTGTAAGGAAACTATCATCTTGCAGTGAATATGTAGCATCTGTCTAGTTTCATGCGTATACATTCTTAAAAGCTTGCTTGGAGGATATTGCACTGTTGAAAAGGGTTATGCATTGATTTTTGTCCTCTGATTGCTTTTTGTTTCACAGAGACATGCTTCCAGAGCAGAAGGGCCTTGTACTGGAGTCAGCAATGCTGATAAGGTTCTGCAGATTTTTTTCCATGGCTAAATTTGGCTCTAACTCTTCCAATCCATCTTCATTCTTTCCTTCCTTCTTTTTTCAGTTAACCATCACAGCCATCTTTTGTCTTCCATATGACATGAACCAGCCATCAGCTAATTTTATTTTCATCATTTTAATTTATTCATATACTCTACTTTTGTTTTTCCTCATCCATGTTTTTTGTGCAGAGTTCACATGAGACTCTGGACATAGTGGAGGAGAAGAAGCAGGCAGAGTTTGGGATAGAAGAAACACTAGTCATAGACGAAACCAACAAAGGGAAAATACAAGTTTCCACTGATGCTGGGGAGACATGTAAGGTGGAGCACCTGTCAAAAAAGGACTCTTCATCGTTGCCATCAGATAGTAGCAGCAGCAGCAGTAGTAGTGAGAGTGGGGATGAAGAGGTGGGAGAATACCAGCCCCATCATAGGTCAATTGAGGAAATCATCAGGGAAGAACAGGAAGAAGAGGAAGACGTGAAAGGGAAAGAACATGAAGAAAAAACGCAGCATGTGGAAGCCATACCAGAAGGGAGTAAACTAAATGTCCCAGTCGAGCACACACAAGTTACAGCTGAAGATTTGGTTCAGGAAAATACAGTTACTGTAGCTACAGAAGAGAAGAATTTGTCAGAGCAAATTAAGCAAGATTTAGGTGAAGAAAAAGAGGAGGAACAGCTGAAACTCAATGGAGATGTGTCTCATGTTGACATTGATGTTGCACCACAATTAATTTGTTGTTCTGAGGTAAATGGTAGAACAGTATGACAACTAGATTAAGCAGAGATATTTCTTGGGGTGAACATATACCTGCCTTTCTTCTTCTCCTATTCCTCTGCATCTTCTGGCTTCCAACAAGATTCAGATCATTTGGAAGGGGAAACCATTGATGAGCAGTGAAATTCTGTCTCCTTCAGTTATGGTTTCTGACTTTTTGCTAGAACTGAGTGAAAATCACCAGTAAAGGCAAACCTTCCGAAGACTGAGATCTCTTTTTTTTTTTTAAAATCTCCTCCATATTTTATATGCACATACATAATGTGTATTTATTATTTACATGTTTCCAGTGTTTTAAGTCTTGTCTTGTCTATTTGTCAACTGTTTTTGACAAGTCCATGACATGTAATTGTGATTGGAAAACTATTGCAAATTGAAGTTAGAAAGCACCCGTTACAAATTTTTGTTCCTTTTTTCCCTGTAATTACGTGCTGCTTTTCTTGCCTTTTTTCCCCTCCTTCAGTAAAACTTTATGGATTTTTAGGCTAGAATATGTGTGGCTAGAAATTGCATAGGTGAGAGCACTGCACTGTTAAGTGGTGACGCTCATATCACATTTCTATGAAGTCTTCTAGTGCAGTAGATACTTAGGAAGCATGCATGGGTTCCTGTCACAACCCGTTGTTTTAAGCCAGACAAGGTTGAAGAGTTCATTACTGGGCAAGCGATAAAGAAGCAGAAAGGGAAAAAATGAAATGCAGGCATGTATGGCTTTGTAAATTTGTCATAATCTTCTGCTGAGTTTTTCACCAATTCAGTGGGTTTTTTGTAGTTCTCTACCTTCTTGTTCTTGTAATCGTGGCAATTTTTTTTCTTTACTTTTAAATTGAAACAGCTCATATCCTTTCTTTTGTTGTCTTTTGCGTACACAGCTGTTCCGATGAATGACATGAAAGAAGTAGTGTATTAGACTTTTAAAATTTACAAGCACCCACACTTCCTAAAAACAGATAGTTTGGAGGAAGGGGAGAAGGGCTGCTCTGTGTGTAAGCTTGAAAGGCTGTTTGGGTTTTTTTCCTGGCACTTTACCCCATGTGTATTCAAAATCAATACAAGGTAGCAGCTGATGCATCTAGAAAAATATCAAAAGGCTTTAGTTCTTAAATCTAATGAAAATCTGCTCCAATAAGATAAGTCATGAGTTCACTAGTTTACAGACCCCAGGTTAATTGCTTTGTTTGTGATATTGCAGAGAACACCACTAGTTTACTCCAAATTGTTGAAGTAGCTTTTTAGAATCTTTGGCAAAAGAAGTCATTGACTTACAAAAAAATTTAGACTGCTTAAAATCCAGTTTTCAGAAGTTTTTCTTTTCCAGAAGTAATACATATTATATAGTTAAACTTTTATGGAATTACTAGTCCTGATTTGTAGACCGAGGAGTGATAGGTATTTTCCCAGATCAGTTCTAATACAAAGTTCATCTCTCTGAGCTAGCTGTCAATTTCTTAATGCAAACTAAATTTTTTTTTTGTAATGATGCTTTTACATGTTTTCAGTACATGTGTTGCAGCTTTGTTTTAGCAATTGCTCTTTGATATGTACTGTTGGCTGAAACACAACTTTGACAAGGTTATTAGGAGATTAAATTTTCCTACGATGTTATAGATATCCTAGAGAGCTGATGTATTAATCTTCATTTCATTTTGCTTTTTTACTGCATGCTTTTTGTATGGGAAGTCAGTCAAATACTTATCTTACTGTAAAAAGCTTTTCTTGAGCTTTTGATTGTGTTTTCTTGGTCCACTTTAAAAAACTTCTTCTGACTTTTGAATTGATTGTTTATTTCTTGCATCCTAGCCTCCAGTAGTGAAAACAGAGATGGTAACCATTTCGGATGCCACACAGAGAACTGAAATCTCCACTAAAGAAATTCCAATTGTTCAAACAGAAACTAAAACTATCACATATGAATCTTCACAGGTATGGTGACTGGTTTGTTTGCAATCTTATTTTCTTTCCAGTTATGTAGATCAAAATAGATAATGTCCAAAAATGCTTTTCAAAAGCATATACTTTTTTTTCTAGCAGATAAGATTATACTTTGGCTATGAAATAGATAAGTGAAGTGTTACAAAACCATATTACTTAAGAAGTTCTAATTTTCTTTTTCTGTAAAAAGATTTAGTTACTGTCTGAAAAAGTATAACTCACTTTAATCCAGTTTTGGAAACTTGATTAAAATATCTCATTGCTCTTGAAAGGAACACGTAACTGTGATCATGAATTTTCCACAGGAATGAGCCGTAATAATAGCCTTACATGACTCTGTAAACTTGGATGACTTCTATTTAGATTTCAGTTCTAGCTGAAGTAAAGACTGTTTAGTAAGAAAAATAGCCTTTTCTCCTGTGAAAACAAAGGTTTTTAAATGCCAAAATACAAAAATACCTTTTTCTTATAGCTTGATGGCAATGCTGTTGGCGATAGCGGTGTGCTGGTGAGTGCACAGACAATTACATCAGAGTCCATTTCTACTACCACAACTACACACATCACAAAGGTAAAATATTTAATGTCTTTCTTAACTAAAAAAGACACCAGGGCCTCAAAACACAACTTTGCATGAAGTTTCTTGTATATCTGCTAATTCATTGAAGAAAACTAACTTGAAATGGAAGGGATTCATTTCAGGCATGCATGAGAGTTAATCTTTCTGTACAAAGATTTTTAAGACAGAAATCCTAATGAATAAACAGGAATATCTGGGAACAGGACAGTGAAAAGGGGAAAAAATATGATTAGTGGTTTTTCCGTAGTTCATGTAGGTCTTATTTCAGTATTTGACAAAAGGGTATGTAACTAAGTTTTTACAGATTCAACCCTGTCATCACTCACTGATATCCTACAGAATCTTTGCTAGTGTAACTAATTTGTCTGAGGTCCACAGGAGCCCTGCTAGTGCCACCATGGTGAACTGAAACAATGTTTTCCCAGACTTTGTGTTGATCATCCTTGTGCTGCTAGGTTTAGGGTATATTTAAAAACAGACCATTCTTCTACATTACTTTGCAAGCATATTTGGGTGCTGAATTATTTGCTCTGAATTCTGTGCTTGAAAAGGAAAGGAAAACTCAGTGTTAATGGGATATCACATCTGTTTCATGTGAAACATGGAACATGTAATGTTTCATGCCAGAGTGTGTTGAACTACCAAAGTGTGATGAGGATTATTCTTATTGCTAATTTATGTAAATATTTGTCAAATTTTAGACATACCTAAATGACGCAGTTTTCAACTCCTCTTTGAACTCTTAGCATCTTTTTCTAAGAAAATTACAGAAAGCATTGTTTAGGGTAAAGAAAAATGGAAGAGGGAAACAAAGTGTGAATTCACGATTCCCCCCCAAGACACAGAAGTTTTACAGCATGACAGAATTGAACAATAGTTCACTGCTCACTGGATATATTTTCTAAAGATTGAAATGTTCTGAAGATTGAAAGTCATATGCACAAAATGATAGAGGAAGGATAATGTTGAAAAGTGAGTCACATGAAATAAAGTAAGCTTGGAATTAAAAGTGCATATGTTTTGTTATACAGACTAGTCAACAGATCCTTTTCAGACTCCTGCTCCCTTTTGGAAACATTAAACCACCACCATTTTAGGAAAAAATCTTTATTCAATGAATTGAATCAGAGTTTTGACAGGAAGTGTACATTTGCTTGTCAAGTTCAGGTGTCAAATAATCCTGCTTCTTGGAAGGAACAGTTAAAGAAAATGGTTTCATTCTTGTCTTCTACTGAAAAATTACTGGGATTACCATGATGCAGCAGATCCTTATCTTTTTTGAATTGATGATAAACAGTCAGTAACAAGACTGTTTGAATTTTCGAAGCTACCTTTCTATTTTACATCACAAACTGTTCATTACTGATAAAGGGACCTTCCAAAATAAGTAGTTTTAATATGCTAATGTTTTAATAAATTTTAATATTCTAAAGTTTTAATATTCTACTGGTGTTCTTAACAGAGTCATCTTAGCTCTTCTCTAGTATGGTCAGTGTATCTTTAGTAGTTTGTTCTTTTCTCATACACAGGCTGATTTAAAAGGCAAATAATGTTATTTCTCTGAGAATTTTTTTATAAGCTAAAGTATTTTAATCATTAGAATAAGAAGTGAAGAAAAAAAGCACAAAACTGTTCAGCAGTGTGAAATATGTCGAAAATATCTGATGAAGGTCCTTTAAGGACAGAACTAAAAACCGGATCATCTTTGTATTTCATGGCATAGGATTATGACTGAGGAGAGGCCCATGATAGATGGGTTGAAGTAAAAGAAAAGACTCCTGGAATTTCCATGTTGCCAGATTTATATGGCGGAAGAAGCTGGAATTACAGTTTGCCAAACATGGGCTCCAGTAACAGGAGTAATTCTCTATTGCTTGATTTTTATCAAGTTTAGCAGTTGCTAGAAGGTGACCAACTGCGTACCTGAAAAAGGAAAGGATGATTTAGCACTGAACACAATTTACTACTAATTGCAACTCAGACACAGAAATCTTATTTGCTTCAGCGCAGCAGAAAGTTGTGCTTTGTGGAAATATGGAATAATTACAGGGACGTTGTGGGGGTTTTTTCTGTCATCTGTAGATGGTAAAAGGTGGAGTATCAGAAACAAGAATTGAGAAGCGCATTGTCATTACTGGAGATGCAGATATTGACCATGATGAGGTGAGTATGCAAACTTAACACTTAAGATGTGGGTTTTGTAGTCTGGTGAGATCTAGGTGATGTTTCAGAAATCTGAAGTAAGGGAAAGGTAGAAAAATTGCATAAAAGGATATAGAAAGACCCTGAGACTGTTAATTGTGGCATAGATATTAATCAGTTGTGTTTTGCAGTTAAGAAGCCTTTTAAATATATGTGAAAGAAAAACAGCATTTTGTAAATTTGCATCATAGATCATGTGAATGGATTTTTACTATTTTTAAAGGGATTACTCTTTTTGGAAGAGACCCAGTTTATTTAGTTCAGCTTTTGCATTGGGAGGAAAAGCATTACTGAAATAATCTTATTTTGATACGCTAATCTGGATAGATGGGAGTTTCTACTGCATTGTTTCAGCAGCATCTGAATGCAGCACTCTTTTTGACTGAAAGCTTTGAAATACATTAAAACATAAACTGCTAGAATTTAAAAATTAGGTTTTGGCCAGTATTTGTAGAATTATGTGTAACAAAAGTAATTGTTGATCTGCTGAAATTGTATGTACCTTTCATCTCCATCAGTACTAAAGCAGTATTTTACAATGTCTTAGAAACTAAGGTTAAAATCATTTCTATGTGGCAAATTAATATGGCTGCATTTGAACACTACACAGGAAAATAATTGAGAAAAGTAAATTATCTGGTCTTTGTAGTGATGATTACACAGCGGGTATTTTCATCTAAGAAACTATACTAACAAAGGCAATCAGCAGTCATTGGTTAATACAAATGGAAAAGCCTACCTTGCGGTGAATGTTTCTAACTTCGTGAAGGCTTCACAAATCAGCATAACAGGGTTTAATTTAACTTATGAATTGTAATATATCGAGAGTTTTTAAGGAATTTATTTTCACATTTTGATTTGCATCCAGGAAGTGTCTTTTGCCAAGTTGAATCTCTTCTTGACACTCGTAATAAATGACAGTGCTGTTTAGCATCAAGCATGGATGGCTCTTGTTTGCCTTGACACACGTTCAGTGCACTTCAGATGTCTGGAAAGGTCACAAAATAGCTTTAGTATACCAGACAATTCTCAAAGCCATTCTTTAATTTGAGATAAGTGAATAATGAAGTAAAAAATAAAATTATAAAAAAGGAAGTACAAAATACAGTTTTAATCACTGAAGTTTAAAACAACAGTGAGCAGCTTTTAAGCGATTTAAGAAATATCTACCACTTTTTCTTAACTGAATATTGAGCTTCTTAAATGCCCAAACTACATGCTGGATATTTTTTATTTTGTCTTTTAGCTGCCTATATGACTAAAACAGTTTTCAATAGGAAAATAATATTTCAATTTGGAGTTTCAGTATACGAATGTTTGTACTACTTGTTGTAATTTAATAATTAGAGTCTTAGGGGTTTTTCATTGTTTATGGTTTGATTGTAAACAAACACCAAACATCAGTATACCAATGCACGTGTACCAATGCACGTCATGTGTCCTGTACATATATCCTTAATAGGATTTCAAATTTAGCATCACATAATAGTTAGGGTGCCTAATGCTGGTGTATTCAATCTCTCTTCAGAGTTAGTTATTTCTTCTCTCACTTAATACCTGTAGCTAGCTCAGGAAATAGTCACTTTTCTAAATTAAGATAAACCTTTTTGTTGCATTATATTTTCCTTGTTCCTTCTAGTATTTTGGGGGGTTTTTAGTTGCATTTGATACTAAGGTGAACGGGTGAACTGTTGCCTCTGAATGCCTTCCCTTGTCTTCTGTTTTTTTCTTGTTAAGTTCCAGCAGTAATGCAGCTCACTGAAATAAGATGTGTAGATCAGGGCAAGAAAGAGAAGGTACCAGGTGCTATTTAACCTGTGGTGATTCAGAGGGTGCTCTTATGTGGTTGACTATGATGTAGAATAAAATATTGCATTTCAGTTGGAAGGGACCTGTGATGGTCATCTGATCCAAATGGGTATCTCTTAAGATAACTTAACTGGTACATCTCTTAAGATGATAAAATTTTTTAAGATGGGAAGGGGTTGTAAGACACTGAATGATACTTACTTTTATACTTCCCTGAATTAAGCTAGAGAAATTTCTCTTAAACTAGTACAAGGAGAAAAATGAGATTCTTGTGCTGAGAAAGAAATTTCTGTCATGATCTTATTCCAGAGTTTCAGTACCACACTTAGTATACACTCCAAAGTATCTTTCTGTTTTGTTCAGGAACTGAAGGGCACTCTTATTTTTCCGTACTCTCTTATACTCTTCTTAAGGCGTTATTTAGATCTTTTGAAGAAGTTCAGAAACTTCTGGGGTATAGGAATACTTTTTTCTCCTGAGGTGAGCTAGAAAGTTTTCTTACAACTTTATGGTTATTTGTTACTTCCTGAAAATCTTGGTAGATTTTTAGCATGGTGAGTTTGGTTTTTTTCTATAATTTGGGTTTTGTGTTTTGGGAATTGGTTTGGTTTGGGGTTTGGTTGGTTTTTTTACCCTTGATCCCTCTCAAGTTCAGGAATTTACAGTTCTGAGAAATTATAACCAAATTTTCCAAAGGTACTCTCCCATTCTGTGGCCCCACATGAATGTCCTTTTGGTGTGTTAAGTTCTATATTTCAAATGCATTTGCAGGCCCTGGCACAGGCAATCAAAGAAGCCAAAGAACAGCACCCTGACATGTCTGTGACAAGAGTGGTGGTGCACAAAGAAACTGAACTTGCTGAGGAAGATGAAGACTAAAATCAAAAATGCCCTCAAGCAAATACTTCAGGTAAGCTTATGTATATAATTAACATAGGAAAACATAGCATCGGTTTTCTGTTGCTTTCATGTCTTTTCTGCTGAAAAATATGGGGCATCTTTAAGACAGGGATTCACAAAAGGATGAGTTGAAACAGGTGCTAATAGAAGACTATTAGAGTAAGAATCTTACTTTTTATCTTAGGTCTAATTTGACATTAATTTCAGTTGCAAATATTCCTATATATGTCTCCCAGTTTTGTCACAGTACTCTCATGGCTTTTCCTACAATGTTTGGTCAAGTTGTTATAGTTTATATTGAAGTGAGTTTGGGCTATTTCTGCAAAATGTGAAGTATGTGTCACACTTTTCTGTTTACCTGCATAATTATAGTTCTTGCCTAACACCTTGCTTGTTTAGTGGGAAGACTGTGTAGTTTCCAGAAAGGACACACTTGGACAATTGAGTTTAGTCAACTAATCCTTAATCCTAAATACACTGAAATTTTTGGCCTTTTATCATTTTCCCAGGCGAGAAGGTATATGTATTGGAAGCTCAAGTTTTAAAGCCTTTTATCAGTTGTAAAAGGTATTTGAAGTTACGTTAGTTTATTAGGCTCTCCTTTCTAGGTAGAGAAAAAAAAAAGAAGGAAAAACCCACAATGCAGTTCTGTTTTATATATTCAATTGAAAGATCAGGATGAACACTGAATAAATCTGCTCTTGCACTCGTTACAGGCTAATGTCTTAAAGCTCAGTAACCATTTGGGAGTGTAAAGCTTCAGATTTCCTTTGCTTGTCACGCTGTTGGTATGAGACTCAAGCTTCAGGTTTTTTGCAACTTGATGGTTTTGTTAATGGTAGATGCAGATTCAAGATAAAGGTTTTGTTAATGGTTAAATGGTTATGTCAATGGGAGAGGTTTATAAAGAAATTAAGTTTAAAAACTTTCAGTGGTTTAAGCCTTCATTAAGAGACCTGTGATTTTTCACTGACCAGTCTCTGTGTTTAGCTAGAAGAGCAGCAGTGTTATTGGCACATCTCAAGAAGAAAAATTGTTTTAGGACAACTTTGGGTTTTTAGTATGCACTTTGATCAGTGTTGATGTAGGGGGAGACAAGGTAAAAGAAATACATTTTGTATGTTTTAAAGAAGTGAGATTAGTCATGATTCTTAATTCCCCAGGTCAGTATTTTATTACGATGGTGGTTGTGGCCTGTGCACAAGAGACTTCTATGTCCTGTGCAGGCAGGCATTCCCTTAGTATTGAAAAAAATTCTTTACCCAAGGAAACTCCCCATTATAAATTTCGACCTGCAGCTTTAGCAGACTTGAGCACAGCCATGAAGTGCCAGGAATACATGAAAAATGAGACACTGACTTGGTTCCAAATTTGGTGTAAGCTACTAGAGGGGAGGATATTTTTCACATAATCCTGATAATTTGTCATGTTAAAAAGATCCACTTTATTCCTGTGCCTGAGTTTTCTAAGACCTGAGGATTTAACTGTCGAGTATCCCTTCTGGGATCCAGAAGAGAAAAGATTCAGTTATCAGTTGAGAGGATACGAAGTGCATCTATTGAATGCTGTTCCATGGAGCATGACCATTATCAAGGAATTGGACTCTTCCTGAGCTAGTCTGATCACAGATGCATATTTTCAGCTGAAAGACATAGAGTAAAGCCTTAGCTTATTTAGTCTATCTACAAGTGTCTCTTTTCCTAACGTCTTGATAGTAGTGGGGGGACGTGTGTGGATGAGGAAGGGGAGAGCTAATATACATTGCCAGCTGTTGACATGGATAGGGTCAGTTAAGAGACTGCCTGTGCTGGGGTATTGAGGCAAGAGTTTTAATCTGCTGGCAGAATTGTTGGGTCTTATCACTGCACACATAACTCTCCTGAGAGTTTGTCCTGAACTCCTGCTACATGCAGCACTGCATAGAGCAGCAGTGTTGAATGCCATGGAGAATATGAGGATAAGTGTAGGATGCCTGCCCTCTGCCTGCAGACAGGAAGTTTATCCACCTTCTCTGTCAAAGTGGTTCCAGTTGCCTTTCCTGACCTCGTGCAGATTGTGCTAGAGCTACGATGTTTGTTTTGATCCTGTGTGTTTAGACCGTATCTTCTGGCCAGTTTTGCTCTGAGCTTCTCAGCATGTAAATTTACATCATTTTTCAGGATGTAAAACACAGTAGAACTAAGTTTGAGCTGCCTCTAGAAAACTTCTTCCAATTTGGTTAGATCATTGTGTGTTTGAAAAAGATATTAATAAGTTTTGTTCATAAATGTACAAACCAGGAGAAAACATGGATCATGTTTGGAAGTGCTAGATCAGCACACAACTGGATATTCATGTTGTAGGGTTAATACTTTTTAAAGTTATTTTGACATTATATAATGCTAGAAACTGTAAATAACAATGGAGGTGGGGGTTGCTTGTGAAGGAAAATTGGAGAAAAGCACCAAAAATAAGAAACACTGCACAAATGTCTGTTTTTTCATTGTACCTTTATTTCAGCATTCAGTTGGATTTGTTTTGTAGCTTTGTTGCTTAGTGACACTGAAAATGAGTATAACATGTATGCTCCAGCTTCAGTTTGAAAGCACAGGAGAGGATAGGGAACTATACTGAGCTGTGAGATAGGGGGGTGTCGATGAGTCCCCACATCACATAAATGTTCTAGAAGGCTTGGAAGAATGCACATCGCTTTTGTGAGGACTGTTTGCAGTAAGGAGAATGCTTGTGCTTTGGGTGATTTCACTGGTCCCTTGGTACACAGCACCATTAAACGTGCACACTCAAACCACCCCTCGCATATTTTCGGCACTTCCATCACAGGATCTAAGGTAGAAAGATACACTGAAGCAGCAGAACAGATGGTTTGGATTTGCAGGGTTTTGCTATTATATGTGCTGCCATCACATTTTGCATTTATTATTAATCAGTGTGAATTTAAAAGTTTTGGGAGTAGGGATTGCCTCTTCTCTTATATGTGTGTAGACTGTGCCAGTTTCTTCATGCTACCTTTATCCAGAATCATTGTTCAACATGATCTATCCCATAGAAGTAATTGCATCTTTTTAGAAGGGACTGGGTCATGGGGGGAAAAATTTTTCTTGGCAGGTTTGTACCACATGTCTACATTAGTGGCCAGCTGCAAAGTTGATTCTGTTCCTTCATCAAATATTTAACTGCTTTGTAAAAATTTTATTCAGGAAAAAAAGCATTCAAAGAATTCCTTCCATTGTGTGAGGGTTGGTTTTTTTTCAGTTCTGAGAAACATATACATTGTGGAATGGTCGTTTGCAAAGTACTGGAGGGCGTCAGATGTTCTTGTCTGAGTTTGCCAATTGCTTTACAGGTTCATGGTCCGCAATGCTTGTGAGAGAGTAAAAGAGGACATTTCTCCATGCTACTTTTGTGTCAGACCTGGAGACTTGTTTGATTGATGATGCCTTTCAGTTAAACTTTAGGGAAAAAATTCAGTCATCCAAACAAAAGGAAGCCTGAAGTGCCTTGAGTATCTGTCAAGAGCCTTTTAGTCTCCTGTGCTAAGGCAATCGAGTCATGCAATGAATTTTGCTTAGTCGTTTCTGAGGTGATGAAAGCTCTGATGACTACAGCAGTATTCTTTGTGTAGACTTGTTTTTTCTAATAAAAGTAAAAGATACTGCATTCTGATTCTGAGGGATTACTGAATTGAACAAGTACCTTCCTTTTTTATTTATGCTCTAGGTTGTGAATTCAAATTTTCAGTAAACTATGCAAGTGGCTGCAGTTAAAATAACATGAGAATTTGGAGGAGGGAAAAAATGCTCTAAAGCAAGATGAGTACTTGGAGAAAGTATAGTACTGTTTGCCTAATGGTTGAAGGGGGTTTTAGTCAATGCAACACTTTTTAAAATAAAATAAACTTCCCTTCTTGTAAAAAAAGACCCAAAGAACCCTGCGTAGAGAAAGTTACTCTCTGACTCCGATGTGACATTCACGTGGTGTCTGTTACAAATGCCTATGTAACCTTCCACCTCATTTTTTCTTCCAGAAATAAAAATGATACTGACCACGAAGAACCGTAGTCATTCCAAGTCATCACAACTCCACCGAATCCACCAAGCCTAGCAACAGTGACCAGATGTGCACGACTTAAATGCCAATACCAAACTTCATTTTAACATCTTTGGTCTATATTCCCTTACAATCTTTCTTGTTTATTTTTATAACCACTTCTTAACAATCTTAGAGATTTTTTTTTTTAAATGAAGTTTTATAGGGTATGATCTTCTTTTGCACAAATACTTGTATTTTTGAAACTGATTCTTAATTATATGAAAGTGAACAAAAGAAGTCTGGAAATCATTGTTCACTGGAGCAGGTGGTAATTGTGCAGGAATGAGGATCTTTACTAATTTAGATGTAGTTTTTTTCAGACATTTCAAATGAAGTCTCTTACTGGAGTAATTTACAGAATTTTTTTCAGATTATTCAGGTAAATATATGATATCACATAACAAAGTTTTTTATAAAAATAAAACATTTGCTAAAATTTGAAAAAATATATTTCTTTGGATAAATTTTATACTGGTATCTCTGTAACTCTTTCTTTTCTAAGGCTCTCCTCTCTGTGGAGCAGAGACAGTGTGGCAGTCTGTAGAGGAGAAGGAGTTGCAGACAGATTTCTTCTGACTGAGCACTGTGTTCTTTTTGCACTTTGGTGCCAATGCTCAACTCTTTGCAGACTTTTTGCTGTCTGCAGCATTCCAGATAAGGAAAGAAGGAAGAACAAAATATCTTTCTCTTTTTCCAACAAGAGATGATCTAGGCAGCTTAAAACCGTAGTGCTTTTTTTCTTACTGTGTCCCAAGTTCAATACTTCCATTATTTGAATACATGTGTAGAATGCTTGCTTGCTATTAAACCTCACTGTGTCTCCATGTTAGAACTGACATTTCTGTTACAGAGAAGGTATATGTTTCACATGCTTCCTCTAATGGTTAATGCAGGTTTTTAGGATACTGAATAAAAGGTGTAAGATGAACTCCATTCATAAAGTAATGAGAATACCATCAGTTGACACTGCCATGGCAAAAACCTGTTAATTATATTGGGGTTTATTTTTAATTTGTTCTTGCAGGGGTGTTGTTTGTTTGGGGTTTTTTTTGCTGTTGACTCTGTGTATAGTTAAAATGCCAAATTAGATTTATAGTAGCTTGAAGTTGTATTAAGTGATATTTTGCTTTCTGTAATTCTGTTATAAAATAAAGTTGTTTATTCTCTGTATGACTTTGGGCACTCAGACAAAAGCTTGGAGGATATTTAAAGTGAGCAGATTACTTCTGAGAACTGCAGTTCTAGAGCTCACAGAACCTTAAAACAGGGATTAGTGTGAGTGGTCTGCAAGGCTGCCAGAAGGGTGGCACAATTGCCTGGTACTTAAGTACCAGTGTTTTCTAAACATCTTCCAATAAATGTCCTGATTTCTGTAGTTTAGAGAAGAAACTTCAGCTGCCAAAACAGAGGAGATTGAACATCACAGTGAAAGTTAAAATGCCCCTCAGTCTGTAAGTGGTTCTACTGAGTTCATTGAGTTAGGATATACTGTGGTTTTCAGATAACAAAACAAATCATAAAACTTCTCATGACATCCTTCTTCACTTCTGAGCAATGTATTTTTGGTGCTATTCTCAGTTTAGATGGCTGCCATCTGTCAGCATGCTTGTGTAACAGAAGTTCTTGTTAGCTTTGGCTCTGCATAATTTGCATAACATATGACAACAGTAACAGAGATGTTAATATCTATGCATATATAGTCATTCTCAATTGCATCCACATTACCTGGAAAATTAGCAGGTAACAGTCTTACCTGCTTTCCTTTAACACCAGAGATATTCTGCCTTTCAAAAATGGGAAGAGAACCCCATCCAGCATGATAAAATAACACTGTCACAATACTGTGTGAGTAAAGAGGTAGTCGAAGAAGTGGCAAGTTTGGAATATGTAAGTGTAAGTCAAAATGGACAGACATGCATTTAGAAGGACGTCTTAGTGGATTTTTCCTACAAAAGTGTAAGAAAAAGCTGTATAAAAGTCTTTAAGGTATTTTTGATATGGTGTAGTATTAGTTGCAGATCTCGTGTGATGGGAGGAAAGCATATTACTTGAACTCGTTGATTTGGATTGGTCTGATTAGTTAGACACTTGATCAATATTGGTTTAATTGCAATTGAATTTAATCCTTAAAACTGCAAATATCATATTCATGAAATGATATTATTTTCACTGAGATATGTCTCTTCAAATACTAATAGAGCCTTTTGTTAGGGAAAAATTAATAGTACTTTCAGGTCAGCATAGCTTGTGCATAGCTGTCACTTTCATTGATTAAACGTGTACTAATTAAACAGCCATTGTCATGCAGAATAACATAAGCCCCAAGTGTGATCAGTCCTAAAAATAGTCAAGTTTTGCAGATTCTGGTTGTATGTAATTATTCAAATATTCTGGGATATTGTGCAATTCTGATGAATTTTCATTGTTACCTTTTTATATATGGTATATCTACAGCAAAAACTAAAACATGCAAAAAACGAAATTGTCTCAAGGCACAATAATACATGGTCAATTTCAAATACAATTACAGGCCCATTTTTCAGTAATTAATTCTGCTTAAATACTTAGAAAAGTGAATCATGTGGGTCTTACACAAAACCATTTAATACCTCTTCCTTTTTAATAATGATAACCTAAGGGTTCATAATAAATGTTGGACTTGTTCTACAGATTGTTTCCTAGATAAAAGTTTTGTAAAGGGCAAGTGTGCAAGTCCAATGAAAAACTTCAAACAAAAGATTTATTGCTCAAAGCAATGAGCAGCTATAGTACAGAGTGTTTCTTGAAGTATTCTATTTGACAGTCAAGCTGAATAGCAACTTTTAATTTGGCCACAGAAGACATCAAACAGATGGAATAAAATACATACTGAACTGACTACACCTCTGGAAGGTTTGAAACTTCTGTTTTTCAGGCTGCTCAGTTGTTTGGGGATTTCATATTGCACTTGAAAAAGAGATAGAGTAGTAATATTAATACAAATTACAAGGATTAGAAATGCTGTGGTAATTCCTGTAGTGTTAAAATATTCTGTTTGGTGTGAGGCTAATGCTACCAGAGTTTTTGGAGGTAAGTCTATATGAATGTCTATACTGGGCCAGGCTAAATTAATAACTCCCCCAGATCTGTGCCTCTGAGGCTTACTGGTATTTGCCTTGGGGTGTGTGTAAGTGTAATTACTATACTAGAAGGTAGTGCTTTCCCAAATATTCTTCCAGCTTTGAGCAATTTTCAAAGACTTACTTGTCCATCAGTATTTCATGTTTATCTGCCTCTGGATTTTTGTATAATTGCTTTTTAAAAATTTATTCTGGCAGACATTTTAACCATTCTATGTGTCTTAAGGGAAGAAGAACCAAAACTACCTTTTGTGTCTTTTGAACCTGCCCCTGCTCCAGCTTCCTTGGACAGCATCACCGCAGATACTGGAACAGACACCTAGCAATCTCTCTCTTCAGTCATCCCCAGCCAAAAGTGATTTCACAATCCTTTATCACTTTACCATCTTTCTCTGTACCTTTCCAACTTAAATGTTGAGACTTTAAATTCTGTTCTGGGAAGTGAAGGAGAAGTCACAGGCAGGAAGGTTTTAAAAGTTCTTACTGGTTGTAGGTGGAGTGGAGTCCTTACTTCAAGTTATTGCTAGAGACAGGAAGAGAGAGGACTCCTCAGTGACAACAGTAATTGAAGATAAGTTATTTCCTAGCAATTATTCTTCATATATATTTAGATAATGCTTGTACAATTTATCTAGGCAAAGATTTAGTTCTATGGTGTTATTTAGATATCTATTTCTCCTTTTTGAAGGCATTATAGGATACAATGATGTGTTTCATGCCGGTAGCATGAAAACATATTTCTTGACACTATTCAGTAATGGAACTGAAAACAACAAGGCCTGGGAATTTTCATTGCATGTTGCTGAGTCGTGAATGTCAGATCCTCCTACATGTTAGCAGTTACAGCTCAATCAGCATTCTGTCAAAGGCACACAGTGTATGTATACAGTATTATTTTTGGTATCCATACCACTGTTTTACAGTGAGGTGCCGTTTAAGAGTGTTACCACTTGTTGACATTTCAAATCTCCCCATTCTCAGACACGCTGTGGAATTAACAAAATCAATTTTCATTCTGTATTTTTACATGCAGCCCTGGCCAATCTTTTCTTGAGCAGTGAGAGAGTGAGTGTTTGGGATTCTGTATGTTAGAATTCCTTTAGCATCAGATCAATATCCCAGATCCCTGCTTTAAGAAGGACGCATCCTTGTTAAATGTAGAAAGTAAATTCTTTGCAGCAGCTGTCTCAACTTCCCTGCAAAAGATTGTGTTCACAATTGCCAACAATTGTCTCTTCATCTGTGCAATTTATTCTGTGTTATTTGCACAGATGTAAAACAGTGTGATGAATGATGTCTTTTAAAATTTGGATAGTATTAAAATGGGAGAGACTGTAAGGGTACTTGCTGTTTAAATTCTTTTTTCTCCACAGACTTTGATAAATTACAGTGTTCTTTTAAAACCTGTGGTCATGGCCTCATTAGTATTTCTATAAAATGATTCCAAGGAGTTCTTAAAAGTCTGTGAGAACTGAAACTGTGCAAACCACACATAATCTCAGACAAGGCATTATCCACTCTCTTGCAGGATAGGTAGTGACAAACAGCTTTTATCAAAGATAATTGCAGACAGCAATCACTAGCAGACAGGGACAGTAAACACTGAGGACAGTAATGATACTCACTTCTCATTCCTTGCTAGTTTGGGTTTAAACTTGAGAGTCAGAATCAGAGAAACTAAAAGCCAGTAGTACCTGCAAACACTTTGAGTTGCATTTTTGTGGTCCATCTACCACAAGCAATCTGAGATGCACTAAAAATTGTACATCTACAGCTATAGGAGAGCAGGTAAGAAGATTTTTTTAAAAAAATATGTGTCAATTGACACACAAAAAAGATAACTCCATGCTTGTGCAATTTTTTGTTTGAAAAAGTCATCCATTTGTCCTTAAAGGAGACTAATAGCTATTTTACAGAGTCCTGACTGAATCTTTCCATGGTTTCAAAATTTGGTGGTTTTAGTCAGCAGAGGTAAATCCTTTTGTTTCCTGTTACTGTTATATTTTGCTTCCAAATTCTGTGGAAAGGATATTTTACACAACCCACAATCCTTCCCGAAGTGTACAAGCTAATAAATGTCAGTTCCCCTTCAAAACCCTTTTCAATTTCCCAGATGTCAGTGGTTGATATCAACTTGTTATTTATGCAACTCGATTTAATAAGGCTGCCTGCCTTGTATGTGCCAGCTCAGCTCTCTCAGGATCTCGTTTATGTCGCTTTCTCCTCGGCAGGCCAGGGAGGGGCTGGTGGGCAGGGCGCTGTCCCTCCCCGCAAATCCTTTGTCACGCAAGGGAACCAGCGCAGTCCATTGCAGGAGGAGTCTGGTCTCTGCTGAGCTGCACAAAGGGCAGCTTAGAGCTTACAAGAACTCTTTGGTTGGCGGCAGCTGTTTCATTAGGACGGCACAGCACTAACTTCTCCCCTCCAGTTTTGTTTTCCTGCGTGGTATTTATTTATTTACAGCTGGTTATTGTTAAGCCTGCAGCGCTGAGTACTGGCTTTAAGCTTGCTTCCTGAGACGTGAAGCTCCCTTAAATGTCCTTGAGTTCTTGTATCTGTTCTCTTTCTGTCCGGATCTCCTGGGTTTCTTCCACTGACCACGGTGACCCAGGAAGGCATTCCTGGGGTCTTGTGCCATGGCCGTTTCCTCCTCAACTGAAAAATAAACCAAACAACAGAAAAATTCCATAAGAATATGGATTGATTTCTGATTTCTTATGGTGAGATTTTATAAAGAAAAGAGCTAGCATATATTAATAAGAACTAATCTTATTAAGGTGAAGGTTTCTAAGGAGCACACTGGTATTAGTTTGCCCATGATCCTAGAGGGAAGTCTTCTGAGGGAAGTCTTCTGAGTGTGACTCTGGGGCTGTTACTATGCCCAGTGAAGCACTAACACGAACTGTTGACATCAGCAGAAATGCTCTATTTTCATTTGCCTCCACAGCTTTCAATCAGAATCAAATCCTTAAACAACAGCAAAGAACATAGTTAGCTTATACTGGCAATTCATGTTCTGGCTGTGCTGTGGGAACCTCGAGCTGGCCTGATCCTCCCCATGCTGCCTGTGGTACTGACAGACCAGGAAAATGCTTGCTGCCCACATAACTGGACATTTTCAGAACACAACGGTGCTGTTGGAGGCTTGGAGATTATTTAAAGAAGGATGGAGAAACAGAGAAAATAAAAAAAATTTTAAAAACCAAGAAAACACTTGTCATGGCTAATTGTTCAGGAGAAATGTGTGCTGTTTTGTTAGATGATTTAGTTTTATTTAGAAGGTATTTATATATTTATGCAGAGCCTCTCTCTTGCTGCACAGAGAAAAATTAAATGCTTATTTAACAACGAAGCAAGGCAGCCTTGATTTTAGTAATGAAAAAATCTCTCCTTTTTTCTTTTTTTTTCTTTTTTTTTTTTTTCCAAAAAAGAGATCTAAGGCAATAGGCAGCTGAAACCTGCTGAATTTCTGATGTTCTGTAGGAGAGCTGGCATTTGAAGGAGCCTGTTCTCAGGCTTATCTGTAGCAGTTTCTCTCACCTGATGGTTTTAAGCTGAAGCTGGCTCTGCTTGCCTCTGCTGCTTAGGATGTTTTGTATAAGTTGGCTGGAGACCAAAACAGTAGATTGGTCTCTGACAGTCTCAGCTCAAGAAAAAGAAGCTCTTGGAGACAGAGCAATGCCCTAAGTATTGAATAGACAGGATTCATCTCACATTCTCTGGAGAATCCCAGGCAGAACACCTGTGATCTGCAAACTGAGTGTCTCCTTTCCTGAGGCATTGAAAAGCCAGATGATTCCCTTCAAGCATCCTTCTTGGTTGTGAAAGAGAGAAGCACAGCAGCAATATTCCTTTGGCAAATTAGTCTGCCAACTGCTTCATTCACCTCTCTCTTACATCCTTGATTACTAATCTCAGAAAATTTAGGAAACCATTGCTTGCTTAAACTCATTACAAATCCAAAGCTAAAATTTCTGTGCTTAAAGAGAAGCAGGATTTAACATCTGGTGCTGTAGATTATTTACAGACCTGGAGAAAGTGTAGCTAAGGAGGATATGAGCACTGTGAAAAAAGGCAGGACAGTCTGTTTCAGCAGTTGGTCATGCATCACAAATGCAAATGTCTGTGGGTTTTTTTCAGATGGGTTCATCTGGCTTAATGAAAGCAATGTCTGAGCCTCAGCAAAATACCTGAACTGATGGGATCAGTAGCCCACCTGCTTTTGCTGGCTTGCTTCATCCTAGCTGGAATAGAAAAGCGAGAGCATCCCCAGGTAACAGGGAGTTCAGTAGCAGCTCAGTATAATTTCATAATAACTAACATCTGACTTACACATATGAGCACAGAGCTGATAATTTACTGAAAGGGAAAATCCCTGCTTTTATCCAAAGTCAAATGCAATAATTTCATTCGCTTCCATTTCAACCACTTTCAAGAAAGAGAACTCCTCTCAGTACTTAGCCTTCCTGTTCCCTCACAGATACTGAGTTGCACGATGTTTTGGCATTGCACTTTTTTTTGGTTGTTGTTTTATTAGTGTGTGAAAAACCATCAGCACCTTGCTCTAAGAATAATCTATAAGCCAAGGCAGGGCTGGGTTAGGCATGTGGAGCAGGCTTTCCACGCAGATTAATTCAGCATCTGAAAGCACACCTTGAACAGGAAATGTTTGAGTTTTAGCAGCCTGAAGGTAACTTGAAGTGTGTGCTCATAAGCAAACCAACACCCTTCCTCTCTTAAAGCCTCAGATCTAAATGCCTGGAGATGTTACACAAAACGGGAAGTTAGTTTATTTTACATTTCTGGCTATATATGACCTTTCATATGTTAAGTGGCCCAATTTTCAGGATAGAGGAAAATGTGAGTGCACAAATTATGGTGTTTGGCCTGGCATCTAAGTGAGATTTCTTTCCTAGCTTTGCACTGGTGGGTAAATCCTTCTCCTGTTGGGCTGATGCACCCTGGGCCAGCTTGGTGCGAGGCCTCAGCTGATCTGCAGAGCCCTATGGTCAGGACTGGCCTGTCTGCCCCAGCCAGGTCTCTGCTAGAGCTGAAACCTGTAGTGGGAGAGCTGTGAAACATTGTCCCAGGCAGGGTTCTCACCAAGCTATATCAAGAAGCATCTGAAGTTTACAGAGAAAACCTAGGCTGTCCTCTTAGCTCTCCTGACACTCCATATGGAGCAAAGGTTCAAAAGACAGATAATCTGAGGAATGAGCTTAGCCCAGTGTCTGCGAGAGTATGTTTTCAAAGGGATGAAGAAAAGAATGGCTGAGGCCTCTGATCCGAATGTGCCCCAAGACTGGCTTTGGCTGCTGGAACCCTAAAACAAGAGCACATGTGAATCTGCTGCTGCAGCTGGGACCCAAATGTGGAGGGCATGAAGATCATCTCATCAAGACTGGGCGGTCTGAGGTACAGGATTTTCCTTTCTAAAAGAAACTCCCTGCCTGCTACAAGTGTAGCCCAGTGGAGCTCTGTGACCAGCCTTGATTCTCAGTACACAGGTGTGTTACAGTCACTGTACATTTGCATTGGGGTGGTTGTTTGTTCTGGTTTTACTCAGAAGATAGATTTTTGAAGTGAGTATAAGCTGATTTTAAAATAGAAAAGGCAACATGGCAAATGTGCATTTAGGTACAAAGTAAAAGCAAATACATACTTTTGAAAGAACACAGACATGTACTTAAAGCCCAATTACTTACAGGGTGTAACTGCTGCTACCTGTCTCAATGAAGACTTGCACGGTGTAAACACAGAAGAAAATGATCTGTACTTTAACTGCCCTTGTCTTTCTTTTTGATTGTTTTTCCCTTCCATAGTGTAAAACAGTAAAATCTTCTATAGGGTGGTATATAAAACTATGGAGTTTTAATTGAGGGGGTCAATCCAAGTTCTAAACAAATACCTGTAGTCTTTTTCAAATAGAAAATGGTCTAAAACACAGTACAACTTCATAAAATTGTTTCTGATCATAGTTTTCTTCAGTTTAGTTAATGCTACAAGCCTAAGTTTTCTGTTGAATAAGAAGGTTTGTCTGCCAACCCAGTCTTTGTCCCAGGTCCGGACTCACCTTCTCTTAGTTTGATCCTGAAGTAGGCAATTAGCAGCAGCAGGAGTAAAGTCACAGGCATAAAGATCCCAGCGAAGAGAACATAAGCAGGCAGCTCCCTCACAAACACTGACAATACGTAACCCACGCTCATTTTCCTCTTTGGCAACTGTGCCAAGCCAGATCCTTAAGGTCTCCAAGTTTGGACCTTATTTATCCTGCTTTCTTCCTTTTTTCCCTGATGGGCATTCTGCCCTTTGCTCAGACCATTATCTCTTTTTGGACTTTGGCTTGTTTGTGTAGGCCTGTGATCCCAGTAGTACTGGAGTTCACTCCCAGAGTTACTCAACAACGAAGTTTAAAAATATGTATTGAAGTAATGCAGGGCTTTGGAACCTTTGGATATGTTGAGCTGGGCAGGGCTCGATATGTGAGGCTGCTGCTGCCTTTTGAGCAGTGTGGGTTCTGTCATCTGCTAACACTGTACAGGCCATTCTGAATAATAAGCACCCTTTTTCTAGATATTTCATCAATTTTACAGTAGATCTCAAATGCTCACTCGGAGTGAGTACCCTGTTGTACATACCTCACAGGCACACATGTGGTCTCTACTCTGAAGAGTTTTCAGACCAAACCATTGAGGCAAGAAGCAGGTGACTGAGGTGATGCTGTACAAACAGCATTCTTCCCAAAGAGCAGCTGCAGAACAGTGAAACTCAGGAAGGTTTCTTTCATAGTAAAGTGGAAAATGTATGATTTTGGTGGGGGGCAGATGTGCCAGAGAATTCAAGAACCTTTTAAATGTTCAAGTAGTTCAGTTTTTCCCATCTGGTCACCAGCCTATGGCAAAACTATGCCTTGCATGCATTGATCATCTTAATCAATTTTTTAGAAGATGATTAGTTGTTTTATAGTCCTTCTCTACACCTTCAGGTTTGCAACCATACTGTGAGAAGTTCTGTCCAAGCATCCAGAAAGACTGTACAAGATTTGGTTGACTAATTGGGTAGGTGGGTAGGATGGAGCCAAGGGGAAATGCAGTAGATTTTTAGACTTTCAGAGGAGAGAGGTATTTCTGTGTTCACCTTGTTTTCTTCACCAACTGTTTTCAAAAGGTGAACAACCTCACCCAAATATTATATGAAGTTTGTAATTTTTTTGAACTGTAGGATATTTGAGGTCCTCCCTTTCTGACAAGTGATGGAGAATATAATGTTTACAGGCAAATTCCTTGTTTTGTTAATCACCTGCTGTTGTAATTGATAAAAGAGCAAATGGAGTGTCTTATTTCTTGCTTATACTTGTTCAGCTTCAGCTTCTCACCATTGTATCTTATTCTGCCTTTCCCCACAAGATGTTTGACCTCATTCATAAAGTGCTTTATGATCTACTGATGAAATGCATGGATTAAAAGCCAGATGGTGAGGATATTGGTATTATTATAGGCCCATCTGTTGCCAGATAATTCTTTCCTTGAATAGATAGATACCTGTCAGCTGTGATCAATAAATTCCTTAGGCGTTTTTTCTTTGTGCGTGAAAAAGTTAATTCAGTTGTGGGTTTTCTTTGGACTATTGTGATTGTTATTGTTCCAGTTTGCAAAACAGTTGCAGTATTTGATGAACACTCTTCTGGCATATTTTTTTAATTCCTTCCTAACTGGTGCTCTTAAATACAAATATCTTGAATAATCAGAGACCTCAGTCTTTGCGAGTGAAGTCTGTGACTGAATTCCAAGCACTGTGACATTACAAAATGAGCCAGGGGATACTTCACTTTGATACATCTCTTATGGACCATAATGATGTTTATGGGAGCTAAATACCTGCATACAAGGGCAAAACACTCACTTGGATTCTTAAATTAGGTTACTTTGTGCACCTGTTACACAATTTCTTTCTGTCAAATGCCAGTCGAGGAGATGAAGTAAATAGCTGACTTTCTTGTCACACCTGCCTCTGGTGGATCAGGCAGCTGATGGATTGGAAGTGGTTAATTTCTGCCCAGGAAGAATCAGAAAATCCTCAACCTTCCACATTTGTACAAACTCCTTGTGAAATGGCAGGTGCCAGCTTTGGTCTCAGCAGTTACCTGAGGAACAGAACTTGGCTCGTGGCTGCTCAGTGTGGCAGACGTGCAGTGCGAGTTTCTGTATTGAAGCAGGACAAATGCAGTGGAAATGAGTTCAAACACATTTTTACCAGATCATTTCCTACCTGGGTTGGCTGGGATGGTTTGTGTAAAGCCAAGGGGAGCTCTGCTGCTGGACAGGCAGTGGTGTTTGCAGCAGCAGTGCCTCGCATGTCGTCTGCCACAGCCAGAGGAAAAGTGGGAAATGTGGGCCAGGCGTGGATTACTAACAGAGGAACATATGGTTTCCTGGCTCATCTGTGAAGCTTGGGTGTGTTTGGGAAAATAGATGGATTCACGGGCTTTGTGAACTTGTCACTGACTTCTAACCCTCTGGAAAAACAGAACAAATTGCTTGTTACTCCTACGGCACTGCAGGGTGGGCCTGCCCAAAGCTTGCTTTATGGTTTACAGGGATTCCAGCCATTTCAAAGTTTTCCATTTGGCTTGAATCAGAAAATTAATTTCCTGTGAGAGGGAATTTAAGGAACATTAATTTTACAGCCAATAATACTCTTATTTCAGCTGTGTCATTTTGATTATTTGCATGAAATGTGAAAAAAAATGAATTAATTCAAACTTCAAATGACTTTCTATTTTCCAAACTTGCCAACGCCAGAAATTATGAACATCACAACTACCTTGTGGGAAGGAATCACTTTTACTGCTCATTTTTGTTTGTGTGTGCGTTAAGAACACATATTTTCACACACATTCTTGTTGAATATTTTGTTTCAATCAGTTTCCAAAGGAAAACATTATCTTAAAATTTCTAGATGGCTTTAGTAGGGAATATAAAAAGGCAAAGAAGTGCCTGTTGGTGCTGAGGGGAAAGAGTAAGATGTGCCTGTGAAGACTGAACCACAATAAATAGAAAACCCTGGTTATTGCAGGTGCTCAAGAGACTTTTGGGCAGAAGCCAAGATGCTCAGGTTCTGTACAGGCAAATTGCCAACGTGCATGGCAGCTGACCTGGCAGAGCTGAGGTTGCACTTTCTTAGGGAAGACACTGTAAAATTTGCTGTGAGACTGAAACTTTTTGTAACAAACCAATATTTCTGTCATTATGGTAGAAAGAGGAAGCAGGAGTTTGGCCCTGGCTCAGTAAGGACAGAGCCTTCGAGCACATGCCAGTGGGTCAAAACTCCTGTTCCTCCCTGAGCCAGAGTTGGGACTGGCCCCACAGAACTGTATGTTCCCACAGGTGTCCCTAGCCCAGGATGGGTGTTGGTAAGCTGGGTAAGGCTGTTGGTAAGTTGGTAAGCTTCCACTGCTCAGAAAACACATTTTGAATGAAAAAGGGCTTTAGTTCCTGAGGCTATCAAGGCACAAGGTTTCCTGAAATGTATATTAAGTTTATTAAATTTAAATGCTAAATGAGCATTTAGATCTCGTCTTTATCCTGGATGTTCTGCTAGAACACCAAAATCGTTCGCTCTCCTTTCCAACACAAATTCAATAAAGGTTATTAGATCAGGCAGTTTGATATCTCTATTATTACAGGCAATTTCATTTCCTTCCATGTCCTTTGCAGAATCCAATAAATTGATTGAGGCT
This sequence comes from Dicrurus megarhynchus, assembly GCA_013399195.1. NCBI lineage: Eukaryota > Metazoa > Chordata > Aves > Passeriformes > Dicruridae > Dicrurus > Dicrurus megarhynchus. Next base: position 2,492,347 of record VXAD01000394.1, on the reverse strand, counting down.
TGTTTTCCCAAAAAGCACTTAGCCTTTGTTTGAAAACATCAGGAGACAGAGAATCATCTGTCCTTTTTCATGCCTTGTTCATGATGTAAAACACTCACTTCACCTCTGGTTTAGAGCTTGTCACGGTTCTGCTTTCAGCCGCTTGTTCTGCCTGTGCCTTCCTCAGTGCGTCAGGGAGTTTTGGGGGACCTGTTACTTTTTCCCCTGTGAAAGCACTTATGCCTTGCAGTGTCATGTCTCTCTTTCCTGTTAAGCTACCCATGCTGGTCTTTTAATGCCTTACATCAGGCGTCATGGGGGTTTTGCCCATCCTTGAAACTTCCTTGCAGGTTTTCTGTGCCTTGCCTAATTTTTAAAAGTACCTTTTGAAATGTGGGCATCTCGACGGTTGCAATGTCATAACAGTGTCACTTGTGATACTTCTAGAGGTAAATTCATGTCTCTATTTCCTCTTGCTAATCAGTTTTTCATTCATCAGGAGGGCTCGTGGGGCCCTAATTGCTAAAGAATTTGGAGGCGCTTGGATTACACATCTCCTCTTGGTCTCAGTCCTGTTCAGGATTGTGGTTGCCCAGGGCATGTTTTTGAGATGACCTTTTAAGCTTGCTTCTAGATGGAAAATTTTTGTTGGGAAATGTTGTCTCATGATAAACCCAGCCTCTCACAAATGATCCAGATCACACAGCCTAACTGCTTATTATTTCTCCTTACTGCTTAGCATCAAGCCTTTGATCATCTGCACCTTTTAGGAGTGTTGATTTTATATCAATTTCTACCTGAGGTTTTTTTTCCCTCTCCTACTTTGCTGATTTTCTACTTTGTTGCTTTTCTAATACAAGTATTTGTGTCTTCATGGGGTAAAGTTCTTCAAGTTATCAATCCAGCTGAAAAGCTGCATAAGCTGTTTCTGGGCTTTGAGGGAAGGTATTAATGAGATTATTGTGAAACTGGATCTGTTTTCTGGTTGAGTTTGGAAATGGCTTTTCTGCCAGATGCCTAACCATCCCCTCACCAGAAGCAGTGCTGTAGCTACCCTGTGGATATGACTTTTAAGATCCCTACAGCAATTCCTAATTCAGTACTTGTGTGCTCTATTGATATAGAAAAGTGATTACTTTTTAATGAGCACATCTTGTGCTATTAATTAAAGTGCCTTAGGACTTCTAGGTGTATTGAAGCTGTGGTTGACTTTATCAAACAGACTTGTAATCTCATTAACAAAGGAACACCTATTTTGCATAAACCCTAGCTAAGTAGCTTATTTATTATCTGATTTTCTATCTCTTTGAACAATCTTTACATTTCTTCATGGCTTGCATTTAGTTTCCTTACCTATAACTAGGCCAGAGCATTTGAGTGCTGGTATGAAAATAATGGGTTTCTAGGCTTCTCAATATTATGCTTAAGATTTATGAAAAATTAGCTGAAGAGGAGAAAACGCCAAAATGTCCTTGGCTGACTTCTAGGCATCTTTCAGGCTTCTTGAATTTCAAAGTTCAATACAGGTTATTTAAATTTCAGCTTTGTAGTTAATCACCTATACAGGTGCATGAATAGTAATCTACCTGTGCACAAATATCTGGCAGCGGTACAAGTGGATGAGCCTTCTCTTTGAGTACAAACCAAAACATTCATTGACAGTAATGCATTCTATACATTATTACTTTAACCACCCTGATGGGTGAGCTGCTGTCAACACCTCTCTTGCTTCCAGTGCAGTTTTGAAAGAATAAAAAAAATCTGATTGTTCCTAATCCTCTGATCACAGCATTTTTCATGGAGTCCATTTTTCATATTCATGGCCTGTCATGCTTGTCCTTGACTTGAAATATGACTCAAGAGAGAGCCAGTAAATGTTTCTTCTGGAATTATTACTTGTGTTTCTGTTAAATACAAATTTTAAACTGTGTCAGATGTTTTAAGTTAATAAAGATACACTCTTTTCCATCACACAATTTTGGTAAAAATTTGGAAACGGGTCAATTTCTGTTACTCACTTTAGTGTGTGTGTGTGTGTATGTGTGTGTGTGTACAGTTTCTTGTTCAAGTTGCCCACTGTTCACCTGTATCTAACGAGACTGATTCCCAATGAGTCTCTGTAACCAGCTGCTCTTCACCAGTTCCAGTGCAGGGATTATTTCACCTGTACCTGGCATAACCTAATCCTGCAGCATCCCTCCTGACAGCTGAATCCCTGAATCCCTTTCTGTTAGAAGATCGTGGATCTTTAGGAGCCATATGATGAATTCTCTCTGCATGACACTTCAAGCAGCAGTGTATTAAAGGAAGCGTATCTTTATCTTTTTAATTAAATACTGCAAAACAAACCCAATCTCTTTCTGTCTCATCTCTTGGACAGCTCGCTGCTGCCTGTCAGTGTGCTTTTCTTCTTGATTAGTAAAGATAAAATCAATGTAACCTTTAGACAGTGTAGATAAGTGAGCCAGTGATGAAAAACAGTGCTGCTCTGATATGCTGGAAAGACAGAGCTAGGTTGAAGTGGGAATGGTTGTACAGTGGTAACACAGGGCTGTCTTTTTGTCTTACCTATAACCCACGGGCCCAGCTGTGATGGCGGTTTGCTGTATCACCCTTTGCTCACTGCCAGCTCGCTTTTCACACAGCAACAAACACAGCAAGAAGATGTGCTTCTAGAAACTAGGACAGGCTCAACTTTCATTCGGTGTCCTGATTTGTAACTGATCCTGAAACTACTGTGTAAAGGTCCAGAGAAGTGATCAGAGCAATTATAAAAGCTAAGCTGACTCTTTTTTAGCTGGCTTGATTTCAAATGTGTTATGCTGTTTGTTATGTTTCAATTGAATTATGCCATTTGTTGCCTCTTGGTTACCTAATACCACATGATATTACTTTACGACAAGACTGCTGCCCTAGTGCTGCTACCCTACCATACCTCAGGGAGTTTTGAGTCACCCTGTAGCTGTAGAGCAATGCGCTGTTTCTCTTCTTGCTTTCCCATAGTAAAAGATGATGGAGAGCAGGCTACAGCAGCAAGATCTACAGCTGTGCCCAGCCAGCTCAAGAGGCTGAACTGGAAATGCCCCAGATTCTGCTTCTTGGGCAGCCTGACCCCAGCCCCAGCTGATTTTTGGGGTTGTCCTGTGCAGGGCCAGGAGCTGGACATGGTTATCTTTTCAGGCTGAGGATATTCTGTGATTCCATGATCCAGCATGGGGCTGGGGCAGCTGCAGTGTGGATAGTGAGAGAGGCTGCTCAGCACCACAGATAAGTTTTACATCCTGCAAAGAAGCTATGGGGTAGGATAATGCAGAAGCATTTTATTTGGTGGCTAAACATGCACAAATGTGTAGCTGTATTGAATTTGAAGCACAGCTCTGCAAAGTAAAAAAAGTGGCATCTTCCGGATCAGAGTGATTTCTAGGGCATGTTGGCTTATTTGTACCTACTTGTGTGCCCTGAGTGACTTGAGCCACAACACTGCAGCTACTTTGCAGGACACCTGAGGATTCTGCAGTATCTCTGTATGTCTTCATCAGACATACTTAAGAAACAGACCAAGTTTCATAGAGTTGATAGAGCTGTAGAGAACTCAAGATCCATGTTAAACGTGTCTGTGCCCCTGTTGCCAGTAACCCAAGTCGTTTCAAGTTACTCATTACAGGTTTGGCAGACATTTTATGTGGTTTTTCCCTGCGAGATTCCCTTACAGGAAACTGAACTGTGACCGCCTCCTGTTGCACAGGCTCCTTCTCTGGAGAAAGAGGCCTCCTCCATGCAGGGATCCAAGCTGCTGGTTGAGTAGGGGTGTTCAGGAATGAAGGCCTGATGTAACCCTGAGTGAAAATAACTGACAGTGAAATGAACAGTACAGTAACTTCGTCGGCAACGCTGGAGAAGTGAGTGTGTGTGCAAAGCTGCCTCCTCTGTCAGTGGAAGGAAATGAAATCTCTGTGTGAGACAAATTTTCAGCTGCTGCCAGCGAAAGCTATGGTTAGTTTAACGCATTTTGTCAGCTATCTAGTACTCAATTAATGTGACATGAAATAAAATGGCATGAGCACATATCATTCTCTGTTATGTATTTCTGGTGAGTGCTAATTAATTTGTCATTCCACTTTCCACACTGTACAATTACACAGTAATGAGTTGTAGCCATCTGCTGGCATGAAATGATCTTTTTTTTTTTTTCTCCTCTCCCCAGAAAGGAGATAGACAGACTGCCTTTCGTGTTTTTCCTTATACTCTAACATATCCAGAAAACCTTATGCTTAACACTGACACTGGCAACAACAAATGCTAATTTTTACATGCAACCGTGTAAGACCAAGGAAAGAGTTTTTAACCCTACGTTGTTTGATGATTTAAAATAGTTACTTTGAATGTTCTGTCTTGGGGAGTTTCATGTAATGTTTTAAGAGAGCAACAACTGCATTTTTTCCCTGAATGAGGAATGCATTCTAAGGTCTTTTACTTATAAGAATGATAAAAGATAGTTCATCCTTATCAGAAAACTGCCCCATAGGCAGCAGCTTGTCTAGTGTGAATGTTAAACCATGCAGAATCATGGAAGTAGAATAAAGGAGCTTCAAACTGGTAAAATAGAAAGAAGGGGAAATAATTGAGGCAATAATTCCTGTTTGAAAAAGGTATGGCTGCTTTGAGCATCTACTGCCCCAACCTGCTGACTTTTCACATTGTATTGAGAATGCTGCTAGACCCTGTAAGACTTGACTGATGTAATGGCAAATATGTCTGTTAGGGGGGCAAGGCTCTTAAGCTGATTTGTACAGGTACCTCAAGACATTGATTGCATAGTTGATCCTGAAGTGAGGGAAAATGAAATCTCTTTTGCTTAAAACAGCTATTTTACTAATTTGCCTTTTATACTGGAGTTCTCAGTGTCTCTTATAAAACTCACTGGGTTCTTTACATCAACAAGCCCTGAGATAGCAAGACAGTTTTAAACAGTTACCCACCACTATTGGTACTGATGCTTTTTCCTGGTCTTATAATCAAGAGTCAAACATGGTTAGAAGGGAAAAAGAGATTTTAGCTTTGTATTTATTTTAAGGATCCCTAGGTGCACTACATCCAGGTCGAATGCACCTCAATGCACGCTGCAATGCACCCCACAAAAGATTGGGTATCACATTATAGGTATTACTAATTAGCATATCTATCAAAGATTTCCCAATGAGAGGCTCAAGTGAGCCCCCCTCCCCGAGGAACCTTCCCCTGGGTGGTTCTATCTTAGTTTACAAAATGTGTTCTGGAGAGGACCTTGGGGTCTGGGGCACACTGATACCTAACTATGGAGTTTCTGAGATGTTTAGTCTCCTAGCTTGACAAATAAGTCTAAGATTGTAGGCTAAAAAACACTAAGAATACAAAACTTATAAAAAGTATATAAAAGGGGTATAAAAGAAAAGGCAAAAAATCATCATGGCATCAGTACCTCACCTATTTCATCGTTGATTTCTCTAAGAACTCCTCAGGGATTAATGGTGATACGTTAGTGTTCATTTTCACAGTTAGTTCAGTAACTTCTTCTACAGCCACTTCAAATTTCAGATATTTGTGGCCCCCTTATTCTCCACCCAGGAATTACAGCATGGAGTCTCCCCAGTTTCTTCCAAAGTGAATACTTATAAAAGGAATTAATTTAGCTTCCCTGCAGTGGCTTTGCCAGGGGTTGCCCTTGTAGAGACATCTGATTCTCATTCAAAAAATACGTTAAGTACTTTGACTCCTTGAAAGAATAGAAGTCACAAATGTCAAGAAAATCAAATAAAACAGATGGGCAGGGAGAGCTGCAGATATGTTTGATGTATTAAACACACTGAGGACTCTACCTCACAGTATGCTATCAAACTAACTTTAGTTTCTATGGACTGAAAGTGTATGAACACAGAGTAGCACTCTGGCTACGTGCCCCCAAGCAGATTTTTACCTGCCCTGTCAATATGTGGTGGCTAATCACTCAACTGGTGAGTGTGTGCCTGCCTGGGCAGTTACCAGGGAGTAGCTGTGAACTCATAGCCTACTCTGCCTGGTGACATATTTTTGTGTTATGTGTGTGTGCATGCACGGATCTGAAGTCTATGATTTATCAGTCTTGAATTTCTGGGCAGTTTTATTGTTTACAAAAACAGAAACAACATGGCATCTGCAGAGCTGCAATAATCTGTAATTATTTTTGCGGCATGTTTCTTCTTTGGTAGGTTGAAAGGCTGGAGAGAAAGTAGTGAAAATACACTTTTAAAAAGTTTTTTTGATTAATTTTCTTTCCCAATCACCCACACACTGTTTCTTCCATTCGTGCTGTTTTTATCTTGGTGGCATTATCTGTTGTCACTTATAGTTAGTTGTATGACAGCGACCTGCTGATTTTTCAACGGCTTCCAACAGCACTTATTATACAGCACTCTTCTTCAATCAGTGGATTGCAGAAGTGCAGTGCACTCAGGGATACTGGGATAATGGGTTATGATCAAACAGCGTTACAGAGATGTGTTCTCCTGTCCTTCTGTAGTGCTTATTTGCGCATTTGGCAGAGTCATGGTACCGACATGTGAAGTTCTAAAAGGGCTTTCTATCTGAGGGTCCCCAAGAACTGTGCAAAGCACTGATAGATTCACTCCCTTAAATGTGCTGGGACTTCAGCACCTCCTGAAAATGCTGGAACCAGCAATTCTAATTTTACAGCAACAAAAGTAAGATTTTACCACATCTTCACAAATTTTTAGTAAGAAAGCAACTGCTTTATCTTCTAAGCATTTCCTGAGGTCCCCTTGATGGAGGACACACAGGGCAGCTGTTGCTGGCAGATTTCCCTGAGCTGGAGGGAGGCAGAGAATAATTTCATTTAATCAGTGGCAGAGTAACTTAGTGTATCTTTATTTGGTCATATCCAAAGAACTAAGAAACATTTCCCGTATCAAAAATCAGTGGGAAAAATGTGGGACGGCACACTGAGAGAAAAGAGGGACTTTCTCTGGGCTCTGAACACAAGGGAAGGTAATGGCTGTAGGTTACTGGGGCCTGTCTGCCTGAGTGAGGAAGAACCAAAAGCAGAAGGCAGTAGGCAAACCAGAGAGATGAATTAGAAGTTTTGGTGACTTAAGCCTGAGAGAAATTGTGCTAATGTCACTATTGGCTACTGAGAAGTTGGAAAAGCAAAGCAAAGTCCACTTATTTTTTGATTACTAAAAAAGGTCATATTTCTCTAAAATAAATAAACATTTCTATCCCTACTTCACTTCTCTAAATAATAATGTAGATTGGAAGTGTTCACTACCAGCTGAAGTGGAAAGAGACAGAAAGAATGTCTCCTACAACCTACTTGGTAAAAGAGGGATAGGAGCATATATGCTGCTCCTGTTAACTCTGCTTTCTGGGAGTAAGAAAACCCTAGTAGCCCAAGAGTTTAAACCCCAGTAGCCAAAACTACAAGGAAAAAAGCAGGGAGAGTGAAAGCAAGTTACTCAGTTTACTGCTCTAGCCATTATTTGGAGTCACTGAGAGAAGTAGTACCAATAACGTGGGTGGCCTACTCTGTTCCAGATAATAGCAATATTCCAGTACAACTTAGGGAAATTTACATAAATGCCAAGTTTTCTGTCACTGTTGATTGTGTTTAACAAAACTAAGTTAGCATCATCAGGCTAAAAAAAGACTTAATTGAAGTAATTTGCTGTACCTTTGTAAAAGTTCACAGAGTATTGAAAGGCTTTCAGGCTACAAGAGTACCTTAGAGAAAAAATTAACTCAGAAAAGTTAGGCTTATTTTGAAAGCACTCTTAAAAGGTGATACTGTGACCTTCTTGCTGGGTTGTTGTCTCAGTGAATATGAAATACTCTTCTCTCTTTATAAATTCACAGTTAGTGCTGAAATAAAGATCAAGGACTCTCTCCCCTACTGCATTAGCAATTTTATGCAGGTAACTGCTGAAGGGAGGCTGAGATAGACATTCAGTTTCTCTAGTAAGCATTTGGAGTCCTGCTCTTTTTACTTGCTGAATTATTTTGTGCTGCCTAAGAATATTTCTTCTTTTAACTCCGTCACAAACACCCCAGATGGTCTTTGTCATTCCCTGTCCCTCTGCTTTGATGATCACATAGATAACAGTCTCTGGACAGCTATAATTCTCGCTGTAGGTATTTTCCAGCATTTGAGAGTAATACAAGAAATCAAAGAAACAGCATTGGAAAAGTGTTCGGGAAGCTGTCTAGCCACTACCCCTCCTCTGAGGCAGGGTCAGGAGCATCTGTGTTTCTTGAACATGTCAAAATAACCTATCCTTAAAACTCTCTGAGACCGAGGTTCCAGTAACCTCCTGAGGTACTGCTTCCCTGAGGTACCATGTAATGAGTGGTATGCTGAGACTTCCCTGCTGTCTAGCCTAAGTGCCCCTTACTGCAAATTAAGTGAATTATTGTTCTATCTTTCAACAGCAATCTACTGCTATCCTTTTTTTTTTGACACACACCATAACTGTGCCCTCTGGTTTATTTCTCCTTTCATTCCATTTTTGGAAAAACCCATTTTCCCCCCCCCCCCGCCACCATTTGTTACTGTTGTTATTTCCCTACCTTATTTTTGAAGGCTTTATAATTGTGTCTATTCTTTGAATTATGCCCAACCTTTTTGAGAATAACCCACTCAAACTCCAACTGGAGGTCTCAAGTATTCTCCAGACTGTTATGCTTTTCTCTGCCTAGCAATGTTTTTTTCTCATGTAGGACTTACTCAGGCCAGAACTGTTCATTTAGGTGTGCCTGCCGTGCCTGGCAAGTGTGGGCCAACAAAAAGAGGATCATGGTAGTAGAAAATCAGCTAAAGATGAGAACATGTAGGTTGATCCTACAAGGGGGATCCAGATGGACCTTGGAAGAGTGAAGTGACCTGGATACTAAGGCACTGCTAGAGGGCCTTAAACTGTCTGGAAAGGAAGTAATGGGACAAGAAAAGAGAGTGGAACTGTCTTCAGAAAAGGAGATTTTGAAGGGTCAGAGAAGGAAAATGACTTGGTAACTGGGATCATCCCATAAAATACATGAAGACAGCATCTTTAAGGAGAAGTCAGGTAGGAGAAAGCCTAAGGAAGTGTTGCAAGTCTTACAGAAAGCCAGATTTGTATAAAATCCTAGGAGTAGTCTTGCTGGGATTAGTAGGTCTAGTAGGTCTACAACCCTTGGGAAAGGTGCTCTTCTGGAAGAGTTCCTATGGAGAGGAACAACTGGAGAATTGTTGCCTAGGGGAAAACTCATAGAGTTGTACCTACAGAATGGGTTGGAGGTAGGAAAGGAAAGGACGGAAGAAGAGCTGAGAACATTGTCACTACTCCCCTCTAAATGAGGGAAGGAAAGGTGGTTCTGGTGACTTTCAGTATATCCTTTTTTTGCAGCTGTATCTCTTCACTTTCAGGTTTTGAGCCACAAAACCTGCCAGGGCTGGAACGTATCTTGGCTATTCCCCGTGGTGTAAGTGTATCATTCAGTTTTACTTTTGGCATGGTCCTTTGTACTTTGAATTTTACAATTTTCAGATTATCGCTCCAATTGTTCACACTCATTTAAAATCCTAATCTTCTCATTTTAGCATGACCTACATGCTAACTCATCACCCAAGTCATTGATAAAGATATGAAATAGATTTGTCTTGGGACAGACTGTGCGACCTGACTTGAATGACCCTCTCATTTAAAGCTAACATATAAATGTGCATTTACTTTATAGGCTTTATTTCAAGCTCTTTTCTGAGAACAGAAAGGGGACTGTATCAAAGGCGTGCTAACATCAAGACATACTGCATCAGTAGTTGCTTTCCCTACATGAGACTAGTCATCTTCTCAGAGAAAAAGATGAAAAGGTTTCTTACAGCTTGTTCCTGACAAATGCAGTGTTGTTGAGGAAGGACCTGCTTTCGGGGTTGGAAACTCTGCAATGACATCAGTCAAAATTGTAGAGCATCAGCTTCCTTGATAAAAAGATAGTTGGTTTTTTTCTGCACTCATATCTTTAGACAGATGCAGTTTTGACATCCTCTTTCCATTTAATTTCTTGTCGAACACGTATGCTAGCTGAACTACAACAATTTTTTGAGTAAACTAGCTAGCCCGTTGACATTAACAGGGAATTTTCTTTTGCCATAATTGGCCTGAGGCCTAACTGGCTACAGCTGAAAGCAGATTCCATGCCAGCACAAGGAATAATTGTGTTCAGCAGAAATTACATCGTGGCAGTTGCAGCTGAACCCTGTAGCTCAACTCTATTTTAGCCTATACGGGTCCAGTTAATAGTTATTTTATCTTGCAGTAACTAAGGTGGTATTAAAGCTATTTTGTCTTTGACATTAAACTATATAAATAATACAAATGAGCTGAAAATAGATACCTTTATAGAGATATTCTAGCAATAAAAGCAAGTAAGAAAGGAATTATAGTAACTTTACATGCCTTTCCTGTTCTCTGTTAGCCCATGCAACACCATTGGCTGTCCAGTTTGTATGGCAAGATGTAACATTAAAGCTCAGGCAGTTTTTAAATAATTTCCCTGTATGTTTCCTTTCTCATCTATTTTCCATTCACCTTTTCATTGTTGTTGTTGTTTGGGGTTTGCTTTGTTTCTCTTCCCTTCTGCTGTTCTCTCATCCTCTTGTTTTTCAGTTAAATGGTTTGGCTGTGGTCCGTTCCTGGTCTGGCACAGTGGCAGGAAGGAAGTACCGGGAGCTGGAGGAATGACTCACCAGGCAGTAAAGTAGCAGGGTTTATCCTACACCCAGTGGAGTGTGGAAGAGCCCAAATGCTCTTGTGCATGTTGGGGTGTGGGCTGCTCTCAGGAAGTTGGTGATTGCTTGGTGCAACTTCTTCTCCCCACTCTGGTGCAGGAGCTGGCTTTTGGCTTTCCAGGGGCTTTCTGGTCACTCATGGATGCAGGAGCCATCGGGTCAGGGGTCTGTGTTGCAAGGGGGTGTGAATGGACTGGAATTATCTGATACAGGTCATTATCACTGAAAGTTAATTGTGCTTCTATTCAACCTCACTTTGAGGTAAAATATAAATTCTGCAGTGTGTTTATGTGCTTTAGAGGGCATCAATGTCTATTTTCAAGATAGGCCTAAGGGGTAAAGCTTGGATAGCTTGTGAACTTTTCTAGGCAAGGCCGAGTTCCAGAGCAAGCCTGTATTCCTGCCAAATAGCACACTGCTGCTTGGAGTGCCTCTTGTTTCTCCTTTCCCAATGGCTTGTGTTACTGTTGCATCTTCCTGAGTAATATTTACCCTTTGTCTGTAATCACATCTGTTAGGAGGGACATTGGCCTGCCAACAATACATTTGATGGCATAGGATGCTCTTAAATTAAGTGTAAGTATTTGCAAGAGCATAGAGTGTGCTCTAGTTTCTAGGCCTCCAGCTATACCCCATGGCTCCCTTTATTCATCCCTTCATCAGAAAACTGGAAGGTTTTTTTAGTAATACACTAGAAATAAAAAAATTTAAATAAAAAAGAGGGACCTGAAAGTGTAATAATGGAATTTTATGGTGTAACCTGCAAAGTTCAGTGAATTTGAAACTTGGAATGGAAATGCGCCTTCCCCTGCAAAAAAAAAAACAATTATTAGGTATTTCCATATAGACAGATGGTCACCTTCTCCTAAAAGCCAAATATGAGACAGTTGGGAGCTGAAACATGGCCATGGTATCCAACATCTGGTAAAATTGTGAGCAGTAATATAGTAATATTTTATTGTTTAATTTTCTTTATTGGGTTGTTTTCTATGCATTGAGTGATTCACTTCTCAGTTCTTAGTTTCACGGTGATCCCCTTCTCAATTCTTATTTTCATCTCTTTTTGAAATACATGCTGTGGGAAATGGACTGGTTTAGTTTTGCTCTCCAGTATTGTAAAGAAAGGTGTTCTTACCAAAAAATAGTGAAACTTTACTTTTTAAAAAATTCATAGGTGGGTCGTACTGCTTTTTTACACCAACACCAGTAACACAGCTTGCAATGTTAGTTGAAAACATTCTGCTGTGTTGCATAAATCTAGTGCCCATCATAGACTATACGTACATAGTTCTGGAGGCTTTAAACAGACCTAAATAAAAAAGCAGCCTCATGGAATGTACAACCCAAGTACACAGCAAGAGGAAAAAAACCCCAAAGAGTAGACCACAGTAGTCAATGTAATAATCAAAAAACTTAGCACAGAGACCATGGCTTGTGGTAGTGGTCATAGCAAGGAAAGGTTTAAGAAGTAATCTGAATGCAGTCATTAAGGCAATTTTAAGTTGCTACCTTCTGGTCACCTCCCACACATAAAAGTGCAGTAATTTGAAACTCAGTGGGTGTGTAATACAAACTGGCAGTGTGAGCCTGTCAGTCTCTTGGTGTTGCTCAGAAAAATAGGTCAGTCAGGTGGGTCAGAATATGGGAAGTCTTGAAAGAGAAAAGAAGTAGCCAAGGCTGGATGCTCTGTAGCCTACAGAAACAGCAGCCTGGATAGATTGCAAGATGAGATTCCAAACTGATGGTCCAGAAAAGCAGGTTTTGTTTTTTTTGCAGGTGTGCTCTACATGGATGCGAGCAGAAGGGGGAGAGGGCATGGCTGTGCCTCTCTGAGCCAGGGAGGAGGAAGTTGCAGAGGCAGAGGTGTGGAAATGAAAGCCTCTCACTCCAGTCCTGAACACACACTTACAAATGCCTTGTAAGATTTTCATGGCTTAAAGTGCAGACTTCAGCTGTCTCGGTAATCTTTCATGGATTAAACCACTGTCACCAGAGAGACAATTAAGGCCAAGATGAGTTCACAATGTTGGGTTCACGCTTCACTGTTAAACCATAAACAAGTTGAGATTTCATAGTGGGATGTTTTGGACTTTGCTCTTAATCCTAAGGGATTCACAAAGAAAATATCTCTTGAAAAATGTAAATTATGCACAACATCTACATAGTTCTGCAAAGCAAATTGCAAAGTTTATGCTAGCTTTCTGTGTTACAGACTTTGTTTCCCCCAGAAGAAACAAATTTTCCTGAATTTGTGGAACAACAGTGTGGGTTTTGGGTTACCCTAGAATGAGAGGAGTTAATTTCACATTGCACTTGCCCCATAAAAGTTCAGCAGCTGCTGTGCTGTAGGGCAGCATGTAAGGTAGGAGCAAACAGAGCCCTCCCTCTGCTCATTGAAGCTGCACAATCTGTGAAAACAAAATGCTTTGGGAATGAAACCCCAAGAATTAAAGAAAATTTGATATTAAGTACAATTTCTGACTAAATTCTTATTTTCATGTTTTTATTTGGGTAATTTTGTCAGCTCCCACATGATGTGCATATTGCTTTCAACCACCAACAGAGCTTTTCATTGCCATGCAAAGAAGCTGGTGGTAAATTATAGAACTCTGACAAGCACTTTTTTTCTTTATCCCAGTGGCATCAACCTACTTTACTACCTCTAAGTCAAAAATGCACCACACTTAATACAGAATTTGATATTCATGCACACAGTTGGTAAAAAGAGCTACTTCCTTTCTTTATTTATTATGCTTTTTTAAGGTCTTGGCTTTAAAACAAACACCTGTCTGAAAATCTTCATTGACCTAACATTTTTGAATGGACTCATATCCTGTCTCAGATTATTGACCTGGATAAAGCATAAAACAGGTGTTAGAAGCTGAAAGTTAAGACTTTACTTCATGGTATCCCTACACCAAAATCTTGGATATATGTATTGGAACTGCTCCCATTGTTGTCACATCAGTCTTAAAGGACTTAATATCAGTCTGTCCTCTAATGAATATTGGAACATGTCTCAAATCAAGAGGCAGTATAAAAGATTGATGTTAAGCTCAGTTTGGCTTCAACCACTAGTTACTTTGCATTGGCTTCCAAAGCATTTAAAATATTTGGAACAGGAACAAAAAAAAAATCAGTAAAGCTTGGTAGGAATTCAATGAGAGAGAAAAATTCAGCGCACGTCTCTTCTGATTGATGCTCTCACAGGTCAGGCATTCAAACCTATCCTTTGGACTTTTCTAAATTTCTGACACCCACCACTTTGAGACATGAGCTTGCATATATGACATGATCAGATTAAATGAAAAGGCACTACACAATCTAGTAACACTTTCCTTAGCATATTTGATGTTTTTCTTTGAAAAACATCAGTGCTTAAAGTTCTCAAGAATTTCTTTCTAATTAAATATATCATTCTAAAGTCTCTACTGAATGGCTTTACAAAGTATGGTTTGCCACCTAAAAAAAAAAAAAAAAAAAACCAAAGCATTTTGTAAACAAACTTGAGAAGGAAATTAAGGAATTTCCCAAGGAAGGGAATGGTTTTGCAATTTCCTGCACTATTAATTAACTGTGGTTTTAATATTACAACAATATCCTGGGGTTCAAAAGAGTTGGGGAATTCTCCAAATTAAGCAGTTAACAGCTGGGCCCATTCCAGCTGCATTAAGGACAGATAGCAGAGACCAATATTTGAAGCAAAAGGAAGTACTGCTATCTCCTTTTAGATGCAGTGGACTGGGGGAGGGAGGCTAAGTGACTGGCCAAAGGTCAGATGGGTGGACTTTAGTTACAGTCAGAAATAGAAGCACGATGGCTGGACCACCGAGTCCCAAGGCCAGCCCTGCTCTTATAGCCCTGATTGCAGCTAAGATGCTTGCTTGTGACACAAAAAACCTCAGGAAATTTGGTTCAGATAAGCATTTATTCCTCTGAGAGCTTATCTCAGCCTAACTCAAACTAACTGACTGCTCTCAGCCTGAAAAGTGGATGTCTTGCAACAACTTTTATAAAATTATGTTTCTGTATTTTAAAATCCAGTTGGAAGCAAATGCTAAGAGGGAGGACAATTAAAGATAATGTGAAGTGAATAAACTAAATTTCAAATCCCAGTATGATTTGATCTGGCAGATTTTGGTGAAAGTCACTCTGGTTTCATTTCTTTTACTTGCCCCCTTTCACTGGAAAGAAATTGAGCACTTCCCCTGCCCTTCTTTGGTGAGTTGTTGCCCTCCTTGGCTTGTAAAGTACTGACTGTCATCATCTTGACTGTTGTCCAAGATGTCTTGATGGGATGCAGAAGGAAAGGTTCTTTCACCCAATAAAGTCTCAGAATCAGGCCAGGAGGAACTAGGTATCAGATCCTACTGCAGGATGCAGCAACCAGAGACCATGATTTACTGAACCTGTTTTGTGCTCTTCTAGGACAAAGCAAAAGCTCATGTTCTGCTCGTTGGTGGGTTTAAACTCAGGTTCCCTACCTTGTCTCAAAACACCCTCACCCCTCTCTTTAGGCATCAGAAATGCCATAACAAGTTCTGGAACATAGTTCTAATGCAAGCTGCTATTCTGGAGGGACAAGACAAAAAGCCATTTATGAGAGAGATGCACAGATGAGTTGGTGTGTTTGAGTGCAGCATCTGCTGAGAGAGGCTGCCCAATATGAGCTGTTCATTTGCCATTGCTGTTGTTCATTTTCAGCTGAACTGCTCCTGGCAGGGCTTCCCTAAGGGGCGTAGCATGACTGCACTGTATTCCTTCTCTCCCAGCCAAACTACAGGAAGAACTGGAGATCACTCTGATTTTTGGGTAACGTTAGCTCAGTGCAGCTGTCCAGTTCTTATAGACCTCTTCCTCTTCAACCACTCTTTATCTTTTGCATCGTATTTAGTGATAGCTAGTGGAAGGCTGTGTGTTTTCCTGGGTAGGGATGGGACTCTGAGGGATTTTTTGTCTGCAAACTATCTTAGGGGAAGTGTCTTGGTCAGGTATGGTTTCTGTATGTGCAGAACAAGAAGCTTCATCCACAAAGCCTTTGGGGGTATTGAATTGTGCTCTAATGATTTCTTTGTCTTTACTATCCTTACTGAGCACTGGCCTTAAAAATAACCTTAAAATGCTTCCTTGCCTTTTCTATCCTTTGAATGCCAACATCTCCTTTGATTATCGCTGAAATATCTTATTTACTGGACAGTTGTATTTCTGGGCACAAACTTATGGGACGTTAAATGCTCTTTCTTTGTGGTCAAGGCCCCATGGTTTATTGTAACATGAGTACATTTAAATTATTTAAACCATAAATTCATGCCATGACAGTGTATAAATATTGTTTATAGGTTGTGAGAGATTGGGCTGTTAATGGTTAATGACTCAAGCCAATTGTCTATTTGTGGAGGCTCCAGAGTGCTTTGCTGAGGCCAGCACCCTCAGGGAGGTGGGGGAAGAGGTAAGTTTTCGGGTGTGTGGTGGCCATTTGCATAAGACAAAGAGGGAGGCGGCAAGCAGGGCTTTAAGGCTGATAAGAGGCAGATCCTGCAAGGTGGGATGTTTCTTCTCTTACCCTTTCTTTTTTTTTTTTTTTTCTTTCTTTCTTTTCTTTCTTTCTTTTTCTTTCTTTTCTTTCTTTTTCTTTTTTTCCCTTATATATTTTATTAAGTGATATTTTTATGCTTTCATATTGCAATATTACTATACATAATAATAACCAAAATGGTTGCATACTTGCTTTCCATTGCAACCAAATTGTTCTAAAATAAACCCTACATATATATATTTAAAAAAACCCACAAATCATTCCGTGTCATTTCACTCTAATCCGCCCCAAGGGATCTACTAACAAGAGCCTGAGTTACCCTCACCTTCTGGTGACTGTTTAAAGGGAAATACGACCCTCTTTGGCAATGATGTAACTGCTGCAGAACCTTTCTCCCCTCTATCACCTTTTCATTTTTAACATGTAAAGAAAAAAATAGTATTTTTGGTGTTTAGATAATATCCTTTGCCTCAGACAGGTGTTAGCCATTACACTATTAGCATTTCTCATTCTTCTGATGTATCTCCTGAAGAGCAAGCAAGGTTATTCACAGACAATTAAGTAGTCAAGGACTAGAGCTTGTCTTAAAAAAGAGATTTATTTTGCTTAATCAGTTGCCGTTAGACAGATGCTTCCTGAATCAGTGAATAATCCCTTTGATTTTTCATGACTTCAGTGAAAGCTGAAGCTCATCAACCCTTAATAAATCGTAGACCCGCAGAGATCTGCTCTACCAAAAAGTCTGCAACTAGTGTGAGCTTCCTAAGAGGAGCTTTGGCCACAGCTATGTGTTATCCTAATCCAAGAGAGAAGATCCTTCCTCTGGCCTCTGATCTAAGAGTTGCCAGATGGCACAGAAAGTTGGTCTTTGAAATCACGTCTTGGCAAAAACTATGAATCACACGTCTTATATGAACTATGAAACTATTTTTATTGCTGTTGAAGAGTTCATGACATCTTTATCAGCAGCAATAATTGCTTATTAAATGTTGCTTCAGCTTATATTTAATTTTTGGTGGATTTACATCAGTAATAGAAAAGTAGGCTGACAAGAAGGCAGCATAATTATGTGAAAGGCAATTCCAACTTAACAAAGCATTGAAACACTATCATGGAACAAGGCTCCTTAACAAGTTACAACCTAGGAATGCAGCACAGAATTTCATATTTAGATCATAGTAGTGAAGTATGTTCATGTTGTTCACTGAATGTGTTTCATGTATCTATCAAAACTCAAAGTGGTGTTGATTGTTCTTACTTAGCCTCCTGAATGTACTGAGAAATACAACGCTGAAGCAAGGACGGGGTTTTTTTTGTGCAGGAAGTATGATTACCAGATGTTAATTCCACCTTACTCACTATTGCCCAAGACCTTGCTTGCTTTGTGTACCCCTCTCTGTGCCCATGCCCCCCCCCAGTCTGCATCTTAATATGACAGTGTACGGAGAAAATGTGGCGTAGGGTCTGGGAAATCATCCCTTGAGAGCGGCCCTTGAGAGCCCTTGAGGAACTCTGAATCCCTGGCTCTTATGCAAAGTTTCCCTTTCACCCTGCCCTAACTTCATACTTGTTTGTCTCACAGGGAGATCCCTGAGGCAATGCTTTCCTTGGCTGTTTCCGGGCTCAAGCTGAAAACTGAAAGCAAAAGTAAACATATCCAACACAGCTCCATGCAAGCGAACCCTTGCCACTTCAATGGCAGCGGCACTCCTGGGGATTCCCATGAGTCCCCTTCCTTGTCTCTCTTCCTCTTGGTATCTCAATTGCCTGTGGGAAAAGCTGCTCTTAATTTACCCATTTGTTTCACTTTAGTTCACCCAGCAGCTCTCAGTCAGCTGTGCTGTGTGTGTGGGGATAGAAGACCTTGACATATTTACTGCCCAAAAAAATGGGACAGCTTGTCTCTGCGGTCTCTGTGGTCTCTTGGTGAGCCAGAGGTGCTGCCTGGCACAAGGTGTTTGTGGGGCAATATGGGAGCAATAACTCTGCTCTCTTTCAGAAACTCTTGCTCAGAAGGATCAGACCCCAAGAGGAGTCCAAGTGACCTCACAAATCCATCAGGATTAGTGAAGAGATGAGTCTCACACTGTGGTCAGAAAACTGACGAAGGGGAATTTGTTCTGCTGCTGTCACTGCTAAGTGCCAAAAATAGCAATGGATTCTTGAACTGGTGAGAATAACTTTTTCCACAGAGAATGTGGGGCCCTGTCCCTGAAAAAGCTGCTGTATATTTCCAGTGTGTTTCTGCTCTGACTTGCCAAGTGCTGACATGTGTAAGAGTGCATGCTGCATCTTCCAGGCATGCTGTTGGGCATGGTGACTTCAAGGCAATGTGTGATTTGTCATCATTAAGGAGCATAGAAAATACTAAAGGGATTGAATGCTGTTATAATTTCCTTGCAATGATCACATGGCAAATTTTCTTTTAGTACTTCTGGGCAAACAGGTCATAATGGCTAAATCAATTTAGAAAGCTGTAAAAATTTCTCTTATGCTTTAAATAAATTCTCAGAGCAACATTAGCACATTGACATCTTACTTTCGAGGTGATTTGGGAAATTTACCAGGTGATATGTAAACAAATGAAGTCCTGGAGTAATGCAAAACCTGTTTTTGGATCCCGGATAGGATAGTTCCAATATCTGGAAGAGAGCTTTTCCAGTGGGCCTCTCTGGCTGGATTCTTTATTACAAAATCTATTGTGAAGCAAACATGTGTCTGTAGTCTTGTGTGTTGATTCAGCAAGGAGGACCAAATGCATGTTTGAATGTACATTCCCTAATGATGGTCCCTAACTTTGGGTCAAAGCTCAGTCTGTGAAGGGGCAGAGAAGTTCCTGTTGCCACTAAAGAGTCCAAGGGGTCTGTCCCACTAGGTCAACCCAGCCCCTTTACCTTATCCTTAGTGGAACACCACCAGGCAGAATCACAGCACAACTCTGTCTCAAACCCTTTTCTTCTTTCCAAGACTTGTTTTCAAGATATCAAAGTGCAACCACAGCAACTCAGCAAACCTAAGATGTCAACCTCCTAAACAAGTTTTGAAAAATAAATTATTAAAGTAGCATAAATCTCAGAACTAAAACAAAGCTGCTCTGGGATTAAACACATACAGCTGCTTAGTCTGTTTGTAATCCAGTTTTCCCTGTGG
The DNA here is from genome assembly GCA_013399195.1 of Dicrurus megarhynchus. Taxonomy (NCBI): domain Eukaryota; kingdom Metazoa; phylum Chordata; class Aves; order Passeriformes; family Dicruridae; genus Dicrurus; species Dicrurus megarhynchus. The sequence continues at coordinate 2,472,890 of VXAD01000394.1, read as the reverse complement.
TATCTGGCAGTCAGAGCATAAAAAGACATTCTTGAAATTAATTTTTTCTAGGACTCTCAAACACAAAAGCATCTGGATACTTGGAACTTAAAAAAAAAAAGGGAAAATGAACATAGCTCAGACATTGCAGTTCTTATTAAAAGATGAATGCTTTCCAGGGATGTATTTCTAGTTAATATAATCTTGAAAAATCTTCAGAAGACAATAGGTGTAGAGAATGAAGACAGGTTATGTTGCACAACATCTTGTAATCTGCCCTTGCTTGAAGCAAGAGCAATAGTTTAAGTTACTGATTCCAACCAGTTTTCTTGGAAGTCAGAGTTCAATTTACATTTATGACTGCCTGAAGCTATTTTGAGGAATCCAAATAAAAGTATAGCTAGCCTTCAAAGCTGTCTCAGAAATGACACAGAAAATGTTAAGCATACTTGTGGCTTGCACTTGTGTCGTTTGTTATTATCAAACTTACATTGCCTCTGGTTTTGAAATCTCAGGGGAACATTTACTCTGAAGAGTGTGCCTTAAAATGTAAGTGTGTTTTCTGAAAAGCATTTTGTTATTGTTTCTGAAATACTTTTGATTTTTTTTTTTATTTCTCCTTTGCAAAAACAAAAAACGTACAGAAAACAAACACATTCATTGCCCTTACAGTGACAGTTTAAGAAAGAAAAAAAACCAGCCAATCAAGAAAAAACCTTTTTATGACTTTGGAGTAGTTGTCATAGTAGCTTTTCAGAAATGACAGATTTTGGAGGCCCTTAAGAGAGATGGATGGGTTTGAAATGTGCTGTAAAACCACATCAGTTCCCAGACTGAAACAGGGCCAGCTGACGGGGACTGGGTGCGTGGGCCAGATCAGCAACAGCTCACCAGCACTGCACCTCCTTTTCAGGAGCACACTGAGCACCTGGGCCTGGAGCTCTAAAGGCAGTAGCCCCTGCCTAGTCTTTGCCATGCTGCCATGGTACCATCCGGTGAAGTGCCTGGAGAATCCGCTCAGGAAGACCCTCTGAGACGGTCTGAGACTGGGAGCTGTGCCTTGCTCAATCACTTAAGTGAAAATACCTGCTGAATCTTAAGAAGACAGCAATATATATTGCTGATATAATTTACTCAAAGGCATTGAATTCTTAGGAGACCTAGGAGGGGTTGACCAGTGCTTTGCATCAGGACTGCCAGGGCCTCCCTGTGCTGTGAGAGTTCCTTTAAAGACCAAAAGCTTTAACAAGCCAGGTTGTATTAGAAAACAAGCCGTATTTAGAGAAAACCCTGGAGCTAGGGAAGAGATAACAGAAATAAAAGGTTTATAAACCACTTGCTTCCTGCCCTCTGCAGGACTGATGCTTTCTTCTTTCTTTTCAGCCAGCTCATGGATTGTAGCAAGTTCTGTGTGGTCTTCTGTGGTCCCTAGGAAGGTCGTTCCTGTCACCTGTGAGGTGATGGCTCTGGTCTCTGGCCCTCTCAGCAACATCACTGCTACACCTGTGTTTCACTGCTCCCTTTGCTGTGGCACTGTCAGGTGTTCCCACGTGCAGCTCAGTTGCCTCTTGGAGACTGATCAACCCTCTTCCCTTAGCAGATTTCACACCACACCATTCCTCTTCCTTAGAGAAAAGCTGGGATCACACAACCAACATACACACCGTCTGCCACCAGTGCTTCACCTGGGTTTTGTCAGTGCCCTGGGTGAGTGGGCACATGCTTCTGGTGCCTCAGGCAAAGGGGACCTGACAGTCAGTGTCCTGGTCTTATCACAAAGATTGTGACAACCATGTTCTGGAACAGCTATTAACATGGGCCCTCATGTATTCTCCTTTCCAGTCAGGAATAAAAAAGATGGAGAGAGCATCTGGTGTCTGACCTTCCCCCAGTCTCCAGCAGTTTCAGTGTCTATTTGATTTAGCTGTTAATAATCATGAACTCAGAGGAGTTAAAGGGGATGAAATTTGGACTTCTTTATTTCTTTAAGGCCCAAAGGTAAGAAAAATCCTAATTAAGGGCATCTCTTGTTTGAGATTGTTTTTTAGCCTGGAAAAATGCTCTTGTACAAATCAAGAAAGGCATTGAATTCTCTGCAATCTCATGAGATATTAGTTTGCAATTTATAGTGTATTGTACACTTCTCCGTGTATATTATAGAAGCACAGTTAAGAAATTTGTGTCCTCAATCATTTATTCACAGTTTCCTCACTTGAGCTGAATCAGCTCTCCATGAGACTGAACTGGAAAACGGATTGCTGAGATCATCTGAGTTTAAAGAAAACACACAAGATAAACAAACCAACAAATAAGTCAAAACTGAGTTTTGTTTTTTTTTCTTCTGTATGGTGGAGATGGAACAAATGTTTGGCTTTGACAGCAAGGACCAGAGAGGATGCAGGAAGTTTCACAGGCAAAGCAAAGGCACCTAAAACTACCTGAATTTAGACCTTCCCTTGGCCTTTAAAGAGAGATACTGGGGTGGAGGGGCACAGAGGCATGCAGCACAACATAGTACCACAGTGCTGACTCTCCCCTTTTAAACTCATCTAAGCTCAATATCTTGTCCACAAGGGGTATCAAACTCAGAAGTTTCAAAAGTACTTTAGTCAGTAAGCATGTCAGTTATACCTGCCCATGGTATTTCCAAGGGACTGGGCTAGGAGAGCATTTGCTTTCCATGTTAACCTATCAGAGATATTTGAAAGTTTACAGCAGCTTTTGGAAAAGCAGAAGTCAAAGGAATAAACTTTTCCTGCCAGCTGCATCAGTTATAAGCTGCTGAAATGGAAGATAGTGAACCTTTCAGGACAGCTCACTATCAGTGTAGAAATTGTGATAGTCTAAGCTAGGGGACCTAGCAGTTTGAAAACCATCTCATACTTTCTTTTGAATGACAACAGCCCCTCTGAAACTGAAATTTGTGGAAGTGCTTTCCTTCCACTTCTGCCTCCCTCTCCATCAGCCTCCCCAAGCCACTACCAAGCATTAAAAGTGATCCCATTGTCATGCTGACAAAATAAATGAATGTGAGCTGCTATTTTCCATAATAACTATTTGACATTAGAGCAGTTGGTAATTAAAGTAATCCTCACTCCCTGGTGACACATGCACTGTGACAAAACAGAGGTAATGTGGCAGCAGCAGAACCTGTCTCTTTTATTTACTTGCTGCTTCAGTGCCTTGTCCTGTCGAGTGACTGATCATCTTTCGAATTACCAAAGACCAACTGAGTTAAATTAAGATGAATATTTGTGGTGAAAATGTTAACTTGAAAGCATGTGCTGTGATAGCCCATAAAATAAAATCAATATACTTTCAGGTTAATCACATCCCTCCTGGGTCTGTGGTTGATTTTGCTGTGGGTTTCCAGAAAGCAAAGGCTGCAGCTGAGCTGCTGGACTGAGGCTGGGAAGCTCTCGCCTGGATAGCTCAGAGATCCAATATGTTGCATGGCACAGAGAGGATTGCTTTGAAACCACCTCCACTCAATGTTACATCAGCAGCTTTGGACTAGGTACTCTGTTAAACAGAGAAGGCAGTTAAAAGTGGAACAAAATGTTGGTTTAAATTATCTGGGCCGGGCTGGATAGGTCTTAGCAGAGCTGTGCCTTCTTTAGGATAGTCTGCTGGAGAACCACAGTGCCACAGCTCACTGGAGGGAGGAAGATCTTCTTCCTGTTCAACCAGCTCTGCTTGATGTGTGCCAAACTGTGGAGCTTGTCTGCACTCAGCCTTCCAGGCCTTGGAAAACCAGCATCCATCTGTCTTTTTGCATTCATTTTCCAAAACAAGAATGACATCTCTATCCTTTATGCTTTTTTACTGTTCCAGTAGCATAAATGTACGCTGCAGTTAAGAAATGCAATATGAAATGCTCTATATCCTGAATAAACGCTACGTGAATCAGGACAAAAGAACAGTTTGAGACAAAGGGTAAAAAAAGATGCTTTATTGATGAGTGAAATCTTAGGCCAATGTAGCTGCTTAAAAAGACTTTGGAAGATGGAAATTGAGCACACTTAGCATGGTCAGCACTGTCCTTCCCGCAGAGTGCTGGGTGAAGAAGTGAGTCCAAGAAAGTACGAAGGACTCAGAAGCAAGCTGTGGTGACAACAAAAGTGAGGATGGGATTACACTGATTCTTTACAATGGATACAAGGAAAGGTTTGACCTTCAGAAAAAATACCCAAGTAGCCATCAAATGAAGGAGCAGGAAACAAAGTTCATTTTATCTTTAACATAGTTTGGATAGCAGATTAAACTGAACAGAAACACTCATTTGCATCTCGCTGGTGTTCCACAAGATGGTGTGCCAGACAGGGCAAAAGCCTGCAAATGTAAACCTTCATCTCACTGTGTGCCGTAGTGCTTTTGTATGGTTCTGGAAAGACTCTCATTCTCTACATGTTTCTGCCTTCTCCCTGTCGCCTGTGATGAAGGTAATAAATTGCTGAGAGTAGGAAAGGGAGACATGGATACGTGCTTCAAAGCTTCTGAGGAACTCAGACACAGTAACATGTTCTCTGCTGCTAAAATTCCTGTACTCATTTCTAAACGAGCTGATTGGAGTTAAGGCATCACTCATGTACGCTGAGTGGAAAATAGTTGCTCACTCTAGATGTGCAGCTCCATAAAGACAAGAAGCTTAATTTCACAGGCTAAGCTATGACCAGCTGATAAGTACACCTGGGGAAAGAACAGCTGCTATTGTTAAAGATTCTGTTCTGTTGCTATGGAAACCTCTACAGCATGGAGTGTCTTATATGTGAATGGTATAGATGAAGAAATTCAGAAAAACATTTTGTTGTACAAGACCAAGAATGCATGGTCTTTCTTTTTGTGCTTGTGGAAAACAGGAAATAAGTTTTCAGTGAAGCATGAAGTTATTTTAAATATTTTGTTACTGGAACATTTGTTCTCAAGTGCTACCTCCTCTGAGTTTTGAGAAAGGATAATGCCACCTTCACTTGATTGCAAGCAGTACCCCTTAATTCTCTCTCAGGGACCCTTGAAAGACCTTTAAAACACAAAATATTCACTCCCTCTGCTTAGTGTTTCTAAATGATTTAAATGACCTGAGGAAAAAATGCAATTTAAGCCACCTCTGTGTGGGCAGGTATTTGGACAGGAGCTCAGGCAGAGAAAAACACATACAAGAGAGTTTGTATTTTCCAAGCTATTTTTAAAACTGCCTAAAATGGTCCCAGTGCAACTTCAAGTCCTGGGTCCATATGCTGATGGACATGGTGGCCACAGTGGGAAGGCAGCTCAAGCAAGCACAACCACCCAAAAAAGTTTCAACTCCTCCCATTACTGTCCTAGTTAAAACCCTGCATGACAGTGAGGGAATCTGACATGTCTCCCCAGTTTCAGCCCTGATCCACACATGAGACCAACTCCAGGTTGTAAATGCTCAGACCAAACCCCCCGAAGCTCAAATCTTCAAGGAGATATTTGTGGTAGTTAAAATGTCTAGGTTGTAATTCAGCTAGAAGTCATGCAGCTTCCCAAGAAGACAGCCTGACTATTTTCCTTTACAGAGATTTGCATTATGCCTTGAATTAGATCTGCAGTGATTTGTAGCCTTCTGCCCCCAGGTGACCTGCAGCACAGCTCAGACTGGGCAGCTCAGACTGTGCTTCCGTCCATCTTTCCAGATGTCAGTGTGTCTGAGCCATTGCAGGAGGCAAGTGCTTTCTCAGAGTCATTAACAGCTGAGTTAAAATTGCCTCCTCAATATCAGCTGAGCTGTAATATCAAACTGTGTATGCTTCAGTCATGAAATGGGTTAGCTGAAATCACCCAAGGCAGTGGCTTTACTGTCAAGAGGTGAATTACACTCACAGCATGTCAGTTTTTAATAAGCCTTGAGTTCTAAAGCAAAAATTGCACAAACCTAGTGACGCTCAACAGTTTCCTCCCAAGAAAAATATCCAAGTTTTTAATGCATTAATACTGTCTTTAAACCACACCTCCCTGGGTGCACTTCAGACTGTGTTTACCTAGAGAGCGAAGAAAAATGTTGAGATGACAATCTAGCAAGTTTTCTTGGTTTTTAGCATGACCTTTGCTTTTAAGAAGTCCAACTCTAGTTGGTCTGTACTAAACTCCTGAACAATACCAGATTACTGGATACCAAGAGGTCAAGAGATGGTAGTTGTGGTTGTTGGTGTGGTGTTTAACTTGTGGGTTTTTTCAGAAAGCTTTAAAAGTGGTCAGGTTTATCTCTGAAATTCAGAGGCATCTCAGAGTGAAGAGAGGCACCAGATAATGAAAGTTTGATAAAGCAGGGAAGTGTGCTTAGCTCTAGCTATCCATCTTCTGGCCTGGTTGTTGTAGAGACCACTGCTGTTCATACAGGTGGTGCTGTTGCAGGCACTACTAACGCTCAGCATGTGCTTGAGACCTTTTAAGACACAACCCTGGAGATAATCAGATTATCCACATGCTTAGCAGTGAGATCAAACAAATGTTCTTGGCTGAATTTCCATTTTTGCTGAGATCAGGGCAAATTACTCAAAACATGACTTGCAGGCATGGATGCAGTTCTCCCCTCTCTGCTCCCAGACATTCAAGCAGTTGTTTCTCATATGTTTTTTCTTTTTCAGTGTGGTGGAAATTCTTCCAAATCCCAAGTTAGTGTGTTTCAAGTCATGTTAGCTTGTGAGCCTTTCTGTGTCCTTGTTTTTCTGGATATTTTTTCTTGCTCCAATAAATTTTATTCTGGTTTTGTCATTTTCAAGATGTTTTATATTATATTTGTGGATAAACAGAAGAGGATTTAACTCATGCTTTTTGTGTTACTGTGGCACTCTACTGTCCACAGTCCATTTCCTTATACATGCAGAAGTCGATTTTGATATAATTAGCTAAGAGAGCATATGGCAAAAAGCATAACTGATGAATGTTTGTAAAAAGCAGGTCAATGCTTGATTTAAATCAGAAAATACACTATTTGCTCTGAAACTATTAAAATTACTTTTTTGGACACTTTCAACTAACTGACTTTGGCTTTTATGTTTGTAAGTCTCATAATTCTTCTTGCATGTGTATTCAATTTTTTCCAGGTTTTGGTACGTTGTAAGATGGAAGAAAGGTGGAGGCTTTTTCTTGCTTGTGTAAAGCAAATATTTTCCTGTCTTGTTCAGATGTGGTGATGCATGGAAGTACATGGCCAGCTTTTAATAATCGGAATGCTCAGGTAAAAATCATTTTCTCCACTGAGGTATGAACAGCCTCGCTTCTAACAGGCTAGTTGATGCCTGTTGCAATCATGAGAGTGTTTCATGTTATGTATCTCATCCTTGAGGAACACCTATGAACATGTCTCACTGACTAGATCCTAATTAACAGGGACCATAATTAGTCTTCTTAGAAATGGTTCTATCTGCTGTTCCTGAAGGGATTGGCCCCTCAGCTGAACTCTGGGATATTCAACCAAGGATTTCGACATCAAGCAAATGCTTTACACTGGGAAGTAGTACTTTAGCTTAGGAAATCCATGCTTTTCAACAGACAAATCACTGTAATATTTGCAAAGATAGTCTACTCTCATATTTTAGACATCATAGCTGAAGCTTGTGAGGGAAAAATTTGGATTTTTTTATCCCATCATTTCAGCAAACAAAAGACTAGAAAACTTGCTAGTGACAGAAGCCCTTTCACAGATCAGAAATTGAGGTGGTCGTTGCTTAAATATATTTGAGGACAATCTGCTGCAGGTTCAGCTTGAGTACATTGTCTCTTGGGCCACCTGAAAGAGAAACTAGCTGATACTGTGGAACAGGGTGAGATATTGGCATGGAGAGAAATAAATGACAGAGGTGCTCACGGTAGATGGTTGAGAAGAATATATCCTAATAGAATTTTATGTATAAAACTAACCAGTTTTATCATTGTTTTACACACAGCCTGACTGATGGTGCACAGTGCTTTCTGGGCAGGAAGGAGAACAGGCTGCACCTCTGTGATCTTGCAAAAGACGAAGCTCGTGACAGATTTGTGTTTCCCTGAGCAAGACGGCAATCCATGCTCGTTACCAAATTGCCTGTCGCTTTTTACAGTGTTGTCAGTATGAAAAAAATCATTAGAAGACACTGAAATCACTCTTAATTTTATTATCCAGAGACCCAGGTGAAGGTACATGATGTTCAAAGACATTTTGGCATTTTTGTAATGTCACCTTTCTTCTAGTTACTGCAAACAGAGATTGTAGTGATGCAGTTTATTTGTATTTAAATCCCCTTGAGCTGATAGCTCGACTGAAGGCTGAACTGTGATCTCTTTGTGCATGAAGAAAAGACATTCATTTATTTATATTAATGTCAAGCTTGTCTACTGCACTTTTTTCTTCATCTTAATTGAATGTGTCTGCAGTAGCAGAGAGGGCATGGCTCAGATAAGAAGGACTAATTGGAAGAAGCTGTCAGGTTAACAGAGATTTAGTTGGATATCTTGCACTTCAGTAGAAAATTTTCCTCAGGATACGCTTGCACCATTTATGAGGGCATATGATGGATGCATGAGGAAGAGGGTGGGAAGGTACTTGTTTGGGAAATGTGTGAGGCTGCTATGTAATCACAATGGGCCTTTTAATCTAGAATGGATAAAATACTAAATATATGAGTTCCCTGCAGGTTATTGAGGCTTTCACAGTTTCTTTTTCACCTCATTTTGGATCCTCTTTAGCCCCTCTGCACTCTAGACAGGGTATTTGGTTCATTTCTTGTGTCCCCACTGAAGTAACAGAGGCATAACAGGCAAGAGATGATACATTCTCCATCTGTTGTGTCGCTGCTTGGCTGCAGAGCTGGGAAGGCTTGTTTCTACCATCAACTTACTGAAAGACTATCTAATGTTAGACTGAGTGTGTAAACACAGGGTTAGTATTGCAACCCGTGATGAAATCCCCAGAGAAGATAAGAAACTGCTCCTAAAGTTAGTATGCCCCCTTTTAAATTAAAATCAATTTTTTTTTCTCCAAAACATGTCTTTAGCATATTTTCTGAATAACCATATGGTTTAATCTTTAAGTAGTGGGTATCTAAACATTCTTCAAGCCTAACCTTATAAAACTGGTGGCATTGGTGTGAACCTTCAGTTGAGAGGTGTCAGCTGTCACTGGTCTCCTGATCCTACTGATCTAGTAGGATCAGCTATTTACAGGCTGTATCTAGCACAGGAATCTGTTACTGCTGGTGCCTGTGCAGTGCTCCAGCTAGGCAGTGCAGTTGTGGTATCCACTGGGAACAAATTTGTGTAGTGTTTCGGGAGTGGGAGAAGAAAAATGGCTTAGAGAGGCAGAGTGAGCCAGAAGAAGTACTTGCTGCTGACCTTTGAAGAGGATGGGGTGACTGTGCCCTCTCGCTGGACCCATTAGCCACAGGCATCCCACTCAGAGCCTGAGATGTTGAGTATCATCAGGAGCTACAGGTGAGTGCTTGAGCTGCTCTCAGCATGGTGACCTGTCCTTACATGGTACTTATATGCTGGTTTATATGGTGATACATTTTATTGTCATGTTTGTAAAAAGGAAAAGAGTTAAACTATTTTTAGCTTTCATTTTACAACAAGCTGCTCTTTATAACAAGTGAGCTGCCCCCAAGCTCTCTGAATAAACAGGTGGACTGTGTGTGCAGTTTTCCAATGCTTTTACATAAATAATAGCTTTTGAGAGAAAACTGTGTTAGTCAGATTCCTCTGAAATGAGCAAAAGCTTTTTTCTACTGAGAACAGACTACCTGTCTGCACCCACATTCCCAGCCCTCACTGCAGCTACAGATCACCTAGCTGCATTGCTCTTTCTTTCTCAAAACAGATTGTAGGGAAGCCCTCCTGACCCCAAAGGTTGCTCAGGCACCTCCAGTGAAGAAAAACTTCACTGCAGTATTTATACTGGGAGATTCCTTCCCTGATACGAACAACATTTTCAGTTAGCTTGACGGATGCAGTGCATTTGTACTAAAACACTACCAATATTATTTTTTTTTTTAAATTGCAAACAGTTATTTTATACTCTACATAATTCCATCTGGAGAATGTTCCAAATATAAATTCATGTTCCAGAAATGTATCTATGTTTGTTTCTCCACAGATCTAGAGGAAAACATAAGGAAAATGTCCAGAAAATCATCCCAGAGATTATTTTATGTAACACTGAGATCTGTACCACTTTCCTTTTATTTACAGGTAAATTCAAAAGAAATCTGAAAAAGTTGGGAAAATACTTGTTTCAAATGGTTCTATCATACTGCTGCTCGCCATGGTGACCTCCTGGGACCTGGTAAAGTACATATGCTTACAGAAAATATTCAGTGCTTTATGAAACTGCAGATAGAGTTTAGTATGGTTTAAGAATTTTTGCCTTTGTTTTGATTTGCAAATTTTCATGATTATATTGTACTGTGAAGAGGTGAATATTTTTGCTCACACTAAATTATAATGGAATGTAGCATCAGCCTACTGGAAACTTCACCTTACACCCACTGATTCCCTGAGTTAATTACCAGTATCGTTGATTCCAGCTCCGCAAGTCCCACCTGTTGAGCAAGATATGAAAGCAAATGGTCTTAAAATTAAATATATGCTTAAGCCATCTTTCTCCTGCACGTCCTTAGCATTACACTGAACAGAGCCTTATGGATTTACATACATTTAAAGTCTGGCTGTGTTGTGAACTTGTACCCTACTTGGATCATTTAACACTAGAAACACAAAACACCCATTATCATTTTCACTTCCAGAATCTTGCTGCCTTAGCTTGTTGGGAAGCTTTATTTTTTGTCTCCTACTGGCAACGGAGATGTCTATTCTGGTTTCTGCATTGGTCAGAAGCGACTATCGACAATGGTACTATTAAATTCTGCCACTTGGTGGCACTAAGAAATAACGCAACTGCCCTTAAAAGCGATGCTGTAAAACATGGCCAAGTGCCGGGTGATAACCGGGCCCGGTGGCCCTCAGAAAGGAAGACATCAGGAAGGGATTTCTGTCAGCAGAAATCCCAAAGCCGTTTTGCTTGTTGGAGATGTCGGTAGGTTTTTGGCGCAGCACGTGGCCGCTGGGATGCAGCTTCTACGGCAAATCCCTTCACTCGCTGTTGGCTCTGCTGGCAGATGGGCTCTACACCTCTTACATATGGTACTTAGGAATCAGCTCTACCCACCTTGGAGGGCTTTTGCTGGAAGTTAAGGAGAAAGAAGTTGCAAAGCCCTTATTTCCAGTGCCTTAATTTAATCAGTGTCAGAGAGTTTCTCTTGGACAAGGAAATTTGCATGAATCTCCCTGGGGAGCCCCCCTCGGTGTAAATATTATTGCCTGCTTGGTTAGAAGAGGCACAGCAAAGCCATGTAAGGAATAAACTCACTCCAGAGTGTGTGTATGCTTGTGGGGGAGTGTGTGTGTGAGTGGGTATGATTTGACTGACTTACCACCATTGCTAGTACAGAAAATAAAAGAACTGGACCCAGAATTTATTCAGGTTCTTTCTCATCTTGGTTGGTAATACCCAGTAAAGGTCAAGCACTCTAGAAACTGATTTCGTTTGTGGTTACATTCCATCCCTCGTGCAGCTCTTCTTTCAGATGAGAACTGAAAATTTGTTTTTCCCCCTGCGTAAAGTTTTTCTTGCTGGTGTTATTTATTCAGAATTTTTTACAAGGGCATGCAGGGATAGGACGAGAGGGAATGGCTTTAAACTGAAAGAGGGTAGGTTCGGATTATGTACTAGGAATAAATTCCTCACTGTGGTGGTGGTGAGGCACTAGAACAGGTTGCCCACCTAAGTGATGGACACCCCATCCCTGAAAGTGTTCCAGGCCAAGTTGGATGGAGCTTTGAGTAACCTGAGGTGTCCTGCCCAAGGTGAGGGGGCTGGAACTAGATGATCTTTAAGGTCCCTTCCAACACAAACAATTCTGTGATTCTGCAATTCTATGAACTGAGAGCTGTTTTTCTGTCTGACCTTTTCTTCTGTCATTACTCCTTGTATGTGTGTTTGAGTCTGTGCTGGTTTTGACTGGAACAGCATCCTTTCTTTTTCATAGTAGCTGGTATGGGGCTGTGGTTTGGATTGTGCTGAAAACAATGCTGACTGTTCTATCTATTGCTGAGCAGCACTTTTACAGACCCAAGGCCTTTTCTGCTTCTCAGCCTACCCCTCCAGCAAGCAGTCGTGAGGGGACACATACATGACAGGCTGACCCCAACAGACCACAGGGATATGCCATACTATGTGATGTCATGCTCAGTGTATAGAGCTGGGGGAAGAAGGAAGGCAGGGCATTCAGAATGATGGTGTTTGTCTTCTCAAGTCACTGTTCTGTGTGATGGCACCCTGTTTTTCTGGAGATGGTTGAACACCTGCGTGCCCTTGGGAAGTGGTGAATGAATGACTTGTTTTGCTCTGCTTGCTTTGCATGGCTGTTGCTTCACCAATTAAACTGTCTTTATCTCAGCCTAGGAGTTTTCTTATTTTTACTCTTCTGATTCTCTCCCCCAAACCACCATCAGGAAGTGAGCGAGCAACTGCGTGGTGCTTAGTTGTTGACTGAGGTTAAATCACAATGGAGTCCCATTAAAGCTCCTAATAAAGAAAATCAAATTCTAATAATTATTCCCAGCCTTCTCAACTGGGAGAAGTTTTCAGAGTGAAAAGACTCTTGGGACAAAAAGGAAACAGCCGTCTGAAAAGCAGTGTTGTTATTTAATTTCCCTGTATTTCTAGAATTACCTATGTCTACGCTATTAAATGGTATGGTCAAATAGGGTTACTTTTATAGAGCAAAGGAGCTGGTACTGAGGACTTGCTGTGCACTCCACACAGTTTTTTGGAGGATGTTAGCTCAGACTTCAGATTGCCCTGTGGAAGGACCACAACTCACAGGTGGAGTAGTCTACTGCCTGTCCTCCTGTGCTACTCAGCAGTGTGAACTGGAGGCCGGAGTGTGAAGATCCCTGGGACATTTACCACAGATGTGGCCTCCCAAGCAGAACAAAACTGCTTCTGTTTTCTGAGACAAGAGCCAAACTCCCAGGCTGTAGGTGATGCAATGGAATCGCAAATTGCTGCTATCACAATTTGTTAGTGAGGATAATGAAATAGGCTGGCATGCGAGTATATTACTGAAAAAAATATTCTTCATCAGTGACTGAAACATGGATAACTGGAAGTTATTACCAGCATCTAAGTGAGTGTCTTGCTGGGTTAGCATAACCGGTCCAGGAGAATGCTGCCCATGTAATGCATAGCAAGTGCTGCTGGCAGTGACCCAGCCCATGCTCGGAAGCAGATTATTGTTTCAAATGTCGTGGGAAAATATTTGAAAATTACAAGAGCCAAGGATGAGACTGTAGGCTTTTCAGACTCAAGGAAGGGCAGGGACAGATGCCACAGAGATGAGTGAAAAGAGCTAAAGAGAGGTTGAGAAGCTGGATGGGAAGTTAAACCAGAGAAATCTGGGTTTTTTTTCCATCCTCAGTGTCATGGTTTAGCAAACTAAACCACTACACTCAGCTTGAAAGCTGAGGGAACTTCTACCCTAATAGATAAATGCATGATCAGGAAAAACTATATCTGCACAGAACCGCTTAAGCTCAGAATAGAGGTGATCCAGAATTAATTGAAACTCTCTGAGTAGAGGTCCAAATGGGTCTCTGCAGGCACAGCCGTTTTCATCGGGTGTGTACCGCACCTGGCACGCTAGAACCTTGCCCACAGCAGCTTACAGTTTTTACCATAAAGATGTTTGAGGCTAAATAAAGCCAATCAGATCAGACCCATGTTATTCTTCTAAAAAGCAGTAACTGAGTGAAAAATATTCTTGCAAGAACTCCCCAGGCTAAGTGAGATTTAGTGTAGTTAACAACTTTATTAATTGGTTCATCTGTGGCTTTTACATAGCCCACCATAACTGACAATACCAATAAAGAATATCATGTCAGAAAGACAGTCATATCTCTGAAATAGAGACATGAAATTATGACTCCTGCATGCATTTCTGGTGTGTCAGTGTCTGGCTCCTAAATATTATCAGAACCTCAGTTTTTGAGTTTAACCACAATGGGCTATATCTCAGTCAGCAGCAAACATCAGCTAAGAAAAAATTACTTTTAAAAAAAGGCCTTTCAGAGGTTAAGTTCACTGCTTACTGCTGACACTATGAAAAATAACCAGCATATTGTGAAAATCACACTTTAAAAACAAAAGCCAGACAAAAATATTCATTTGGATTATTCACTCAGCAAAATCAAAATTGCCGAAAGGTGTTCCTCCACGGCACTCATGCAGTACCAGCTTTACTTGCTCATAAACAAAAGCTAAGGCAATCACTTTGCCAAGCACCACATCAATGGGGCAAACTGTCTTTAAGAGTCAAAAGCAGTGAAACAGCAGGAGGGCTCTCGTTAAAATGACATATTCCTCTTTAAAGAAGACAGCCATTGAAGGCAATAGTTATTTGGCAGTATTTAAAAAAAAAATTATAAAACTTTCTAACATTTGATGTTTACTGAGCATGAAATTTCATCTGACATACTTGGGCTGTGACTTTCTCCAGTGACTTGCTTCTTGTTTACATTTGATTTACATCTCATTTACATGGGAAATCAAATGTGTGAACTGCCTTTGTGTAAACTTCAAAACAGGCAGTTTTATGTGTTGGAAGGGTTCACATCACTGTGTGATCATACAAAAATAGCAAGCAGACCACCAGAAAAAGATGCTTGCTGTACAAACTTCCTTCCACCTTTTTTTTAAATGGGGGTGGATACTGCCTCCTTAAAACTAAAAGAATTACTAAAAGATAGACTGCAAAGTTACATTCACTCTTCTGTAACTCAGATCCATCATTAACCTCAACAAATATCGGTGCCAAGGTATCATCATCAGAAACTGAGGGTTGTCACCCTTGCTCCATCACAGCTGTTTGAACAAGAGTTGGGAACAGACACAGCCCATCTTTATAATGGCCACCAGAAATAACGGAGCAGTCTCCAGACAGAATTGTTATAGGAAACACATTAAGATAAGATACATTTTTTCCAGCTAATTGACAACCATGTAAAGGTTAATGCTAAAATCAACTCTCAGCAAATGCTATAGGTAATTGCTGTGAACTTGAAAACGTTAATTACACTTCACATCGTTCTCTACAGAGTATCCAATTAACAGATGAAAGATTAAGAGCTTAACATCCTCCTCCTGCTCATACATAAAACTGTATCACAATGCCACTGGTTTCAAGGTACCAGAAGCTTCAGTATGAAAGGAATGGAAGGTGACAAGTATGATAAAACTTTAAACTAGCCACTATTCCAAAGCAGAGATCATTAAATCTGACTTTTATACTAGCAAATCTAGATGAAATCATAATAATGCAAAGATTTTTACAAGGGCAGAGAAGAATAATATAATAATTTCAAGAGTTCACTGTGGAAATATGCTGCAATCTGTGTTCTGAATGTTCTTGAAGAGAGAGCAAATAGAGACACAATGACATTTTTTACTACGAAAAAATTAGAGTAATCCCAACTGAAATTGATTAAAACTGCCTCAGAAAATTTGTGCAATACTGAATGACTGGATTTAAAATAAAAAAGCTAGTTGAAACATAAAGTGTACAGATGCAAGGGGAAATGATGCATTTGTGATGACAGACTTCATTAGCTATTATCAGTCAAGAAATAGATCTTGTCGTCATTATAGAAGCTTCTGAAAGCATCAGATCATCACTTAGCAGTAGCCAAAAGGACAAACACAATCCTATTAATTGTTAGGAGGAGAGGCAGAAATAGAAAATACCTCAATGCCAGTACAGAAATCTCAAGTATATCTTACATCTTCAATGTTGTACATATTTCTAGTTGCTTCCATTTGTAAGGAGATGGAGAAAAAGCAAAGAGAAGAGTATAATGGTGATTAGAGGTAAGGAATTTCTTCTGTGGATGCCAAGATTTAACCTCTTCATCTTAGAAAGGTTCTTTCTGAGAGACTCAGAGACTTATTAAATGAGATTAGTATAAAGAATGTGATCAAGAAACTATGCACCTTTCATCACAGTACAAAGTTAGAGAGATACTAAATGAAATAGTTTGGAAGCAAATTTGAGAAAAAGAGAAGGAAATCTTTTCATACCTTGCTAAACTAATTCATTGGCACAGAAGGTTTTGGAGACCAAGAGATTAAATGGGCTCAGAAAAGTGATTAGTCAAAGTGGTGGGAGGGAGTTTGTCAAAGGCTGCTAAACTCAACCATGAAACTGCTCCAGCTCCAGAAGCTTCTGCACAGGGGCTGGCAAGGGGCTAGAACTGGATGTGTTACTATGTAGTCAGCCCCTTCTTGTCACCTCTCTAATCATATGATGCTTCCTTCAGTATCCTCCATTTGACAATAGCCTATAGATAAACCCTTAACTGAAACAGTATGAACACTCACAGGGACCTGAATCCATATTTTAGCCAAGAACATGCCAGTTTTCTGCAGAACTGAGAGTAGCCAAGTGTCCTGACCACTGAGGTAATTTCCACTCACTGGAGGGGTGAGTAGCTGATATGAAAACTTGTTTTGGAGTTTCTCAGTGGGTTTGGGTTTTTTTTCATTGTGTTGGGCTGTTCTAAATAATTTTATACAATTAGCTAGTAGGACAAACAACCTTATTTGTTTATATCTCCTGTAATCACAAGATGTGTTAAATAGGATGCCCTTCACCTAGGGTTTTCAGGAATGGAAATTAGCCTATTCTGCAGTTATTGCCTTAGACTCAGGTATCTGCCATTTCCAGATGGAAATGTGATCTTCAATATTTTTTGCTGTTAAAACCTTGAAATTCCAGTTGAGAGTTACATATCTCTTTTATAGTGCCTAAGACAATCTTGCTGTTGCTTTAGGATGGGGCTAAACCTGTTCAAATCTTTATTCTTTGCAGTTTCTTGTAGCTTATAATGTAATTAGTGTATCTGTCGCTGAAGAGACGGGGCATTGTTGATTTCAGCATTGAGATTAAAATGCTTAGAGGAACATGTGTTTTAGACAAGTGGACAACTTAGTATAGTCCCCCTACTTATGGGAGGGTTTTCCCCTCTAACCATAGATAACATTCACATTGTATGTTATATTCCAGACTGTTTAAATAAAACTATTTATTCGTACCTTGTATGATGTTAAATCTGTTGTTTGAGTGTAATTTTTAGCATAGGACACACTTATCTGTGTGCATGTGTGTATCATACTGATGAATCACTACAGCTGACATGTAGACCTTTATCTCTGGGCATTGCCAAAACCTGTGATTAAGCACTTTGATTTTTAGTGTTCAGCGTGTCTGTGTTGGATAGGAACAAAAACCAAACCAGCAGGTGCTAGAAGTGCTGACCTTCCGGTTATTTTCAATTTACCTTGTGGCAGAACAGACTAAATTATTTAATCCAAGTAATCTCAAATTATGCAAAAATAAGCAAAAGGGTTTGAAGCCTGGATTCTCCTTTTCTTTCTTTTATCTGATCTCAAAGGTATCTTCCAACCTTAATAGTTCCATGATTCTATGATCTCCCCAGTCTCTGCAGATGAAGAAACAAGAAAAAAAGATTCAGAGTCACAATATTGACTTTCTGTCAACCTCACTTTAGAAAAAAACCAGGCTCATTTTTACATCTTCCCATCTCCTGTTTCCCTCATCTTCACTTCATTTTCCATCTCCAGAGGTGCCTAAAGAGTGCATTTTCCACACAATAATTTGTGTGTAGGCCCTTCCCTGTAGCATGTGTTGACAGGAGGAGACCAAAAAAAATAATCCTGTATCCCATCAAAATATGAGTCCCTTTTGCAAAACAGACAAAAGAGTTCAAAACTAGAGACTTGTACCACAATTCATGTCAGTGTGTCTAAATTAAAAATTAAAACCATGGCATAAAATAATCTCTAGCATTTTCTTTGTTCACTTTTTTAATGGACCTGGTGCAAATAACAGAAATTTGTCCTTACAGACAACTTTCACTGTCCAGGAATATGAGAGAGATGTGTTTCCACAATATAGTCCAGTGATTGAATCCTGTATTCTAATGCAAGCTACTTTCCTGATGGAGCTGATAGGAATTTTGCCAAGCTATTGCCTCGAATTGAAATAGTATGTGTGGGAGGACTGTGGAGTGACACCCTGAGGATATTTAGGCATGGCAGAGACTTATTATGCAGTCAGAAATATTTCATAATGAAATGATATAAATTACAGATGATAGCATTTCCTTCTGTACCATTTTAAAAATAAAGCCCAAAGAAATTTATCTTTAAAGTTGCTTTTCGATTCCTTGTCCTTCAAATGGGTCTGTGAAGTATTTGTTTCATAATTTGAAAATGTCTTAAGCTGACTGTTTCCCCCCTTTTTATCTCCTGTTGGACACATCTATCTAATGCAAATTCTGGGAATGAGGGAAACATCAGGCTTACCAACTTAAAAGAAACCCATGCTCAGCTAATCAGCATATCACTCTGAAAACCCAAGTGGAAGGAGACATTTTACCTCACATTAATTCTAGTATGTGCTTGAAAGCTGGTTTTTTCTGAATCTTATTGTTGGCGACAGTTATCTTGCTAGAAGGTGACATTGGCTGTGACGTGGGCAGAGAGGGAGCTTCACTGCAAAGAAAAGTTGCCATTCTGTTTTATAACAATTTAGCTGCAGTGGAAAACACAACTTTATGTGATTTACAAGTTCCTGTGGAAAACACTGTGGGGTTTCTTCCACTGAGCTTCACCAGTGGCTCCACTGACTCCATGGATACAGGACAAGTGCCCTCGTGTATCAGTCCCTCAGGTGCCTTCACTGGCTGAGATGGCAGAGTTATATAATGCATGGGAAAAGAGTCAGGATGGACTGCTTTGCTAATCCTTCCCTGTAGTACATATTTTTAGCTCTTGGCTTTGTATGAGCTATAGGACAGGAAATTTAAGGACAATTTGCTGTTGCGCACCCAGCAAGCATGCTACAGGATCCTGTACCAGTGTGCATGGCTACCTTGAGAAAAATAATTGAAATATAAAATACACAGAACTCCACTCATTCAAGCCGAATAAAGTAGTGTTTACTCTCATGAGAGCATTGTGGGTGCCAGCAGTTTATGTTATTTGACAACAGAGAAGCATAACAACAGAGAAGCATAACAAGCACCTCTTGCCTGAAGCTGAAGTTATGTTGGTGTTTCAGTGCCTCTAAAGAAGAGAGCCTAAGATAAACACTGATTATGAGGTTTGGGAAAATGATGGCCGTGTTAAATGTAATGAGATTTGATGCCGAGGTGGCCAGAGTAGATGACACAATGGTTTCCTCTGATTTCCTAGATTCTGTGAAAGTCTGCTTCTGATCTGCCGTTGCTTTGGCCACTTGTAACAGTGTGTCAGCATCTGGCAGCTGAAGATTAGCAGGCCTCGTTGAGAAATATGGTTTGTTTCTTTTAACTTGCACAGATAACGAGATAACTGAGATAACTGCGATAACCAGTTATTTCTTTTTGAAAGACTAAATCTAAAAATGCTAACAAAGTCAGTTTAAATTTGATTTAAATTATTCATTATATAACTCACAGAAATTGGTCTAAGATATAAACTTTGATAATTTCAAAACAGGTTTATCCATGTAGGCAGACAGTTTTCATAGCAAGGGATATAATGAAAGAGACAAATTGTTGTAGAGGTTTTCCTTCTTATCAGAAATTCTCCTATTTTGCCTGTTTAAAGCTTAGCTTAGATGTACTGGTCCTTCATATGAATCATTGCTAAATTTTGGGTAATCTGAAATATCAGGCTGTTTATATTTTATACAATGAAGCTATAGGGCTCCACTGGCAGTGAAAATACCAGAACTAGGATTCTGGCAATTCATCTCTTCACTGGGCTTCAAACAGGCTGGGAAGATTAGACTAAGTGAGAGCTTTGGTACTAAATGACCCAGTTTGCCCACAACAATGCCCTGAGTTTCATTTGAAAGGAGGAATTCAATTTCAGGGCATTTCTGTTGATCTCTAAATCTCCTTAGAGCTTGATTTATTTTTTCTTTTGACCAATAGCTGTAATTTGTTGGCCTGAAGAGATACAGGAGGTAATACTTGTTTTGAATGGGAGATCTCACTACAGAAACAAGCACAAGTACACAATCTGCTTCATGTTTCAGCTGAAGGTGGACATCTGAAGTAGCCACAGCCGGTAGATGACATTTAAAACATTCTGGATCTTCCTTTGATTTTAACTATTTTAATAATTAGCTTCCATGAAAAGTGAAAATTCTAGTTAAAGATCTTTAGCATTGCAAAATTTGCAAATGTCTTTATTGCATTTGTGCCGGTTTGGCCAAATTTGGAGGAAATATTCTCTGTGAGAAAGGCAGGTTACAACCACCCCTCCCCCACCAGGTTCGGGAAAAAAGAAATTTTCCTCCAAGGAAAGTGAAAGAGATAAAACTATTTATTTAACTAACACACAGGGAAAAAAAAATAATAATGTTAAATAATGAAATCTCTCACTATGGAGAGAAACCTGAGAAGATTTCAGAGTCCTTCTGTAGGTGTGGTCTCTCTCCTCCTCGGAGCTGAGTCGGTGAGGCTGTGGGCCCACCTCGGGGCCTCGGAGAAAAATTCTCCCGATGTGTTCTGATGTTGTTGAAACAGTCCAGAAGGAGAAGAAAAAGGGAAAAAAACCAAAGTCCCAGGAAACAAAGGTCAGCTCTCCGTCTCCCTCCTGAGAAGAGGAGCCAAAAGCTGGCTGAAAAGCAAGCAAGGAGCTTCCTCCGCTCTCCCCGCTGCAAAAAACCCAGGAATCTGTGTCCGTGTCCTTGAACAACTGTTTTGAAAAGTTCGCTCAGGTTTTTTTTCCTCTTCCCGCTCTCAGGCTCAGTTTAAAGGTACAGAAAGGCACAGAGTTAATTTCTGGGCATAGAGCGGTGATAGGGGATACACATCATAGAGTTACCCCAAGACAGCATTCTGTTTAGAAAACACCACCCACATAGATTAGTGATGATGCTACGATTCTTTTTCTGAGAAGTATGCCAGCACATTATTTTAGTATAAAACAGATGTTTAAGTTGGAGGGTTTCAATCTTGCCTTAATTCTCTAAGGAATAAAAATGATCCTTGCATCTTTCTAAAAGGGAACTATTCACATGAAGTGCTACAAGGGAAATTTACAGAACTTATGAAGTGGAAATGCTTCAATATATTTATTAACAACTACAGTTGAGGAATAGAC
Organism: Dicrurus megarhynchus; assembly: GCA_013399195.1. Lineage (NCBI taxonomy): Eukaryota > Metazoa > Chordata > Aves > Passeriformes > Dicruridae > Dicrurus > Dicrurus megarhynchus. The sequence goes on along the minus strand of VXAD01000394.1, from coordinate 2,451,676 downwards.
TTTTTACTTGCATTAAACACTATGGAATTTCTTTAGAGGGAAGAGATGCCTTAAAGCAGCTTGGAAGGTGAAACTAAAATTGACTGCAAAGTAGAGCACTACTTCCCCTTTCTACAATTGGCAATATAGATACTTCCAGCTGATTCTGCTCTAGGATGTACTCATGAGAATTTAACTTGTATATCTTAGAGGCAAAATTGACATTTTTTAAGGAATTTAGGTCTTCATGTTCTGATGGCTGAGTAGTACAAGACAAATGATATTTCCTTAGCTCCTTTGGCATTTCCTTAAATTGCAGGTAAAAGCAGAATGAGAATAGAAATTGTATCATTAAAATTGATTTTGTAGGGGGTAGGAAAAAAGAAAAAATTACAAAGAACAGTGAGAAAAGCATGACATCTTCTTCTCTGTATGAACATGAAGATAAAAGTTCCTGGCAGAACTGTCCATTCCATACAAAAGCTTCCATTCATATTCACATGATTGCAAAATCTCCATGTCTCTTGCTCCAGTGCAATAGACCTCAGGCAGTATGTACCAGAAAGGAAAAAGACAGTTAGAATAACCTTGTAGACCTTGGTGAAACTTCACAGGGGATCAAAAGGACTCTGAACTGAAAGCCTTGGTAACTAGAATCAACTGATCAATGGCAACATTGGGTTGGTGCCTGGCAGCAGCCTGGAAAGTTACTCTGGGAGAGAAGTACAGAACAGAGAATTCTGTCATTGCACAAGTCAATGGTTCTCTCACATCATGGGTGAAGTTTTCGGCTCTGGTTGCCTCACCCCTGAAAAGATGCGGAAGAACGAGATGAGTTTTAAAGAAAGGCCACAGTCACAGTCAGAGGAAATCAACATTTTCCACATGAGTAGTGTTTGAGTTGTTTGGGGAAGAAAAGGAGTACAAATTTGAGGATGACATGACAGCAGTAAAGTTATGAGTGCCATAGAGGTCAATTGTTCCCTGTCTTTTCCAGTAGAGTTGGGGAACATTACACAAATCCAGGTGGAAGCAGATTCAAAACTTAAAAATACAAACTTTTTCATTCATTTCATGATTGCAGCCCTGCCAATGGATGTGTGGGCCAGAAAGTTACAAGCCTCCTTAGGGAGACTGGATTGCTGGTGACCAAAGAAACAAACTACAAAAGACTCAGGGAAACCTTGGAGGTGAGTGGCTGAGGGATGATTCACCAGCAGTAAAAATAATCCCCAGTGACCAGGAATGATCAATCATTGACTGAGACTATTACTGAAGTTGCATAATATTTCTAAAGACAAATAAATAAACAAACAGTTTAAATTTTTTATTATTTAATTAATTTTACATTCTAGAAGAAAGGAGCCTGTAAGAGCCTCAGAGACTGATGTGTTTACCACATATATGGACTTCTCAAAATCAAATTAATGTAATTTACTCCCCATAAAGTGTTAGAAGAGGAATGCTTTATTTATTTTTACTTTGTCTTCCTGCGCTCATAAGAATATTTTTTCTTGGAAGCTTGCTCTCATAATTATGTTTGTTCTCTTTGTGCAGGGCAACAGGATGCACTGAGAGAAAATCTGTGGAAATCACTGACCTTGCCAATTATTAAAAAAATTATTGAACTGAAATTAAAACTCTTTGGGAAGTGGAAAAAAAAGAAGAAAAATTGTAATGAGTCAGTACTGTGCACCAGAAAGAGCTGAGTCGGATGTTGTGCTAATTGAATACCAATACAAGTTTCCTGACTGAAAACTTTCCAGTGTACAGTTTCTGTCCAGCCTTGACATAAACTTGGGGGTATAAGGTAGATCGTGTGAAAGACTAAGTCTAGATTTTGTGATTTTGCCTGAATGATTAATACATTCTTTAGATTGATCGTATTTCTTTTCATTATGGAAAGCATTTGCTTCCTCATTCATCCCAAAAGTATCCTTTCTCAGGTAAAAGAAATGAATAAAAAAAAAAATTAACATACCACATTACAATTAGATATGAATCTAGTCTGAGACTTTTCCTTCTCATTTACGATCTCTCTTTCAATATCTGATAGAAAAACCATTTGGGTCCCATTTTCATAAATAAATTTCATACTTAATTGGCTTACTGAGAAAACTGATGTAGGTTTGCGGCTATTGACTGTGTAACTACTCGTATGTACCCAATTAACACCGCTTCTGAACTGCATTTTCTCTCTGTGGCTAGACCTAATAATAACTCAGGAAGATCACAAGCAAGTTCTGTTCTTAAAATAAACTCGGTTTCCATGATAATCTGTTGGGTATATATTTTATGGAAATTACTCATTTATTTTTTCCTTTTTATTTCACAATGGTGACATTCGTGTACCGCATTTATCCAAGTATCAGACCAAGCTGATTTTGCTGGTTTAAAAAAAAAATCTTAGAACAGGTGTTTCATATAATACTTGCACATATTCTTACACTTAGAGTCAAAGGCCATGAGAGGAAGCAACTGATACGTAGAAGGGGGAAACTGAGGACAATTGGGGTTTAAATGAGCATAGGAGCCCCTCCATTTCCAGCTAGGGGTGATGGGTGTGGTGTCCTTTTCCACCCACCTGCTCTACCTCAAGTAGGCATTGCTTGTGAGATGCTTGGCTGTATTAATTTCAGGAGAATGCCTGATGAAAAATGGGCAAACCTTTTTCCCATTTAGGAAAGACCAAAATTATGGCATTGCTTGGATAAATATGGTGCTTGTGTTTCATGAGTTATTTCTGCAGTGTGGTGCCATGCTCCACAGTCTCTCCATAAATTTCTCTCTTATTTCCCTCCTGTCATTTTGCTCCTGCCCCATTGACACTTTGGAATTTTAATTTAACTCTCATGAAATAAAAGACTCAGTCAATAGACTTTTGTTACAACAAGTTTTTCTCATCAAATCCCTGTGCGATTGTATGACCTCTGTTAGGAGAACAATTTGGTCCACAAACACTTCCACTAAGAGATTGCCTTATCCTATGAAGAATAGATCAAAAAGAAACACATGCAGGGATCTGGACACTGAAAAGAAAAATCTTATCAGAATATATAAATGATGATATTTACTTCATTGCAGAAACCTGCACACAAAAACCTAAGGTACAACTGTTTGGCTCAGTGTCAGCATTAGCTGGATGTGGGGAACATGTTCACCCCTGTGGCAGTCCGAACCTCACTGAATGTGCCCTTCTAACACAGACTGCAGAGCTGCTCTTGCTGCTTGTGGCAGGAGCAGGGGAAAGGAGGAGGGAGGACTGTCCCCTCTGCAACCCTCCAGCTCCCTCATGCCAGCTGCAGTCAGCTGTTGAGCCAAAGCCAGTGCTTTGAGCTTGTTAGTGAAATCTGCTTCTCGAACAGCTGAGTTTCATCTTGTCTGCAGCACTGCAAAAAACAGGCTGTGCTGACCCTTCTAACATCTTAAATCTCTTGCAAGTTGGGAAATGAGGGCAGAGGTCGTGTTTTGGAAGACATCTCTACAAAAAGGGGTTTCCCTGCAAGTTACCATTTCTTTTATTTTAATAATCTTTATTTGAATCACATCTGTAGGCATTTCAGAGAAATAACCTGAAAGTTAACATTATAGGCACCCTATATCTGTTGTTATCGTTCGAATTTTAGTACTAAAGGGTAAAGATGTTTTACAAAAATGTATCTGATTATTTTATTTGGAAAATTGGTAAAATCCTGACAAAACACTGGTGGTCTGGGTTTGAGGAAATTACCTAAGGAAGTCTATCTGAGAGACACATGAATCAACATGGGTCCCTCACATGCCTCCAAAGTCCATTGAATATCAAACAAACTCTTTTCTATGGGATTTTATTTGGCCTTGCTTTCCTTTGGATTCAAGACAGGTTTTCCCTCTCCTGCTTTAATATTGAAAACATTAGAAAAAGAGTTTCCTGTCTGATGTCATTGTAATTTTTAATCAGCTCTTTCATTATGAACTGCCCAAAACTGAGCGTCTGCTTTTATAAAATGGCAGGTAGATTGAAGAATGACAAGTTGACAGGTTGACAGAAGAATGACACGTGTTAAAAAATTTGGATAGTTAAATCTCTTAGTCTGAAGGAAAGACAGCTGTACTGGGAAAGGCTCATCTTGGAATATAGATAGGAAAACTGAGAATCAATCACAGGTAGTAATTACATAGAAAATGGACCCCAGTTTGTTTGCTCAATAATAAAGGCAAATGAATAAACTTCATGAAATGATTCAAGGAAAATGACTTGGTTTTTTTTTTTTTTTTGTAAATGAAAAGGAATATGTCAACAAGATGCAGAACTCCCAGAGAGAGATACATCATATTGCTAACAGAACAGATGAGAGTTATAAAAATGAGATAGGAATAATCAACCTGACAGACTGCAAATGCAAATTTTACAGCTGTGAAAACTCCTGTCCATCCATATTCTTTTTCTATTAAGCCTCAATGTTGCAAATTTAAACTGATCTTTCAAGAAGGTACCTGAGATAAAAGTGGTGAGGGGCATGGAATAAAGCCCATGTACTGGTGGCTTCCAGGATTTCTATCTGTACAACATCCACACAATGCAGTATGGACAATAGATCCCTCCAAGAAACCCCAAAAGAACAGTAAAAGTGAATACACTATCTTGTAGCAATTATGTATGCTGGCCAAATATGAAAGAAAAAACCTTAATTGACAGATTCATGATCAAAGAGTGATATCTGCCTCACAGCTACCCAAATGCTATTCCACAGTCTGATCCTAAAGCCCTCTGGAAGTAGTGAGTCTTTTCATTCATTTGAACAATCCTTCAATCAAGCCTTGTATCTCAAGAGAAAAAGTATATACACTATCAATGATAAAACCCCAGGAAGGCATCTAGGTGGTCATTACATAAGAAAAGGATGGGCAAACACTTCTGCACTTTACATTTGCAAATTGAAGTGTGATAGGAAAAACCAGCGGTGATCTTGGATATGCAGTGGAAAGTAAAACTGGGTCTGACTAACACATTCTTATGTAACCATTACAGGGCATGGGAAAATTCAAAGATTTGCCATATATTCACTGCAGCAATCTCTTGTCAAGAGCTTTATGCAGTGAGAAATAAGGTTTTCATGAAACTGAAGTTTATAGGTAAAAAAAAGAAGCGCTCAGTTACTTGTCACCTCGCATCCAACTTCACTGCACAGCACATTTTCAGTGACAGCTTGTAACACGGATCAGATAATACTCTGAATGTCATGGAAATGATTCAAAATGTCAAAACAAAGCATAATTATTAAAACAAAACAGAGTGAAGAGTAAAGCGTAACAGAGCACAAAATGAGCATACCTATGAGAAGTTATTTTGGTCTGTAATTTTTCTGAGAGCAAATCAAAATGATAGCACTTTAGAATGTATGCTTCTTTTATAGCTCTGGCTTCTGATTTTAACTTTGCAGTGTCTGTGAGCATACTTATACTTAAAAATGTTTTGGAAGAAGCAGTTTCAGGGATTTCCTTACCTATACTGTGGGCTCCTTTTGAGTTGCGCATATTTTTCTGCAGAGGACTGGCCTTCATGATTTAAGTGGGCACATTGCCACGGGTTTCAATTTAGCTGATAACACATGCAGTTAGCCCAGAAGGAGAGATGCATATCTAAAATGCTGTGCACAGTGCTAGGCTAAGAGGGGTTTATGGGCCATCTAGTCAAGAATTTTTCTTAGGAGATAACACAAGGAACTGTTTGTCTCAGAGTCACTTAAAAATGAAAATATAACCCCCATATACCATACTTGATATAAAGGAAATGCCTTCTTGTCTTTAATAATACTGTGAGAATTGCTGAGGCAAAGTGTAAGAGTTTTAGGTCAGCAAAAAATTCATCGCTGTTTTCATGGCTATACAATAGTTCTGGATAAATAATTTGCAGCATTTATTCTCCTTCTCTGGTACTGGAATATTGGTGACAGAATCATGATTTCCTTCAAATATACCCACAGCTATATGCATGCAGGCTCCTGTGCCATGTCATGTACCAGAAAAACTGTAATAGGCACAGTGTCACTGGTCACCAAGGATGCTGTGGGCCCCATCACTGTTGGTGTCATCCTTGACTGGTGCTATTCTAGAGGTGTCAAGAACTCCAGTATTAGAAAATTCCCTTTGCAGCAATCTCAATATTTACACTGCCCTAGATGGCCACAGGCTTTGTTCTGTGGTGAAGTTTTAACCAGGGTTATGGGGCATCAAACTCAGACCAGTACATTTAGCCTAGTAAGTATCATGTCGGGAGTTGAAGCCCACGATCCTGTGACAACACACTTTCCATAACATCTAATGGTGTTTCCTTAACCCACTGTCGTCACTGTCACATCTCAGTCCTCTTTTATAGCAGAATCACACAACACAGAATATTACTTTCCATCTGAATATTTGTTGATAGACTATACTGTCCTCTGTGGTTTTATTCCAGCTTTATCTGGATTCTTATTGTGCCTGGTCCAGTTTTCTTTCTTATGACTCTGATAAGACTGCACAGTTGGGTCACCAGCTTGGCAAGTGTCCATGGGAGCAATGATCAGCCTCCCTGAGCTACACTTCAGTATGGCTCCTCTGGCTGAGCACATGGAATTGCTGTAGGTCTTCTATGTGCAAAGGCAAAAAAGCTTGTCCTGTCTAAACAAGTGGAAGGAGTCTGTGGTTGTAGCCATTTAAGTAACCCATTTAATCAGGCAAATGTGTGTGGTAATACATACAGTGTGTGTGCCTCCATGTAAGTATTCATATATTCCCCAGCTCAGAACAGAAAGTAGCAACCAGCAGAACATTCCCCAGTATGGAAGCTGGAGTACTGGTAGACTGGGAAAATATTACGTGAGGCCAAGGAGTGACATCTGCTGAGTTTAGATAATTTTTATCAGTTGATGTAAGGGCACTGTTCTTTGTATTAGTGAGTTCATGCTGATTTATAGCTACTCTGTCCGGTCTGCATCTGCAGTTCTTCTGTATTTTACATATTTGAGTGGAAGAATGAACTGACCTCATTCAGGTAGGTGATCTGTTTCTCATATATGTGCCAAGAGACAAAGATGTCAAACATTTATTTAAGCCTGCAAATATTACAAAATAAAATGAAAAGTATGCTTGAGCAGTCTGCAGCAGAATGGCAATATTCTCCAAGAGCCTTCTGCTCACTGTTCCCCAGGAAATAAATAGTGTCTGCTATTCTAATATTGATTTTTCATTCTTCCACATACTTCGTCAAGCCTCTCCAAACTAGACACCAGCTATTCTAACAAAGACTGAGCCAAGGAATGGGAGGAAGGTAATATCTACACTCAGCCTACTCCCTTGGCTATCCTGAGTGATCCATTTTAGAATTCTCTTTGCTTCTAGTGACTTGTATCACAGCTGGTGTTGTAGGCTCAAGCTAAGCTCTTTAGAGATATGACATCATTTAAACTCAGCATGTATTCCAAAAACCATTTTCTTCAGTTATTATTTCATTCACTTTTAGGTTAATTTATACATAACTCTCAACAAAGGAAAATAAGAAGAAAATGCTCTAATGTGAAATCAGGCGAAATGACTGTTGGGATGCCACCATGTGCCAGGGGCAGTGTTCCTGAGCTCCTCCTTGGTGTTCCTTACTACAGGCTCACCACTTCCCACCTGTAAGCTTGCACACATGTCAGAGGGAGGTGGGGAATCCTCTCTTCATTGTTCCCTTTGGCACCTGCTACATGCCACAGATTTCTGGCAGCACCAGATACCTGCAGCAGAGCACCAAACTGTCTTTGTAGCCAACCCCTATGTGGGTAAAGGCATGGAAATTATATTGTAAATGAATTATAGCTTTTCTGCTTTTTCTTTTTAAAGCTGGTAAAAAAAAAGCAGCCTGCTTTCTTCAGTAAGGAAAGCAATGTATTTAACAGGAAGTTTCTGGCTCCTAGATAACCTACAGAGATGGAACAGTTTGCAGGAATGGGAAAGGCAAAAAAAAATGTTAAAGTCTTTTAGAACAAAATTCCATCAGGATGCACACTTTATAATCTCCAAAACAATACAGTGCTTGTAATGAAAATGCCATCATTTATTAAATAAAGTTTTTTTCCTGCAAAGAGATTCTCTGTAACTAATAAAGTTAACTGTGTACATAAAGATAATGGTGGCTATTAAAAAGTCCTTAATGGTAACTGCTATAAATTAAGAAGGGCATAAACACTTATCAGGTAATAAGTGCAGCTGCATCACTGGAATTTTTATTCCTCATTTTTCTGAGGGCTTACAAAGAGGTATGATTGTGCTGTCACTGAAAAAAAAAATAAATTAGCAGGTGAAAATTACTGCTAAAACTCAGTGGTAAAAATATAGGTAAAAATATCCCACGGTGAGCAGAGGGGACCCCACCAGTAAACTTTGGTGCCCAGGGGAGTGCTGGGCTGGGCTGAATGACAGGAGGGATGCTCTTTCCCTCTTAGTACTTTTCCTTTCTCTCTAACTGGAGTTGCTTCAATAACTATTTCCCATGCCTAATAACCCTTTTTCCAAAGACATTTTAATCTAAGAAAAATATTTTTTCATCCAAGTTTTAAAAGTGTATAAAGTTCTTCATATCTTGTTTTACATCTGCTCTGCCTACTCTCTTCATACTGCCCCGGGCACTGATGCTGCCTTCTGTCTGTGTATGAGTACTGCTGCAACTCCCTTTCCTCTGCCAAGGCTTCTCTGCCACTTTCATTTTCAAATTGAAATTTATTTCATCGCTGATAAGCACTAGAATCGAAAGTTAATCCCAAATGTGGACTCTCTTAAATGTCTTAAAGTGGTTCATTTTGAGTAAAAACACTGCTGAAAATTTCTCTTGAAATATGTGGTACTCATGATTTGATTTTTTGAGATGGTAGTCTCCCACTGAGAATTAAAGCCCTGTGATCATCCTGAGAAAAACAGGAGGCAGAATATGCACATAAGGCTTACAAAGATGATTGTGCAATGCCCTGTTGCCAACAGATTTTATACTCCTGTTTAATAGAAATTTACCTGAGTTTTTAACTTGATGGATACACCCAATGTTTTCATGTGTTCTAGGATCTCATCTTCTCATGTTGAAGCTCACAGGAGAATGCATACTGATTCAATAGGAATAATTCTTAGAATAAATAAATTTTAGAAGAAGCATAGTATGGAGAGTTGAGAGATTTGCAATTCTGCAACATAATTCCTGAGAAGCTGTTAAATGTCTTTTTGCCTCAACTACATTGCATTCTTTAGCAATAATAAAAAAAATACGGATTTTATATATAAACACATAGGTGCTATTTTTATATGTTTTACATCCATTATTTTCTGAGGAATTTTGTATTCCATTAGTAGTAAAAAAAGTTTTGAAAACCACTAGCACAAAAGATAATTCTATCTGTTTTACAAACCTTCCATCTCCCTTACAGTCTGTCTTTCTTTTGGACATGTATTTCTTTTTCTATGCCTCTTTCATTAGTCCTCTCATTTTATCTGTCAGAAAACTCAAGATTCAGTGTTACGTTCTAAATTCTATTTGAAATTATCTGGTAGGCACATTATAAGTTGGCATAGTTCACCTTTCCTTTGCTTTCCACTCTTTTGCCCACCTTAGCTGAAAAGTTGCTCAATGAAATGAAACTTATTAGATTTTAAATCTCTGAAGTACTGCCTGAGGAAAGAAAAAAAAAAGAATTTTTCTAGAGAATAATTTTAGTCTGTTGTAAAACACCCCAAGAAAAGAAGAATTCTCTACACGAATTCCCCAGATAAAATACCTTTTGTACTGAAAGCTGTCCAGGTGAGTTTGCAGCCTGGGATGTATGACTACTGAGTGAAAGTAGAAGGCAGCTGCATTTGCTGCAATGCGTTTCTGAAATCTCTGTTGGCCTGGGATCATGCTAGAGACCTCCACGGGGAACAGACACAGGGAAATTATTTCATCCCTCTTTTTCAGGCCCAAGGAGACTTCCACAGAGGTGTTGCTTTTGATGAAGTATTTTTCATGCAGGTTCTGCTCCCACAGGAGCAGTCCACCTGTGCCTGCAGGTGGACTTGTACAATTTGGAGCAGGGCTCACAGCAGGAAGATTCCCATGCCAGCCATGATGGTACCAGTCGAGCGGATGGAAAAAAAGGCCTCCATCTAGTCCGCAGAGCCTACAGGGATCGTGTGTGCATCCCCAAGTGAAGTGGCAGGAAAACCCTTCTGATTTCAATGAGACATCTGTCAGTGCATACTTGGAGGGAGCACTCTGCAGCAATTCGGTTCACAGAGTAGAAGTAACTTCCTGCAGTGGCAACAAGCATCATGCCAGGCTTGCATTATTGTCGTGTAATCCATTCCTATTCTGACAGCAGGAATGGAGAGGTGAGCTGCAGGTTTGGGAACGTGCCTGTTTGTACAGGAATGCTGGAGCAGTAACCTGAGAGGCGTTCCCTGTGCAGTGGAAGTGAGCAATGCCCCACAGCAGTATTTGCTGTAGTTTCTGTAGACGTGTTGGTGTGTGGAACTTTAACAAAATAAAAACAAGTCTCACACAACTGACTGTCCTTCATCCTTGATCACAGTGAAATCATAGATTCATAGAATTGTTTAGGTTGGAAATGACCTCCAAGACCTTTGTGTCCAACTGTTAGCACTGCTGAGTCCACCACTGACCCCTGTCTCTTAGCACTTCATTTACACAGCAGTGTCCAGATTAAGTTCTAGCTGGGTTTAGGCTCTTATAATTTTCTTCATGAATAACCTCATGACATCCTTGCACTTCTCCTGAATTGCCTGCCACCTCTTTCAAAGGTCATAAAGTCTCTTTTTTTTCTCTCAACTTACAGAGTTTTCTGTCCTGTTGTTAACACTGAACTCAGGTGCCTTAATTTGTTATAATGATATAAACTTTGCACTGTTGTCTTTTTAGCCAAAGGTTTATTGTTCTAAAACCTCCTATTGTGCCAAATCTCTTAAGAAGGAGACTGTTTAAACAGAATCTGAAAATACTTAATATGTCAAAAATAAGGATTAAAAAAGTAAAAAAGCAGGCAAAAAAATTAAATTATCCTTTGGTTAACAAATTCTTATTCTGGGCAAATGCAAAACTTTATTGAGCAGCCTAGATTGAAGCTTACTGTTCACACATGGTGAAGGACTGGTTGTGGTGGTAACACCATCTGAATAGATGCTCTGCTTAAGTGGAATCTGTGCTACATCTTAATTATGCCTTCATCACTATCGTGTTGCTGCCATTAGATGGAAACTAATTCTCAGGAGCTGCCCTAGTCGAGTATGTGAGCTCCAGTTAAATGAACAATCTTTCCTGTTCAATATGGCTGGAACATGAGCCCCGGTGAATATTATTAACTCCTATATCCTAACAGAAACGAGGAGCTAGTTTTAAATTGAGTAACTATTTTAGATGCAGGAACTGACAAAGTATTTTAAGTGGACCCTAGCTTCTTCCGTTCATTAAAACCTGCATCATGTCTGTGGCCATGACCTAAAATACTCAGAAATTGAAGTATTCTTCCTTGAGCTAGCACTAGTCTCCTCTATTCTATCACATTGGCTTTTTGTAAAACAACAGAATAAAATTAAAGAGCAAAATCCTTTGTACTGTTCATATAAATTAATTGCATTCAGGAACGCTGTGTACCACCAGAAATCAATGACTGGTTTCATTAATGGTCAGGCTTAGACACAGCTTTCTGCCTTTTGTGATTTGCAGTAGCTTCACTAAAGAACAATTACACTTATCAAACACAGCAGACAGAAAGAATAGCATCAAGCATTGAAAATGCCTGTTCTTTGAAATCGGAACTCATTCTTCAATTTTAGGGCCTGATTTGGATGTAACCGCTACAAGTGGGATGTAGGCAGAGCCTGGAGACCAGCACGGAAGCACACAGTGCCCATAACTCATGCTTCACCCCCTAAGCCCTGCAAGTTCTCAGAGCTTCAGAGTGCTGCCCAGAAATGCCTCTGGAGACAGAAATTCCTACGTTTTTAGCCAACAAGAAGGATATCTACATCAAATGAGTCATTTATCAAAGGCTTGTGGACAGCAGAAAGCATAAGGCAACCTTATATGGCTGCTTCCAGCCTGGAATGCATCTGGAGCACAGGGCACCAGCACCTACAGCCTGATGTGCCCCGCACACGGAGCAAAGCAGGGAGAGGGAGCAGCACCAGTGTCACCAGCCCAGCCTCCCTGCCCTGCTGGAGGGCAAACACCGACCCTGCCAGTGGCCCCTTTGATACAACTTGCTTCTGTTGGTAGGAAACCTAATATATAAACCTTGCAAAATGGAATGGAGGGTGTTCAAGCATCATAATTCACTTTTTTTCTAGCAGGTAAGATCTTTAGGCAATTCACCTTAATAGATCATTGAAGAGTGTCATGAAAATTACACCATATTTAAAAATTTGTATCAATGAGTATTTTTGGATTATCTGATGAGGCTTACTATATTTGTGGCATAAATCTGAGAAGGAAATTATTTTTAAGCTTAGTTATCAACCAGAAGAAATACTATTTTTCAAATCTTGATTTTGTTGGGGTTTTTTTCTCAGATGAAACCCAGTCAGTCAACAATAAATATTCCTTATTTTGCATCTTAATGGTGTTTTTTTAATTAAATACTCCATTAAGCTGAATACTGAAAAAATTTTGTGGGTCAGATGATGAACCATTTGGACATGATTACTTGCTCAAGGCTTGTTTTGAATCCCACTGAAGTTAAAAGAATTCCTTTCAATTACTTCAGTGGGTTTGGGACTAGGCAGATAGATTGAGTGGAGCAGATGAGAGAACTCCATGTAAGGAACTAGCATTTTGCACAAGAAGGGATTTGACTGTGTCATCCAACAAATAGATAGAGCCATAATAGTTATTAACATTGTAAATATTATGGAATTACAAATGAGCTGACATTAATTTGACAAGCTATTTTTTAACAAAATAAATGGCAGTATGGTTAGCTCTAGAGAATAGCAGTTTATCACTGTCTACACTGTTATACTCGAGGTCACAGGACTACTTTTGTGTAATTAGAAGTCCACAAAGAGCTCATATTTTAAATGCCTAGATGTACACATACATACACTGAAATATTTATATATGGAAGTTCCAACTACCCTTCAATTACCACAATCAGCAATAGAAATTTGTTATGCTTATGGCTTCCCATACTCCTTAGTCAGATGCTGTCATGTGGGTATTTTCATCTCTGCCTTTTAGTGCAAAGTGCCTTTTATTTATACAGGAATATGAAATCAGTTGCAGTCTGCAAATTAAAATATTACTCACTTGGGGGAAAATGACCTTCTTATAAAGATTGATGGAACAACCACCAGAAACTTAGAGAAATTATGTTTACCATTTCTAAACTATAACATCTTGAACCAGTTTTGCTCTTTCTGTATTCCTCATCTACCTCCAACTCATTTGTAGCAGACCAAAGAAAACAAACTCAAGTAGAGCTACATGTTTAATTGTTTGATGTTGTCATTATTCTCTTGTAATTTCCTGTCTTTTAAACTTGTACACATTTATGATATGACTCCCTACTGAGTAATATAAATAACTACCTTTTTTATGATTATTTACAATCATAAGCAGGGGAGCTTGCCTTTTTTCCCCCCTCCCTTAATGTTATTCTGGAAGCACTTGAAAGCCCTATTAAAGATCAGTATCTTTTTCTACCAAAATCTGTCCTTGCAACATATAAACAGTTTCTATTCCAGATAATTCCCATTTGAAACACCCACTGTGGAGGTTGCAAGCATGTGGTCATCAAAATAAGAGGTAAGAAGAATAACCTGTAATCAAGCATTCACTGGTTATTTGTAAATGGCTTCTTAAAGGCTAAAAAGCATATACCTCTGAGAGCTTCAACAGGAAATTATGTTCCTCTAACTCCACAAATTATTCCTGGCATGGAGTATAGAGACTCTTATCCAGAGAACAAGTCTGAAGTCATCTTTCGTCACAAAACCTGCTATTTAGTACCAACAAAACTACAGTGTATTAAAATGCTTAGAAAATAGCCTAGTGTCCTTCTTTACAGAAAAATCAGTAAAGATGTCAGGCAGGTTTATAAGCCATGAGAAATGCTTACCAACTGTAGAAAACCTGCAAGGTGTTCTTAAGTCTTTTTGTTGGTTAACTTTAGTGGTCAACTAAGCACCACAGAGCCCCTAGCTCACTTCCCCCCTTCCTCAGTGGAAGAGGAGAAAAGAAAAAGAAGAATAAAAGCGAGAAAACTTGGGGGTCAAGATAAAACAAGCAATCAAACAAAAGCTTAAAAAGTGAAGAATAAGTGGAAGAAGAGAGGGGAAAAAATACAAAACAAGGGATGCAGAGGGAGTCAATCACCACCTCCTGTGGGCAGACTGATGCTCAGCCAGTTCCCAAATAAAAGATAACACTGCTGAAAGCTCTTTTTTCCCCCTGCTATTATTGATGTGCATGACATTATATGGTGTGGAATATTCTTTGGTTAGTTCATCTCTGTTAGTCTGGGTCACCTCCTGCCCCATTGCACACACCTAATCTATTCACTGGGGGCTGAGTGAGAGAGGACCTTGACTGTGCAAACTCTATTCAGCAAAAGCTATAACATTAATGTGTTATCAGTACTCTCTTGGTCAAAAATCTAAAGTGCAAGGCCATATGAGCTACTATAAAGAAAATTAATAATCTCCTAACCAGGCCCAGTAAAGTCCTTCTAACTTTCACCCCCATGTCTAGTCCTAGCATATGTTGTGCTTTGCTCCAAAAGGAATCTAAAATATTCTTGCTTTTACAACTATTTCCTGGAAATTCCAGATATTCAGACAGTATCACACAGAAGAGAAGAATACTACTTTCCTCGTGGCACATCTTCTCTTTCTGGGGAAAAGTTACTCTTCCCTTTATTGAAGTGCCTTTTTTTAAGGGGGGCTGTAGTTATTTCTCACACTGCAACAGCCAGTAGATGAATTGTACTGCCTCTCTGAGCCTGGTGTTTCACATTTTAATACCTTTCTCTGGGGATGTGATGGACATCAGGAGTGAGGGATTCTCATCTCCTTCCAGAAATAAGAACAACTGTCATCTCCTGGTAGGCAGAGCCTGACCTCCCTGCCAGCTGAATCGGAGAGCAGACCTCCCCTTGATGTGCATGAGCAGGATGGGACCCTCAAGAGCCAACACAGCCTTAAGAGTTGTCACCCCACATGACACAAAAGTTCCAAAAGGTCAGTGAAGGTTTCTGAGGCTTACATTTTGCACAAGCCGTGTCACACCAGATCCCTGTTGCTAGGGAAGTTATACCCTGCTGCGCATGGAGCCTACAACTGCTGGAAATTTCTTGCAGCTCAATGTGATTCACAGGCATGAGGACTAATAAGAACATACTGTATTATTAAAAATATCAGCTTGACAGGGCTCAGCAAGTGCCTGTAGCAAGCGTAACTTGGAAACAGGGGAGAAGCCTGACACCATTAACTCTCTGCATCTGAGTCTTCTTCCTTATCTGTGGAGAGAGGCAGAGAAATTACATGAAGTTGAGATTTTAATGAGAAGAGGTAAAGAACTAATGAAATGATAATGAGATCGACATAATCCAGTGTGTCACTGCAGGCTCTCAGTCCTCCCCAGCCTGGTAAACAAAATAGCAACTATTAATTTGCTTGAAGTGGATCCAGGAATTTAACAGTGGAATTTAGAAAGCATTGGAAATGCCCCATGAATGTGGCTGGGACACTGAATCTTTGGGGTTTTAAGGTATTTCCTGGAGGTGGAAGTAGGGACTCAAATTTCCACCTGCCATGAGCTTGCTAGAATGGCTTCAGACTCAACAGTTTCCCCGCAGGTGACCAGATGGTTTCCACATGGTTTCTACTCAGGTAACAGCTTTGTTAGGAAGGAGACCTGACAGAAAACTGTGGATGGATCATGTGTTTTCGTGGAAAGCACCAGTTTTGAAAAGGGAGGTTGCTGGTATTGGGGGATGTGGGCTGGCTGCAAGACAAGGGCTTTTGCTTCACGTCTGTCCAGCTCATCCCCCTTCTTAAGTCCCAGCACTTCCCAACCTACACGGAACTTTCAGGCAAGAGTCTTTCCTTTCCAGAACAACATAGCTCTGGGCCACAATAGCCTGTGTCATAAGACCAGACAGCTAAGAAAGGCAGAAGTGGGTTGAAACTATTTTTAAAGCTCTGTGATCCAAAGATGATCTTTGTCTTATACAAGAGAGAAGAAGTTTCAAGCTGTTCTGTTTTGCTTTGGGGTTCTTTTGCAACCCTCAGTAGCCCACACTGCTTGGCAGGGATTAGTGGGACACGGGACCGTGGCTGCCACTCATCCCCTTTTCAGCAAAAGGACTTGACTCCACAGAATAATAATTTAACTCAGATCTCTCTCAGAACAAAAACAGCCGAAGGCACTACAGGATATGTCCAAAATTACTCAAGTTGCATCAGCTGATTTCTTTATTCACAGCTCCTAAAAAACCCCGCTTCTATATAAACTGACCTTCAAGTCAGGTTTCAATGTTACTGTCCATCACAGCTACATTTGCAAGTTTGGGACCTTATTTTAAAGGACTTGTAACAAGTTCTAACCTGGATGATAATTCTTGCCCTAGCAACTACCAAGACTACCTGACTAACTGTCCTTTGGATTCTCCATTTATAGCATCAAATTATGAATTCCAAGTACTTGTTCCAGACAAATTGCTTCCTTCCCACAGGGAGAAGAAAAATGCAAAGACAAAATAAAAGCAGTCATTCAGCACATCTTCAAAAATATTTTACCTTGACTCCACCTTGCTCTGTGTTTTAATTTTTGTTCTTCCAAGAGAGAAGTCTCTTGCCCATTCAACACATCTTTTCAATAATACATATATCACAATAATTTAGCATACATTTCTCTAATCTTTGATTAATGCCTTACCTTTCACTTAAATACCTGTTAACGTGAAACCACCACGGTAATTTTAGTTGAATTCTCATATCACTGAAGTACTGTTAATGAAAACAAGATTAGCATTTGAAGCTTTCAAGAGATGATTGCTGTAGTGTTTGGATTCTCTCCTGACAAGATAGACTCCCTAATTCTTTCAAGTGAGAGAAAAAGCTTAACTTCCTCCCAACCAGACTTCTGCACTTTTTTAAAGTACAGAATTCCATGTGAAGTTAAGTTCACAATTCACAAGTCAGGGATTCAGCACTTGGGTGAAAAATGTGCTCAGGTCACTGTTGGACATTCTGACCAGCACCTGTCTGACATGCTCACTAGCACTACTCTATTATTTCTTCATTTTTTTCCTAGCTGACATGTATATTTCCATCAGAGCCTTGTCTTCTATCTGTGCTTTAAAGAGTCTGGGACAGGAATTACTTGTTATGGAAATACAAGTGACAACACATTTACCTGCTAAAATTCCTCTTCTGAAACAAATTTCACCTTCAGTTTTGAAGTACCACATGCAAATTGCATGCATTCTAAAATGTCCTTTTCAACAAAATTAGTCCTCTATATGCCTTTATAGATTTAGTTACCTGCTGTATTAAAAATAAGTTTCAAGTGCCAGAATTCTGTGACTGATGGTGTATTTGTGTTTATAGCTAACACATTCAAGATTCACTGAAAATTTTAAAGGCAGCTCTGGCATTGGCAGAAAATTACATTCCTGAAGTCCCTCTAGCTTTGTTCTCACTTACGCAAAATGAGAACAGTACTGACTCGCCAGAACTATCATGCAAGACTTAAATTCATCAGTATTTGTCAAATACTTCAGGACTCCAAAGTGAAGTAGACTTAAAATACTGTTGTCTTAAGAAATGCTGATCTTTTCTTGTCTCTTTCTAATATTCCCTCAGAACTAGAATAACACAGTTTTAACACTGAAAGACAATTTGTGCAGAGTATTTTTTCATGACCCTGTGCTGCATTAGCACCCTTACCCCTTTCCTCATGAGTCATGTGGTCCACCTGGACACATAGGTAAGGGTTGACATCACCTGCCCTAGATGTGCAAAAACAGAGATAAGGAATCCACAGGGAGCCATGTGGTGCTGCTTCTGGCAGTGCAGCGTCTGCATGAAGGAACTCAGATGCTTTTGCTTTGAATGCAAATTGGGTCAGCTGCTGAAGTTGTCCCCTGATACCTCTGTGAGGCTTTGTCGCTTCTGCTCCCTCCTGCTGTGTAGATTCATCTCTTTCAGGTACCAGTGGGGGAGGACTACTGTCTCAGACAGAGAAAAGGTCATCCTTATCCAGCTCTTGCCCTTACTCTGACTGCCACTGACCCTATTTTTTTGTTAAGTGTTAATGAGGACTGACCTGTGTTTTCCTTAGGGCAGGGTCTGATATTCATAGCAGAGTGTGTGCTATCCCTGTGCTTAGCCTGATTCAGCATAGTTGATTATGTCATGTATTTACATGGCTTTGCTACTCTCCTTCCTTCCACTGTTTAATTAAATGAAAATTACTGGGGTTTCAGTTTGTGCTCCGTGCAATCTGACTTGTATCATGCAGTCAAAGAAGACTGCTCTTGTTTGCTGAAGTTGGCTTTGCCCAGTGTTAATTAGGATGTCCCCTTCACAGAACCACCACTGTAGTGCTTGGCCTGAATGTGCATGTTGCTTACTAAAATAATGTGAACAGCTTTACTGAAGCAAAAGCTTAAGTTAAACAATATTATAATACAGTATTTGGGCTCTTCATAGATTATTAGAATGGCCTCTCATAGGATTACGACATCACCTAATTCCTCAGTTTTCTCATCTGTACCTCATACCTCATTTCACAAGTTTGTTAATCGGTGTCCATCTTATATGATCGACTTTTCAGTACTATCTTAGCAGAATTATTGGAAGCTTTATGCAATAAAATGCAAATAAAATGTATGGGTCTTTAAATAGCATCACATGTATCTTAGATATTTAGTGGAAAATTAGATGCTATAATAACAAAAGCACCAGTCTAAATTTCACAATGATTCCACCAGTTTTAAAATGGAAATACTGTCCTATCCTCCAAGATTACTCCTGGCCTGTGCAGAGTGGGGTTGTAAGGCAGCTCCCTGAAGCAGCTGAATGGTTAAATAAAGCATGAAGGTAGAGAATAGAAGAAAGCAGTTTGAGAAGAAATTGGTGAAGACAAAATGAAGAAAAGAAGGCAATTTAGAAAGCAACCTTCAGTTTAGCTCAACTTTAGTTAAGGGGAAAGAGGGGAAATAAACAATATGATACTCATATAGACTTTTCTTAGATCAAAAGGCCTACATTTAAGGTTGTTTATTTTCTAAGGTACTCTCTAGTAGATTAAAAGAGAGAGCTACCATTCCAGAGCAGATCATGTATCTATGAAATGTATAAAATATCAGTGTATAAAATATCACCCTTTAACATCTTTTTTTATGTCTCCTTCCATCAAAGGATCAAAAATTATGTTCTAGTTTTTGTTACTCTTACAGTGATAAGAGTGCAAGGTTCTCCTTGCAAGGATTTCTCACATTATTCTTATGACAAGTATTCATATAGGGCACATCAGGACTGAACTGGAGAAGAACCAGATGTGAAAGGCACTGATAGGGATTTGTTATTTTCTTAGAAGGGTGGTGGATATAGTAGGTATTTATGACGAAGATTAACATCCAGGTATACTGTTTACAAAATATTTTCCACCAGAAGTTTTGGGGTTTTTTTCCAGTTTCCAGTCCGTTATCATTCTAAAATGTGAATGTTTTCACAAAACCTGTGGCGTCTTCTTATTTGATCAGTTTTTGCATCAGACTTCAGTCAGGAAAATGCTACAGTAAAATACCTTTGCACCCTTCTAGTCTCGGGTTGCTCCATGATCATCAGGCATCACATCTACATAAAGCCTAATGAATAAAGTGTGGCCTAGGATTCACTGGTTCTCTAATGTCAGCAGTGCTGTTTGAAGCCCTCTCAGCACAGGTGCTTCCTCCCTGCCAACTCCTGGCTCCCAGGCTACAGTAGAAGTGTCTCTCATTTTCCTTACTTTGTGCTGGAAGATTTGTTTCCCAGCAGAGTCTCTCCACACCTGCTGGGACCCTGCAGGTGCTTCTCTCTGGATTAAAGACACTGAAGCTAACCTGGAAGTGCCAACTGCCTGAATGTATACCAAGAGGTGTGCCTCTATCTGGAGGTGAGACCCGCCAGCACCAGCTCATTCCAGGACCATTTTTGCCTATGATGCAAAATTATGGAAGGGAATTGATTTGCTGAGAATTCATGGAAACTTGGTCTCTCAAACAGCTGCAGTAGTAAATAAGACAGTCTTGGTGCTATTCTGCAAACTCAGGACTCTTCAAGCCTCAGCTACTCTTCTCATGAGAGCCCAAAGCACAGCAGATGCCTGCAGGGTGACACGTGCCCTTCACCTTCAAACAGGGTGGCTCTGTGAGAGGGAGACACAGCACGGCAGGCACAGACTGGCAGCCTCACTGAGCTTTTTCTGCTGCTCTCACCAAAAGAGGGGAAAGCAAATATGCTGGATTTTGATGCCAAGCCCTCTCTTTGTGAGGAGTTGAGCAGTGAGGGTGGCAAGATGGAAGAAGAAACAGCCCTGTGTGGTTTGGCAGTGACTTAAATGGCCAGCACTGGCTCATGTGGCACATTTAAATTGTTTTCTTCCCTGACACTCTTTCTGCTTTTAAGTGTTTTAATTTCCTATAATCCTTATGCAGCCACATGTGGGCAAGTAAAGAGATTGTTCTGAATCAATCAGCTGTGCTGATTTATTGCACTGTTTAAAACAAAACTTGAACATGTTCTTGAATAAACGGAGGGACTGGATGTACCAGAAACAATCTTCAAACTATAACATCCACAAGAGGCAGCAGCCCGGTCAGCAAGCAGTGTGGTTTGTGAAAAATTCCCTCCTGCTGGGTCAGGGCTGTGCCTCAGCTCCACATGGCATGGGAGCTGGGAGCAGCCGGCCCCAGGGTGGGAGGTGACAGACTCCTTCCCAGCGGGAGGATGCCCGGCTCCCTCCTTGCAGTACTGCTGACCATCTCCCAGCAGCCGCAGGCAGAATCAGGTACTGCAGCAGGCCATGTCTCTCCAGGCAGATGGTTTCCAGCTTCCCACATACAAAGTTTGCAGAGGCTGGCTCCTCCGTGTTTTTTCCTCTTGTTTTGCCCTGTCTCCTTGGCAAGGAAATGAACGTTTTCTTGTCTCGAACCTGTGGTATGGACCAGAGCATAAACAACCCGTAACAGAAGATAAAATGAACTCTTGACAGGCTGGAGCTCCCGAGTTCTTACAACAGTTTATACGCCACAACTGAGGCCAGAGCAAATTAAAGGGTTCGGGGAAATGTCCTAAACCATAGAGCAAGCAAAACTGGTTCTGAGCTTTGGCTGTCCTGGTGGTCAACGTCACCCAAGGTTTACACAGCAATTCTGCCTTTTCCAGACGTAAGGTACAATCTCAAACACATTGTATTTCTATCAGGCTTTTCTTTCTGCTTGTAAGGCATTTCATGGACCCTGTATTTATTAAATGAAAAGCAGGAGAACTGGAAAGCCATTATCTATCCCATTGTGAACTAGGGTGGAAAAATACACGTAAGAAATAAGCCTGTAGTAGAAACCCAAGGAGGTTATGGTCATGATCAAGTAATGTTTTTTCTTAGTTTGATTTTTGTTGTCATTTTTGAGCTTACTTTTCTTTCTTTTGCAATTCTCACATCTGAGCTTGAATCCTCTAAAATTTCCCTAAATTTCCACATCATGCTTCACTGAACATTTCTGCAAGGAGCCAAGCAACAAAATTACTATTGCGTTTCTAATTATCTGATGTCACATGAGAGACCTCCAGCCTGTGCTTAGCTCTGCACTATATCCTGACTGCCCCGGCATGAAACGATGTTAAGAGAAAAGTACAGTTAGCCTTCCCTGATAGGTAAACTGCATTTTGCAAAATGAGTTTCAGGTTTCCCCTATGTCTATTCATAGGCTAACAAGTCAGGGATTTTAAAAACAAACTGGGCTGCAATAAAAATATACATATGTATGTATAGCTGTTTCTGCAAGGAACTGCCCAGGAATGACGTGTTCAGCAAGTTTATATTGAGATTAAGCATTGTGGATAAATACCTACACTGACCTAACCCAAAAAAAGTTAGCTAGGAAGGCATCTTAAAAAAAAGAGAAAGAGCAAGTAAGAAGAAAGGAAACAGGTGGCTTGTTCCAGGCTTGCCAAGAACATTTTGAGCCTTGAGAAAATCCACTCCCCTGCTTGACTGAATGTTGTCTGTCTCATGCACAGAGTGATTTCTTCTCTTTCCTACAACTTCCTTCTGCTTCCAGCAAATAACCTGCTCTCTGCTCATTTTATCTCTTCCCTGGGAATAGGCCTTATCATTTGATTATCCATCTTCTTTCCAATTCTTCCTGATTTGCAGATGCCAAATGCTGATAGATGATTGCCCTCTCACCTTCTCCATCCTGCTCATTCTTCACTCTAAGCAAGTAAGACAACACCTCTCACTTTGGGGTTGAAAATGCTGCTGTTTCTGTGTGGTATATTGATAGCACTGGTGAACACAGATGCTCAGGGCAATCATGAGCAGAGGTATGGTCTTCCTCAGCTCGCCTGTCCTCCTTCTTCATTACTGAAAACCAGTCCAGCATTTACAGAACAAAATACACTTTCTTTTTACTTTAGTATGAGTACAAATGAGGTCCTGAGGCTTTAGCTAGTCCTCTGACTTTAATAAAACCAGGATACTGGTTCTCATTCCTTATCCATGCTTTAGAAATCCAAATCCTTCTAAATAGGAGTATTACAGTGAATTACAACACTGACAGATCTATTTACGCATTTTCTTGCTCAGTACAAGACGACATATTCCCTGAAATTCTTATGTTCTCCAAGAATTGCCTCCATAAAATCTCTACTCCATAAAATCTCTACTTCATAAAATCTCTACTTACTTCATAAAATCTGTACTTCTTCAGTACATAAATAGTGCTTTCAGATCTCTTTGTATGTCTTAAACATAAACAAACATGCATGCCCCAGACAACATTGTACAGTAGGGTCAGTGCATCCAGGACACAGTAAACCCCAAAATGTTTGTGCTAGTCATTTCTGCATGTGCAGTATCTGTCCATTTGGGATTTCCAGATGTCTGGAGCCCAGCCAAAGCTACTCCTCCACCAGGGCTTCTGGACATCTGGAAATTCCAGACACATGGCCAAAGCCCATTTTTTATATGGACAGTATTTCCGGGGTGAAAAAGAGAATTTATGCAGAAACCCAAATGTATTTGTTCAACTTACCAAGAAACCCTAGACACGGTGGTGATACTCAGTGTAATGAAAAAGAGCATCAAAAAACATCAGCTATCTCCTACTGAAAGACAATAGGAGATGAGTGCCAAATTCCACTTTGAACCTCTCAAATCCTGCTTCGTATCTCATTTTGCCTTGGGTTTATTACACTTCCTTTCATTCCATCTAAACAGACACCTTCAGTAACTTCTTTCCTCTCCACTATGAAAACTTTTCTGAGTACAGTGCACTTTCAAGCTCTCATCTTTAGTTCTCTCAGTATGTTCTGCACTACTCCTGTTTTGTTGGCTGTTTCTTCTACATGGCTCTGTAACACATGCTTCTCAAGGGACCTGTGGGCTAGTTTTATTGACACATCACTCCCTGAGTCATATGTGCACATACCTTTGTAGTACTGCTGTATAAATACTTGATATGAGCTGTGCATTTCTTTATGAAACTGTGATAGGTTGGGCAATTGTTTCAAAACAAGACTAGGCCTACATTACTGCTAGAGTTATTTTCTAGAGATAATAAACAGATTGTGAACTGAGTTAAATTCCTTCTAAAAACAGTGTGGTCAAAGGGAACATTCATGGTCAGAATATTTGGGATGACTGAATATGCATGAACACTTTGCTGTTACTGTGGGATGAATCTAAGTCCTGATTAATGGATGTAACTTTCGTGGTCAGAATGATAAACTAGACAGTAAGATTGCAGAGAAAACAATTTAAAAAAACTATGGACACATGGAGAGAACATTTACATCCTGGAATGTTCAATAGAATAACAGAATGCTGGGTGTGATTTTTGGTCAGGTGGCTTGCAGTTAATTTTATCTACTTGATCTATAAATTAAAAATGAATCAGGGTTATGAAAGCACAAACAGAAAAAAAATACTTAGCTAGGTAAAATGAAAGTGGTATCAGATTTAGGAAAGTGAGAATTATTTCAGATCACAATCCTGTTAAGACTCACACTTGGAATTAATGCCAGGAGTCAGTTATACTGCCTTATATATCTTTTCCAATACTGACTTCTGTTGGTTTATAGTTTGGTAATCTGTGGTGAAATTTTCTTTATTTGTGAACAGTAGTTATTACCACTTTGCTAATTCTTTCCTCTCCTAGACTGTTCCATCTTTTAATAGCAATATTATCTCTGATAGGACCCCAATGCTTTTTCCAGGCTGCTTTCAGTAATACAACACTTTCAAGGCCAAAGCATTGAGTAGCTACAGCCAAAGACATTTCAAATAAACCCATTGCATATTCATGTTGGTAAAGGGGACTGTCTGACAACATATAAGTTCTATAATCAAGACATATTTTAAGTGAATCTTAAATGCGTCTTAATTTTACATGAACAGATAAAAATCCTTTGATGCATTACTTGGAACTACATTAGATCCTGGAAAGCTTAGTGAACTCCTATAGTTTTTTCTCAATCAGCAAGGTGTGTTTTCAAGCCTACTTATAAACTTGATAAGGAGGTTAAGGAAGCAGCTTGAAACTTGAGTTTTACCCCATGAATTAAAAAATAAACCAAAACAGAATTAGATCCTGTCTATACAAACCCAGAATCTGTTCCGTGCATGGTTTAGGGTTCACATATTAATTTTTAGGTAATAATGAGAGTATCTATACATATGGATTAAAAATAATATAAAAGCATTTTAAAGCCAAGGACTATACATAAAATGGTCTGTTCCCTGTTTCTGCGTTGTTGGATTTGGGGCTTTTGGCTTGTATGTTTTTTGGGATTTTTTCACGGAATAGATCTTAAAGGCCCTTTTTGCATTTACTCCCTACAACTGTAATACTTCCCTTCAAATGCATGCTTGATATCTTCAGCAGAAGGTATTGAAATGCAAAATACTTGCATTTATAAATAGGCACCATTCATTACTGGCATAATCATCACACTCCAAACAAACAGGAGTTGAGGTTCAAGTTTTTATAGTATTAAGATGGAAAGGAAAGTGATTTTGAAGAAAGTTAATCTTTTTATGAAATATAAGATAATGTTTTCTAGCTGATGAATTGATGAAAATAATGAATTTCAAAGTAGGTTTCAAAAGGATTTCAGATTGTTTGAAATAATGTTTAAAAAGGGGGGAAAAATCTGTATTATCCAAGAATACATGTAATCTGTAATCTAATGCATAATACCTGCTCTAACTCAGACATTACCCTGCCAGAATCTGACTCATTATAGTATAAAAATGCATACTTCAAAAATTCTAAGTGCTATATGAAATCTATAAGTAGTATTTACATTTCGAGTGGCAAAATCTTCAGAAAGGAAAACAAGTTTCTCTCCAGATCTTTACTAAATCACACACCTAACCATGTAAGGAAAGGAAAGACAATTGTGCCTGCATAATCCTAGTAAAGACATATGAGCTCCTTTATCGAAATTCTCATTTTTTAGGAATCAAAAGCTTCCTTCTCAATCTATAGCTAAAATCCCATGTCCTTCTGATCTGTATTCACTTGAGAAAGCAGATGGGACTGCTAGAATTACTAAGACATCACTGGGCCCAGAATTCTTTGACAGATTATAACATTTTAAAACTCAGTTTGAATGATCTTTCAGTGTAATACACAGGTTGCAGAAGTGAAATGCATTTTCTATCCAGTTCTCAATGAAAAATTGTCCCGCATGGAAAGCAATTTTGTTTCCATTTAGAGTAAAAAGTAGAGATCAGATGGAAATAAATGTAGAGATAGGTGGAAAAAAATTTAATTGCTTGTTTGAGAAACCCCAATTGCCACATTTGGCTGTTAGTTTTAGGGGCAAAGATGAACTTTTAATTGCAGTTCTTGACGTGTAAACTTGTAATTTTACTTTCTGTAGAAGCCTGCAGAGCCTACATAATAAAGAGTTTAACCTGTTTTCTTACGGATGTTAAAAGCTACTTGCAAAAACCTTTTCCTAAAGGCCATATCTTATCTTCAACCTGGTTCAACCTGTTTGAAATGTTTCCTCCCAAACCGCCTCTCTTTGCAGTTCTGCCACATTTGTCTCTGAAAAATGTCATGGGATTGACAATGGAAAACAATATTTCTTGTTGTTTGTTCTGTTAAGTGATTTTTATCATGGCATTTGGGAGCAAAATGCTTCTTCTTTCCTCATAATTCTTTTATCTCGTATAATTTCTCAAGTTTTGTCTTTGGGTGCATCTCCATTACGTAGTACAGTGCCTTGGGAGTATATCCAAGCTACCCTGGGCACAAAAAGCAGTACATATTAACATCCTGTCTAGGTTAATTAACCCAGCTGAGACAATTTGTAAGCAGAGAATCCCATTGATGCTGCAGCCCTTGTTACACCAGAATTAAGTTGCAGGATATTTCTGAGCAATAATACAGCCTTGTCCTTCAGCATCATCAGTGTCAGAGGCTGCAAGGAGACAAAACCTTCAACATCTCAAGCAGCCAGAGGAGGAAGAAGCTCTGAGAGACAGAAGACTTTCATAGAGACCCCCTTCATCTGCCTTGTTTGTCGAGTCCACTGCCACAATTAGTTCCTGGCAAGGGCTGATGAGGACTGAAAGCAGATGTCTGAGAGGGATACTGGAAGAAAAAGAGTGTGTTCACAACACTTGTCCGGGATTATGAAAATCAAATCACAGAATCACAGAATATGATGGGTTGGAAGGGACATATAAGGATTACTGAGTCCAACTCAGAACCCCTGCACAGAACATCCCCAAGAGTCACACCATGTGCCTGAGAGCAGTGTCCAAATGCTTCCTGACCTCTGCCAGGCTTGGTGCTGTGATCAGTTCCCTGGGGACCCTAGTCCAGTGCCTGACCACCCTCTGAATGAAGAACCTTTTTCTGATATCCAACCTAAACCTCCCCTGACACAACTTCAGGCCATTCCCTCAAATCTTAAAATCTGTGAAAAATATCAGTGTCAGAAACCATTCACATTTTTTCAGAGGCCACCTCTGAAGGATGCTTTTGAGTGTAACAAATGCAAGTCTTTTGTTGCTAATGGTGACTGCAGTGATTGTGTTGCTCTTGAAATCAAACAGTTGCAGGATGCTTCCACTTCTTTTGAGGGGCTACTCTTCTGGCTAATTTTCTTCATGCTACTCCAAGAAGAAAAGATAATGAACAAGCCTTTTAGAATCTGGAAGTGATCTCAGCATGTTCAATGAGTACCAGATTGTCTATTTTCAACCTTGTACAGCGCAAGAAGTTTCTCTTCGCTTGTTTCATTGAAAAAGGTTGTTGGCCACTCATAGTGATGGGCACTACTCTTAAGTCAGAATACATTTTGCTACAGAACATATCTTCGTTAAAGCCACCTCTAATGTTAGCTGCATGATGAGAATTTACCTGTCCTCAGGAAGAAAACAATGTTTGTGGTAGGTCCATTTTTCAGAACACAACTCACTAAGACACACATTAGTACTAAAGTGCCTGGACCGTAAAAAGTGAAAGCAAACATACAATAAGAAGGTAGGAAAGTGCTTGCTGAATTTTATGCTGGTGTTTCTTTTCTTGACACTTAGAGCAGTGCGATTATCCTACTGCTTTGAGAATGACAGGGAGCTTGACTCACACAGTTTAAGTAAAATATTCTCCTTGACTTGTCTAAAACTTATTTAGGTGGAAATGCAAGTTTTTTATGCCTGATTTCAATCTATTATGCTTAAAAAATTGCAAACAGTCTGATTTCAGTCTGGAAGAATTTCAAAGTAAAAAAAAATCACCCAAAAAAGACGAGAACTTTGTTCAATCTTTTAAAAATATTCTTAGTCTCTGTAATGGCTGATAGGATACACAAATGCAGCGGAAAACAGCCTGTAGACTCAGATTCATAATGTGCCCATACTATTATGAATGTCTACAAATTAAACTAATTCAATGGCTTCAATTTGTTCTGTGGAACCAGAAATGGAATAATAAAAAAGAAAATATTCAGGTTATGTGAAAATCTTGTATGCAGGATTAGTTCCTGTAACATAATTGGTCTAAAGGATAAAGTTATGGAAGTGCATCTTTGCTGACAATAGATTAAAAACAGAGATCTTCTTTCACACAAACATCTGTATGTATTGCTCCAACTCAAAACTTCAAACACCTGCAAAAGAAATTGCTTTATATTAAAAACCCAGTTGTTTCTTATTAGGTTGTTGGGATACTCAAGAGTTGTAAAGGTGCTTTTGCAGCAAAGATAGGATATTGAATAAAGTATGGTGATGTTGACTTCCAGTATGGCTATTAAACAAACTTCCATTTGCAGTAGGGACACTATAAGTTACACCCAAAATAGAATTTTATTAATAGAAGTCTTGCTAATCACCACTAGGGCTTTATTCATCTTATAACATTCCTTCTTAAACAAATTACAACAGCTGTACCTTTCAGCGTCATTGGCTGGATTGGAATTGTTATGCAGTGGGCATGTGTTAACTGCAATTTTGTTTACATCAAAATTATATCTGGCAAGAACTTGGTTGAAGCTGACCAGGACCATAGGAATAGCATTATCATCAACTCATGGATCTCTGTTTTGATGACCTGATCAGGTCAAATCTAGAACAGACAGGCAGGACCATGCAAGATGAGCTGCTTACTTTGTCATATTATAGGCAACCGCAAGTCCCAATTTGTTTAATTGCCTGGGATCAGACCCCATGTGTCCTGGGAAGCTCTCAGACCATTAATCTGGACTTCAAAACTGTATAATGGATATGGTTTAGGAAAATTTACCTGTTAAATATTTGCTGTAGCTCCCAGAACTGTTTTCAAAATTGGCTTGCAGTTATATTGTAGCTATGAAATACTGTCCAGAAGGTGAGTCAGCAGCATATGCATTTACAGATAATTTTTGAATGAACACAGCTACATTGCTTAGTGATTCATTGCCACATAGTTCAAACATTTATGTGGCGTAATCAGATGAATTCAAGATTAAGGCAAATGTCTTGCATTATAAATGGATTTGTTATCAAAACTATTTAGCAAGATCATAAAAAAGGCTTTATAAATTTTCTTCCAGGTGTTTAAATATTTATCTAGCATTTCTTTTTAACTGTGGTGCAAATCTTTGTCATCCATATATTTATGCAGTCTTTTGTAGATTTGACAGAGAACAAAATATCCTGTATAAATAAAGGATAAGAACAAGCAAGATACCTCTCAGTGCTGGTAGGTGGGCAACAGCTCCCCTAACCACTGCTGGTCTTGAGCATTATGAGATTCCGGTAGCTGAGCAAGACAGCAGTTCTATCTATGTGAATTAAGTAAGTCATGGAAATCCTGGGCTCTGAAAGCAGTGCCTCTACTAAATTCTTTTAACCCAATAGTCATCTGTCCTGGCTGGAGTCTTATTGTTTAGTCAAAGTAAAGGTGGACATGATGTTCCAGACAGTTGGAAAAGGGGATATAGAGTCAGAAACGTCCTCATGGAGCCTTCAGCAGAGCTGAAATTTGTTTGTGGAGGGGAAGTTTTGTGTTCAATAGTGGTAAAACCACTGAGTGACAAGGGTTAATAGTGGGGCAATAGCTGTGATGCGTAAAGTGTAAGTAAGTGTTTTACAGAACAAAGGAAAGGAGATGTAGCAGGACTACACTATAACAAATTAGGGGAAAGGAAGATAAAGACTGTAGTGGTTATAGAAAAAGCAGGGAGGGAGGAAAGAGAAAAAAGAAGAGAAGAGTAAATGATGAGACAGAAGACAACATTGAAAGATATTTTCATTTAATTTGATGCAATACAGAATAAGACAATTCTTATTATTTGTTATTTATTTACCCACACTCTGTCTCCATTACCTGAATCAATGTAATTTATAGCTCAAATTTTCAA
Source organism: Dicrurus megarhynchus (assembly GCA_013399195.1). Classification (NCBI taxonomy): domain Eukaryota; kingdom Metazoa; phylum Chordata; class Aves; order Passeriformes; family Dicruridae; genus Dicrurus; species Dicrurus megarhynchus. Next base: position 2,421,586 of record VXAD01000394.1, on the reverse strand, counting down.
AAGGATCTTTGACGTGTAATTGACTTGGGGTTACTCTGAATCTGATCAATTGAGGAAAAAAGTATACTAGTTTTTGTGGGCTGTTTGGAATAGCTTTGGAAGATCATGTAATGGTTGCATGGCTAAGACGGATGTACCCAAGGGAAGAAACTGAAAAAGGCAGCAAAGGACTGAAGTGAAACAGGTGAGCAGACAGATTAGTCTTGGGGAGGCTGCACAGGCAAAAACAGTTGGCGTGCTTCTTCTTAATCCAAGATGATTCCTGAGATTAGGAGATTAACAAAATTACTAGCCAGCCTGCTAGATATAGCTCTGCTCAGGAGTGAAATCCCTCATCAAATCATAACATTTAGAAAAGCTCCTAGAATTTATCTTCTGTCTCTAACATTTGGACACTGATTAAACAGGATCATCAGACGGGATCATCAGTATCCGGTTATATGGAGCAGTATTTTACAAAATTAAATCACTTCTATTCACAACAGGTGAACTTGTGATGCTGGCTGCCCAAATAAGCTCTACTGAAGAGCCTAGGACCGACACATGGACTCCAGCAGCTACATCTGAAATACTACATCATCAACCAGAAAGGAAACAGCTTTTTAATGTATTACTAGTAAGTGTCAAGAAGATCATACGTATCTGGAAATATATTTTCTTTTGCTAACTATGTATAAAACACTGCAGTCATTGCATGGGTGAGTAAGAAATGATTGTTAAGATTGCTTTTTAATAACATGTATGTCCGGGGGTTTGGGGGAAGTAGATTCCTCCTGTCTGTGTTTCAGACCAGAATCCTCAGTGCAGATCCAACTGTCATAGAATGATTTCTCTTCTGCCATCTGTTTGATGTTTTGAAATGGTCACTCTGTGTGCATGTGTGTGCACACAAGTGTGGAACAATCTTCTGGTCACACCCTTACCTTCCCTGGCTTCAGTCAGAGGCTTTCAATGTCCATCTGTAAGAGGGAGCTGGAGGTAGGTGGAGGAGAGTTCACTTGCTCTGGGAGCCATTTGGAATGTGCTTTGTTTGACAGGTCTCTCATAACACTTTTTTTATGTTGTCTTTTTAACTTTTTTTCTTTTGTCCTTTTTATTCAATTTTTCATGGATGGATGGAAGAAGAAAAGGTCTTACTATGAATAAATAAAGACATGGTGCAGTTTTGCATTTTTAAGGTTTTGTGTGGGCTCCCAGCCTACTATCAAACCTGCTCCTCACATGACTTCTTCACAGTCTTGGATGACATGAGCACAGACTTCCCATGCCTCTTATGTGAGTGCCCAAGAGTAGTGTGAATAGCCTTGATTTAGAGCTTCCTTCTGGGAGGGCTTAAGTAGTTTCCTTAGGATTTCACACCCACGGCTCTGTGGCTGGGGTTTGACAGACAACTTGTTGCATATTCAAATGTTCAGTGTAATTAATTCAGGCTACAGTTTGTACTGTAGCACAAATCTGTACATTCCGGTGCAGAGGACTACAGACACAAGTACCATTTGAGGTGTAGCAAGGTTCTCTAGATTATGTTTTTATGGAAATGTATCTTAAAGTATGTAAACCATGGAATTTTTCCTGTATCAAGATACATGATGTCACCTCTTCTACTCCCCTCTGCTCAGGGATAATGTGGCTCAGGTTGAACCAGGACTATTTCTATCATTCATTCTACTAACTGGAACTGACAGGAAAACAAGAGGAGCCTTTGCATTGTTTTTTAACTCTGTGTTGAAAAAAACAGAAGCTGAAAATAATCCAAAGGCTAACACTTCTCAGTATGAGTTTTCATGCCAATGTTTTGTTTTCCAGCTAAATTCCAAGGCCTTCTTCCGAAGGACAGACTGGCAAATGCCTTGGCTCATTTTCAGCAAGGTGTGATTAGCCCCTGCATTTGAGATCAGTACACAGGAAATAGTTCATGAACTTTGCTACATCCTGTCTTAAAAGCTGGTTTCAAGGAATTGAGTAAAATAGTGGATTTGAGCATCTGATACTCTGCATTTGCACATACTTAAGTGGTCTTTCCTAACTTTTCATTCACCTGTGTGAATAAAAGGATGTTTAGGTCACACCCCAGTGATTAGATCTTTATGGCATATTGATGATTTCAGTTAGATATAATTAACATTTTAATAAAAAATCTTCAGAGAAAGTCCAAAGCCTGAACTGAAACCCATCTTTTTTTTGTGCTTATCCTGACAGATGTGGAGAAATCTTTTAAGAAAATTATTTGAACATGCACAGTAATTGACCAGAAATTTGTACAATGTAAATCTCAGTGAAAGCAATAATTTCTGTGTGCCTGTATATTTCTGGTGTTTCCTAGTATATGTGCCTTATGTGCATATATTATTTTTGTCTTACGCACTTCATAGGTGTTGATCTTTAATAATTAAACTTCACCCAATAATTTACATATGCAAGACAGCAAAGGATTCAGCCAGGGTATTTAATGTCCTTGAAATAGAACAGGTGAAGTTTAAAAAAATTATAGTTTTAATATTGTCATTCCTTCATGCAGAAAATATTCCAGTCCTTCCTCTTCCTCCCTCTCTGTTCTTGGCTTATTTCTGTACAGTACTGTGAGTGTTAAGTGACTACGGCAACATTAAGCACCTTCTCAGCACTGCCAAAGGAATTTTCCAGCTAAATGCTACATAACCAGCATATGCAAAATGTAATGAACCCATCTGTGGGTGTAAGTCTGTTCAGCATAGCCTAATATTGTCACCCAGACTGTACTTGGGCATGTATCATTTGCATGAGAGTTAGCAAGTAGTTCCAAATATTTGCTGAAGAGGCATTAAATTACTTTCTCACTGCAAATTTTAGCAAACTGCTACTGATTTACAGTGTATGCAAGTTTACCTGTCATTAATTCTTTTCAAAAGAGGAAAATAATCCGTGTTCTGTTAGAGTGCAACGGGATAAGCCCTAATTTATGACTTAGGAAAAAAAAGATTAGCCCACATTATAATGCACAAGACTAGATTCCACTCAATTATGCTGATATAGATCCACTGTAATTCCATTAGTCAATGAATTTTTTCCAAATTAATGCCAAACTGACTAAAATTCAAATGCTTCCCGTAATTTCTTTTATCATCTTGAAGCAAAATGCAGACTCTCTGGGTCTTTTTCTTTCTTACTAGCTTTTAAAGAGGGACTGAGGGGATGGTAGGCAAAGATGAATGGTACATTTCTACAGGGATTTTTATTCTAAGAAGGCAAATTTTTTAGATGCCTATATATCAATGTGGAAATACTGCATTTCTACATTTTTTGACAGGGAACAGCCAAAAGTCATGCACCAATTCTCTTGCTCTGCAAAAGAGACCTGAGCAGAGCACTGCAGACAGGATTGCCAGGCTGGGGGTGTTCCCAGTGGGCACAGAGCATTCTGTCAACTCACTCAGCTGTTTCCCACTTGTAAATACATATGCTTGGCCTTTTCCAGGTGCAATTATGCACTATCATCACTACTGTTTCGTACATGTACCTAAAGCTGACCTGGTACCAAAGGCTGTCGATTCCAGGCCTTTTTCCAGACACTCATCCAGTAATTAGATGTTTGCTGCATTTCTCTAAAGAAGTTACCCTTCAGCTTCCCATTTATTTTTTTCTAAATCAATTATAAATGATAAAACATAGGTGAGATTTTGATTGTGTTTCAGTTATGATGAATAATTCCTTCAGTATGACAAGATATTTAGTCCTGAAAAACTGAAAAGTACTGTTATACGCAGAAATGCTATATTGCTTTTATTATGAAGAGTTAAATGACATTCTGCTGCCTAAGGAGAAGAATTTGAAAAATGGGGAAATATCTCCTAAGAATATTTTAAATTTAATTATCCTTTAAATATGTATTTTATCAAAGTTTATCTGTTTGGAAGGACTTTTTCAATATCAAGCATACTTCTGCAATCCATACCAAAGAGTGTATGTGCACATTTTAGAACTCTCAAGAGCCTTTGCTATGTAGTCAGTATAGATGGAACAAAATTAATGCCATGCTTGAATCTACATGTTTCAGTCTTTCTCAGTTATACATTTTTTGGGGAAAAAAGGAGCCTTTAGAAGAGACTTCTAAAGCATATCTAAATTACATCAAATGAATGCTCAGACTGGCTGCTTTCTTCATGGCAATCATGTATTACTTTATCAGGCAGTCATATGAATTTTAACTTCTATTGTTCACTTGTTCACAGTTTTCTGAGGTGAGATCATTTGGGAGTTGAGGTTAGAAGTACAATCACATCAAATTGCTTTGAAAAATCTGGTCAAAACTTTCTGAAATGATTGTTGCTGTGAAAACTTGAGGGCAGTCAGTTCGGTTCCTCCTCTATTCTCTGTGTGCTGTGAAGGAGAGAGGTCTCATTGCCTTGCAATCAAAACCATTGGGTCAGATGGTGTCACTGTGAGATATCAAGCATAGATGTAACACACTTCAAATGGTGAGACTGTGGGTCAGTTCTTGAAATGGATGGACTTCCACATTTTTCATGGAAATAGAAGAATGATATCAGCTACCTCCATCTCCTTATGCTGTTTGCATTAATACTCACACAGCCTTCCTCCTTCATGGAAAGAAGGTACCTTTAGAAGTAAAGCCAACAGGAATAGATAGGTGCTTCAGGGTGCTCATTTATTGAGGTTTCTTAGACTGATCTTTAAAACATGCTTCATCTTCACCTTGAGAGATCTGACATTTGTTAAAACTTCTTCCCTTCTGCTGTCTTAAATTGAAAATCATTTCAATTTTGAGTGCACTGATACTGATGAAAAGACTCTGAAACATAAAGTTCAAACTAAAACTAGGAATGACATTAGAAATTTACTCTCTATAAAAAAATTATACCACTTCAGTTTTATCCATTTTGATCAGACACTTATTTCTGCAAGTTTGGGGGATTTTCAGTAAATTTTACTTGTTTTTGTTTTGGAATGGTAAAATGATGTGTTGTTGAGCTTCAAAGATATGCAGCTGTGCCTGTACACAGACCAGATACTTTGTAGATAAGAAAATGTTGCCTAAGCAGTGATTGGGAAGATATTTATAATATGCAGAATCAGTTACTGGCATCAGAACTCACTCCCTTTAACTCAGCATGTTTTCTCTGTTAGTAAATGTAATTCTTCCTAGAAATCTTGGCTAGATTTACTCCAGAATGTAAAGTAACTTGATAATGGGTCAGTGGTCATTCTGCTCGCTGATGTGGAGCACAGCTGTATTTTCCCAAAGAAGCTGTTGTCACTGATTCAGAATGGCATTCACCTGACATCTGCACCTTAGGAGTTCTTGTTTCTATTCATGCTCTGAAATTACCATTGCAGGGATGCAAATGGACAGTCCCAGGTTCAGACTACTTTCCAAGCAGAAAACCAATAGATAGCTTAGGGAGTTTTAAGACTTTTGACTTTTTCTAAACATGCAATTAGTGTTTAGTTGCTGCATAATTAGAATCTCCTATTTGAGCCTTTTTGGGATTTTGGCTTTTATTTGTGAAACATTCAAGGTTTGATTTCTTTTCATTTTAGTTTTCTATCTGAATCACAGTTTGCAAACAGCAAAGCAATTGATATTATAGTATGTTCTTAACCATGAGAGTTGCTTATTTAGGAAATAAAACAATCCTAACTTGTTGCTGACAGTAAATCAAAGTAATTGACAGCTCATCTATGAGAACATCGGAAAGGAAAGCTTCATTGTTTTCAATCATTAGATAGCAGGGTTTTGCATTAATTTTAGCCATTATGACCAAGTGAAATAGAGCAACACAGCAACATTTTCTGTCTTCATCTTGTGAAACCAGGGCAAAGTTATGGCCACATATGTCTGTGGTAACAGAAGGAAAGCATATGTTTCATACCAAAGTATAATATGTCCACTACAAGACGTGTTGCAATTACAGAGAAGTTACTCTGATAATCTAGTTGTGCCAGCAATTTTCTGCAGCATTAGAGAAGGAATTAGGTGAGAAAAGACAGAAATGCACCCTCATTCCTTCTCCATCTTTTTTTCTTGAACTCCTATTAAAATCTCACTACAAATCAAAGCAGACTGGAGGATGTAGAAAACCCACCAGGGATTTTCTTTTCCATACTAAAGTGTACCACTCCTAATCTCTTCACAGTCTCTGGGACTCTGTTGATTGATAAGCCTTCACTGATATCAGTCAGTGATGTTTAATGGGGCATATAGCTGACCAAGTGATCTGTGAAGCTCTCCCTCTGTGGTTTCCAGCTGGGAAGAAATTCTTGTCAACCTCAAGCTACTATCGCTGTTTGCAGATTAATTTCATTTGGACTGCTGTCACACCACATTAGCTCTCTGAACATTTCTGATGGTAGCAAAACAGAGATTTGTGGCATAAAAATGACATAGGAAGATGTGGATTTTCTGTTATTCAGTGACTCAAGTATAATCATTGCATCAAAAAATAACTCCCCCAAATTGCCTAATTGGTAGCCCTAAACCCCTAACTCAGGCTCTTAAAGCACATGGCTTTCTGCAAGAGAGAGTGGGTGACCTGATTGCCAGCAGCTTCTCTGGTCTGAACCCAGCTCTGGTTGTGGGAAAAGTTGAAGGACCATGTATCCCTAGTTCACTTAGCATTGCTCCTCTGTGGGAAACTACTGTCCATCAGACTTGGCTTGTTTTCTTCTTGCTATGTGAACTGCTTCTTGTGTAAACTGCACCTTTATTTGCTCCAATCAAAATAAATTCACTTAAACAGTTTACAGAGTAAGCTTTACTAACCTGGTTCTTCTTTGTGCAGTTATCACATGAAACTGAGGTCTGAGGAGATCACAATCTTGTGGTCAAGATTAGCCAGGTGTGGCAAAAAGGAGTGATAGAAACACTCCCCCTTGGTTGTGATAGAGTATTCCCCTGTCTGCATCAGCAATTGATTACTGTTGGGAGAGAAAATTTTGTGTTCATCCTGCCGGTATAGTCTGAAAAAAAGAAAAAAACCAAAAATTTTCTAAAATATCACTGAAATCAACAGGAACTACATGTACAACAATTCAGGTGAGGAAGAAGATGCTCTTTTCAGATGAAGATATACCCTTGTTTGCTTTTTTTTCACTTTAATAAGACACTATTACTTATGACCAGGGGTTTTGCTTGGCTTTTCCATGGAACAGTGTTTAGCTGCATCTCCCTTTTTGCAGTATAAGACTGGAATGAAAATATCATCACTTTCCAAACACAGTGTTTTACCACTTCTTTTTTTCTGTGAATCTGCCTCCCCCTGTTCTGGCACTTTTCTACTAGTGAAATCATTTTTGTTCTATTCCAAAAGCACTGATGCAATAGGGCAATAGGAAATATATAGGGCAAGTGGCATTTCCCTCACTGAGACCTTTCTTAAAATGTCTGTTGGTTTCTTCTGTCATCCCACAGTGCTAAGGAGAGTCTGTTCTGGGATAGAGCCTGTCTCTGTCATTTAATATTCTGAAAAAAGTATTTTTTAACTACGGTCTTTGAAAACTGGAGTAATTTTCTCAGTTTCTTGATATACCTTATGATGCCTTGTCCCTCATGTCAGACTTACAGTCATGGTTTACTATCTTCCTTTTAATTTTACTTCATTTCTTTCAAAGTATCTTCTTCAAGAGTCTTTACATTGTAAGTACTAAAATTCAAGGTATGTTGCCCAAACAAGGTCTTTGCTCTGTAACAAGTACTGCTGTGGAGTTCAAAGCTTCAGTTTACATTAAAGGCAATTTTTCAGACAGCTATTTTTGTCTCCAAAGTCATCAGATGGAATAATTTGTGAGAATTTGCATGAGACTCCCAATTGCTTTTTCCTCTTTTCAGCTCTGCCTGTAGCTCTGCTTATTTCACCATGTTATTTCAGGTTTACACATCAAGCTCAAGGGAATTCAAGAGGAGCTGTCCTTCAAGGTATAAAGCCAAGCATGATAAAAAAAGATGGTAGGTATTATGGTGTGGTCAGCTAAGGTGACTAAATGCTCTTTACTTTAAAATATCTGCCCAACATCCTAAGGGAAATGTGCAGGAAGATATTCAGAGGTGTAGTAACCATAGCTAGACCTCCTTTTTGCTATGTTTGTGCAGAGAACCACCTACAACTTGAAAGTTCTGAGCTGCATAAATCCTGCTCCACAGGTTAGCCTCAGCTGGGTTCAAAAAACAGGCTCGGCTCTGATTCAAAATTTCTAATAAAAAGGAAGAGGTTCTAGGTACTGAGACCAACATCAGGGAGACAGGACAGGTAGGTTGTAGTTCCTGATCTGGTGAAGAGGTAGTTACATAAAATAAACTTCATAGGGCAGGATCGACAGCCCAAACTAGTTTTGGACAGTATATCAGTGCCATAGAAAGAAATGTCTGCTGCTAATAAATGTATTCTATTATGCTGAGATACTGAACTGTCAGCAAGGCCAGTTGGAAGCCCTGTGCTGGGGGCCCAGCCCAGTCCTGCGCTTCCCAAACCCCCTGGATCCTGACCTCAACCCTCTTGTTTTTCCAGGTAATGCTGCTACACAGAGTACAGGGCTCTCCTCCTGCATCCACAGTGTCAGGAATCTAGAAAACATCATTCAGTTTGAAAATCCCTTGCCTTTGAGGGGGGGAGGAGGGAAGAGTTTCCTAGCAAAAAATCCACAGAATCAGATCCCAGCGCCACAGCAAGAATGTAGCAGTGGGAGAGCAGTGGGGATTGAGAAGTAAAAAGCACCCTCTAAAACATGACTCACATAAACCTACAAGTACTGCAATACCTGGTGATGTTATGACATGATAGATTTGTTTTCAATTTCAGTACTGTCACATCCAATTAGTTTTGATCCAAATTAAATCTAGTTATGCAGAAGATGGATTTAAATTTATTTTCTCTAGTGTAGATAAAAGCTATTACCAAAAGACTACAGAACACAGTAAGAATGGCACTGAATCCATCACCTGATGCTCTCTCATTTAATCCTAGATGTAGGTCCCTGGCAGTGAATCTTGAGGGGAATGGAAATCTCCCACTCTTGGAAAAACAGAGCTGAGACTGTTCCCCTCTTGCCAATACTTTTCCTTGGTTAGCTAATGATGTTTTTTGCTCTGTTTGTGATGGGCCAGGCACTAAATGGCAGAGTATTTAAAAAGCAGATGCTACAAATTACATCCTAAGTCCTCCTAGGCAACTAATTCCCATGTCCAGGTTCTCATTATGGAAGATGAGATAACTACTCCCTCCCACCTTGCATGGATATTAAAGAAATTCATTCAGGTCTAAGAGGAACTCAGATACCATAGTGAGGGGAAATGCAGCCTATAGAGGATAATTCCACCTTCAGATGAGGCTGTGGAGTGCAATAAATGACATTTGGTGATCTGCACGCTGAAAAACAAGAAGAAAGCAAATATTAAATAGCTGCTAGCTGCATGAGAATCTTGTGCTGAATGAGAGGAAGGTTTAAAAAAAAGGTACATCATAAAAGTGTGTCATAGTTTGTAGGCATACAGTGAAATAATTAAGGTTGTACAGGCTTCCCCTAAATGTCAAATGCTTGCTTTTTTAAATTCTAAATTTTGTTCTGCTATGTACAGTGTTTTTCTTTGAAAAGGAAATCATATATTTCCTAAGAGAGTTTTTCCTTGCCTTGTCCTAAGAAAACTTTCTTGTATAAAATTAAACCTGAATTAATCCTTTCAAAGGGATGGGCAGATTTATTTCATTCTCTTTTTCTCCTTGTGCACCACCTTTCTGCAGGGCAATCCTGCATGGACCGGTCCCTACTGGAGTTCTGTGGTTCACACTATGCTCACCCGGATCACCAGGCTACTCCGTCCCCTACCCCGATACCTGCCCGCAATTTGTCTGATGTCTGGGCACACCCACATATCCCTGTAGGGTGGCTTCTCCATCATCCCCCCACAGGGGTGTGCAGAGCCCAGCTGTCTTTGGTGGGTGCTTGATGCTTCCTCTGCACATCTGCAAGCAGCAGCTGGTTGGCGCAGACCAGAGCAGCTTTTGCTGGGTGGAGGTGTTGTTCACTTACCCACAGACACTGAGCAGGCAGAAAAGTGTCAAACACATGCGTCTGCTCATCTGCATTCTGCCTACCTTTCTGAGGGCTTGGATGGATGTCCAGCTGTCTCAAGCACACACAGCAAGTCTCAGTTCACTCTCCATTCCTGCCAAAGGTGCTACATATATACTTGGGATTTATATGTATATGTATGCATAAACTTATCTCTTCTCAAATTACTGCAGCTGGCTCACTTTCTTTTTCTCTTTTGTTGACATATCATATTGTTTTTCAGGATGGCATTTGTCTGAACAGAGATTTGACCTCAGTCTTCATACCTCACAGCAAGCAAGTAGGTGTTTTCTGATAACTAGCTTTCTTCTTGTTCCCTGAAGAACCCTCACTTCTGTTGCTCATCCCTCTGACCTATACCTGGCAGCCTCAGAGCAGAAAACAGCAGGTACAGTGAAATGCCATGCAGAACTCACCAAGTCTCTCCAGTCTGGGCAGACTTTATAATGCAGAGCGAGTACAAGTCTTGGTTTCTTTCCATAGTTACATTACATACCCAAATTCTTTTGCATTACCATTTTGCATAAGCATATCCAGGCTTTGGCCTTTGTCAACTTTAATTTGCATTTTGAAGAGCTTAGAGTGGTTCTCTTTGAGGTTATCATGCTGAGATAGGAGGACTTAAGAGATGACTCCTGCTGCAACAGGCAGCTTTAGGAACAGTGCTGGCTAACTGCCCTGGCAAACTGAGTGAAAAGAGAAGCTGTGTGACAGCAAAAGAAGAAGAGACAGATAATTTTATATGTCCTTCCTGTGTGCACGATGACCTTCTGTTTCCCACTGAAGAGCAGAAGCTTGGAAACCTTATAATAACCTTATATAATTAACCTCTCTTTCTATGAATTCCATTTTCAAGTGTGACAGCAAACAGAAAACAAGTGATAATCTGGCTTCTGTAGCAGATACTTCGAAGCAGCTCTTTTTTTTTTTTTTCCCTTGAAACTCATTAGAAAAAATTTTCCAGAAGCAACATCAAGATATGAAGTTTGTGCACCATAATCAGTGTGCTGACAGAGTGATGCCAGCTCCTCCTGTCCTAGTGGAATTATTAAAAATGTATTCTTTTAGATGGACAAAAAAAAGGGGGAACAAAGGAGAACTGCAGTTTGTGAAGTGTCCCACACTAGCTCTAAGATTTTTTTTTATATTGCTAAGTCCAGACCTGTGTTTTGTATCAAGCCTTTCAAACAATTTATAGCTGGATTATGTACAATCCTGAAACACTAGCCAGAGCATGATGGCTGTGTGGTTCCTGTATTTGGCAAAAATTTCTCATCTTCCTTGTGTGGAATAGCCCATAATAAGTAAAAATTTGTAGTTTACCAAGCCCACTTTTTCCTATGGCCTCAGGTATAACTGGAAAACATGGGCAGCTCACTCTAGGATTTGCAGAAGATATGAAGAAATTATGCTTTAAAATTGAAAGAAAAGTGATAATACAAAATGTTCAGCTCCAGCCCCCTTTTATTAAGTCAGCCTTACATTTTTTATGTAGGACAAGAGGATGCTATAACATGATTAGCTGGCTTTTTAGCACCTAACATACTGTGTTCAGAGCATGGAGATGGAGAACTCTTTTTCATACCTTTCCCAATGTGCCATTTACCCTGTCAGTCCTGAAAGCTGAAAAGGCCAAGAGCAGCAATGACCTTAACAACATCAGTGTATAGAAATCAGTGAGCACTGAACGTTATCACATCTGAAAGTATCTCATGGCATTAAAAAGCTGGATTAACCACAGGACATATGAGTCAATAGATAGTCAGATACATAATTTTAGTTTTAAATCTTCAGTAACTTTCTGAAATAATGCCTTGTTGTTTTGTTACTAAGTTTTCCAGTTTCGGAAGTTTCCTCTTGCTGTCTTTATTCAGGCATATACTCTTTGAAGTCTTCAACCAGAAGAAAATATTTTTGATTGTGAGACAGAGACAAAATTTTATCTCTATTCTTCTACCAGGATAATAGCAAGTAGCATCCTTCAAAGCCAACTCAGTTTAAAGGAGGATATGACTTTGGTTTTGATTTTTAATGTTAATCTCCTTCCAGAAGAACCTATAGATAGGGGGTAGTGATTTTCCTCCCGCTTCTGTCATGAATTAGCAGAGAGTTAATAAAGCTTTAAAGAGGCATATCTAACGATCTTTAACAACAGGTGGTAAAACTCACTTACCCAGTTTACCCAATACTAGCTGTAAATGAGCGTCCCTCAGGAGAACCAGCCACAGAATGCCTCTCCTTTTAATAATACCAACCTCTGTTTCTATGGAAACAGCACATTGTGTTTGCTGCTAGCAAGGCATGCGTTTAGCCCCTTTTAAAATAAACTGTGTTCTCTTTGCATTGTTTTTAAGGCTGAACAAAGCACTCAGCTTCCAACACACCAAATCATTAATGCCTCTTCTTCCCCTCTAATTAAAAGAAAAAAAAGGACATTGGATGTATAGCCTGTAGCTGCTAATTATTGTGACAAGTAGTGGCCTTTTTGTAGGTTACCATTTCTATGAAGAATGGATATCTCACCGCTTTATGGCAGGACATTGGAAATTTTGGAATTGTGGCTAAAAACAAATGTTAACCTCCTAAAGATGGTAACTGGCTGGCTCCATTAAGTGCATACTCCCCAGCATGCTTTTCCATACGTTGGAGTTTGGTAATTTGCACCAATGCACTTTGGAAGTGCTTGCTCTTCGTATCACTAGGTACTTAAAGATGCTAAAAGACCATCTGTCAAATACCTGGTGTGTCTCCTACAGGTGCATGTAGTCACCTCTTCTTGTACTGAGCCAGCGGTTCTCAGCCTGAGTCACTACAGAAATTAATGGGGTTTTCCTCCCCAGCTGTAGACATGAAACAGCACTGAGTAATTAGATTGCAAATAAAACAAGATGTTAAAAGCTGCAACTTATCTGCTTCATTGATGGCTGCTTAGGTCATACTGAAACAATTTTAAAAGCTGATGAGTTTACCATGGAAGCTGGTTTTATAGCTTTCCATGTCTTGAGCAGTGAAAATAGACTGGTCCATTTCAAGCTGTGATGGAATGAAGATTTACAGAGCTTGGAGAGTCTAAAGGATGGTATTATAGGGTTGTCAGAGTAACAGGCCTTGGGAATCTGCACTGTTTGGGTTTAAAGGGACAAGTCAGCTGGAGGCAGACATCTGAGACATGTTGGATTGATTTGCAGCTTTAAAGCAGATTGTGTTTGGGGAGAGAAAAATGGAACTCTGGCTTGCATCTGTTTTTCAGATTATATAATGAAAAGATGCTTTCTTAAAAAATGGCATGAACACAGCCCCACTTCAGCAGTAACAGCACTTTCAAACACCTAGTGAAGCACAGCCTCACCTCTGCAGAAGGTCATTAAGAGAGAAAGCTGGTGTCATGAAAGAAATCAAAGCAATCCAGGATAATCAAGTTAAAAATTTAAAAATAAGAGAGTTTCTGAGGTTTAAAGAAAGACATATTTTTTACACCACCAGGCATATTTTATACACCACTTCATATGGTATCTGAATACCACTTCTTGAAAAATGGAAGAGATTTGATTTTTCAGTCAGTAAGATACCCTTCTTGACTGGGGCTTTCTTCAATGTTCATGAACCAAGTAAAAAAGGGCAATTTGCATATTAAACTTAAAAAACAGCATTACGGTGAATACAGGTTGGGATGAGAGAAAAAACTTCAGATGCTGTAGAGCATTGCCAAGATCAAATTAAGAATTTGTAAATCTATAAATTAACTCTCTTGATGCACAATACAAACATGGCCAATAGCAAACTAAATGTCTCTGTCTTTCCTTTGCGGAAAATAGAAGTTTTACAGTGCTAGGAAGCTTTTGATACTTCTGTTTTTCCATTACTTCTCAGCTATTCTTTGTAATTCATTACTTCAATGGAATTCCTTGCCTGTTAGTTAAATAATACAGCTCTTCAGCCAATTTGTGAAGATCTGCAATTTCCTGTCTGCCCCTATTGTGTTAAATAGTACTTTATCTCTTACTACTGTAGAATTTCCAATTCTCTGTTGATCAATATGGTGCACTGTCATTTAAAGGGAATATTTTTGCTGGAGTTGAAAAGGTTTTGTACAAGACACACACTAATTTTCTTTTGAGGTGAATCATCTTTTCCTCTGCCTTGTTCTACACTATTTCTCTGGGTCTTCAGTTTATAAAGAACTTTCTTTAAAGAAACAGCTTTTAAAGACATGTGAGACAGCTCTATTACAGCTGAAACTAATTAAATGGTTAGAGATATAACAAACTTTTTAAAATAAATTCCTCATAGCTATTTTAATGCCCAATTCCATATAACCCAAGATACTTCTAGAAGAAATTTTTGTCTATAATAACTTTTTAGTCTATAATAAAAGGGTCTTCAGGCCTCTCTGTTTTCAGTTTCTCTTTGAATAAAAGTATTTTCTATATTCATTAATCATTTGTATGTAATTCTGTACTGGGGAATACAGACCATCAAATACCTTTTTTGATCTTCCCTGCTCTCTTCTTATCATTTTTTTCCCCATCTTTTTTTATCATAGAATGCTGAGAAAGTTGTGTGGCTTTTCTAACACAGCTACAGCTGTCTAAATGTTGTTTCTAAATTTTAGTGAACTGACGGTTTCTCTGCTGGTACCCACAGTGTCAAAGAGCATTCTCCTTCTTGCTCTTTCCTCTCACCATGTGTTTAAAAAGTCAGAACTGGATGCTGAAGAAGAAAGTACAACTAAAAATGCTTTTCTTTCATCATCAACAGTCAGAGTAAAATACTTGTCTCAGTTGTTGAAAAATATAAGACCCTGAATGAACTTTTTTAAACAAAAGAGGAAATACGGTTTTAGAAATGTGATGGAGAATGATTGTAGACTGTAGTTGTTAAATTATTTCTTCCAGTTTGTTGATTCTTAACCAATTTGAGAGGCTGGTATGTAGCTTCTGACATACATTCAAAACTACTTGAGGTTTCACGAAGTCATTGCTTTTAATGCTAAGAGGTACTATGATTATGTTGATTTTCTATTTAAGGTAAACCAGCAAGATGCATCTCTTAAATGCAAATTCATGCTGAAACCCATCAGGTCTGTCCATTTGAGTTCCTCAATCTTTCTTCTGTGATTAAAATTAGTATTACTTATTTACTGTCAAGGATGTCTTTTCATACCTAAGATGCTCTTTATTTTCTTAAATATCAATAATTCGTATGATATGATGTGATATGATGGTGTTTGGTTATACTCAGACTTGCTTTTTTATTTATTTAATTTTGCACCAGTAATTGTAGTAATAGATGTTTATCCCATCCATAGGCTGTGGCACAGCTGAGGACCTGAAACTTCCAGTTTAGAAACTGGAATCCTCAGTGATCAAATGTGGTTCCAATACATAGTTCAGCAAGAAAAAGGATATTTCTGTATCCATGTTTGCCAAAGAAGGTAAGGAAAAAGGGTATTTTTATTACTTGCAGCATTAAAATGTGATGAATGATGCACCCCAAAAATATAAAGGGCAACTTTATATCCCATGCACACTGGGGCATGTGTATGTGTGTGTCTACGTGAGTGTATGTACTAAACCTTCTAATCACAGGCTCTGACACTCTGAGCTTCCATCTTCTGCATTCCAGCTTCCAGAGCAGGCAGAAGGGAAACCAAGAATGATGCCAAAATATAACTTCAGGTATTTGTGTAGAGAGATGTAGAATTTCTTTGTATTGAAATTCAACTGCTGACATTTTCCTGTGAATCAACGTCTATAATCTAAATTCACAAGCAATAAATTGTAGATTATGTGCTTTTACTATTTGTTCAAACATTCACTCATTATATTTGTCCTCTGATTTGTCTAGCTTACCTCTTTCAAATCAGTGGTTTCATCCTGACAAGATTTTAAAATTTATTTTCTTCTTCTACTGACCTGTGCAAATACTCATAAAAGTACAATGAATGCCAATTCTGTCTGAACAGCTTCTTAAGGAGAGACTGAAACAAACCACTCTAGTTTTCTTTTAAGCTGTTTCACTGATGTTAGCAACCAGATCTCTGTTGTGTCCCTAATTATCATTCTCTACCAGTGTTCATCAGCATAATTGCATCAATCTTCCTTTCTCAGCTTATGCAAAAAGAATACCAGAAAATAAGAAATTTTAATTGTCATTACACATCACAGATTTTCCAGAGACTAGAATTTGCAGTAAGGGATTTAAACTATGCTAGTTGAATGATTGATAGGATGAATTGGCAGGATATCTGTTTTTAAAGATAGGATGCTCACATACTAGCACCAGAGACTGGTAAAATCCAGGGAAAAGTGAGAAGCCAGGTATGCTCTCCAATATATAAAATAAACTGCTTTGCAGAGTTGGCTCTGCTGCTCCTTTTGCCACCCCAAAAGAAGGGCAGAAAATGCTCCTTTTACAGGGAGGATTTCAACCTTGCAGCTTTCTCTAAATGCATAATTTCAAATCTGTAGATTTATTTTAGCATAGATTTCCTGTGGGAATACAAAGCTGGAACAGATCTCCTGATTCACTGAGGTCATCCTCTGCTTTGTCTGCAGTCTCAGGCAGTCTCATTACACACACTTTTAACAACTGCTTTAGTGCCATCTTAAAGCTAGATGCACTTAGATATTTTGTGCATTAAGAGAATCTCCCAAAATTGTTCTTGCTCTAAAACCTCAGAATTTCTTAGTCTAACGAAGTAAAAGCATTTGCAACTGGGTATCTACTTTCATTACGCAGTAGGCTGCAGACTTGAGGGGTTCCCTGAATTAAATTTTTTCGGTCTTGTTTCCACCTCAGAGGAAAGAAGCAATATGAAAACTGGGGCACCAGGCCAAAGGCTGGGTGGATAAGGGGAATGGGAATGACCCAGCCTGTCCTGTAATCTCTTTCTCTCTTCTCAAATGTTCTTACTTGAGGTGACTTAAATATTTCTTATTTGAGATGGCTTAAATATTATCTGTAAATATTTTTTTCTTTTTGATCTGACTGAACTTTCAGATAGATAATGGCTAAATCTTTAAATACAAGTATTTGCTTTCAAACTCTTCAGCACTTCAGACACTTTCATAAACTTGGATTTACCACCACTGGCTTTGCCTCCATTCCACTCTCGTGATTGCTTCCAGGATTTGTAATTCAGCAAGACAGGGCAAGAGTGTTTGAGTACATCAGGGCATAAGGTGTGAAACTGTTAAGTATGAGGTAGAATGAACATGCCCTAGATAAGTACACAGCAATCTATCAGCAACAAGAATCATAGAGAGTGGACCAGAAGATTCAGCCAGATTTATCTCTTTGGGCCCTCGTGACTCAATTTCTACACTGGTTTGTTCCAGGGAAGGGAGTAAGGAGGGCTGGCAAGAGGTCACACAAGAGTTGGCTCAGTACAACCAAGATTTGCTTTCAAAACCAGAAATACTCTGACTGAGGTGATGGCAGCTGATGAGGAAGTAGTTGAAAAAAGGTAAAGGATGTAAATCCAAAGCGCATCAAACTGCAATCCAACACAAGTTCTGAAATGCTCCCACTGTCAGTCCCACAGTGCCTGCACAGCCCAGCACAGTCTGCAGGGCTCCAGCACGGAGTCACTTCTTCACCACCTTGTCTCATAATAGCTTCTTTCTCTTAACCACTGTAGCAGCAACTGTGTTTGGCATACACTTGGAGCTTGTGTGAGACAATTGTGTAACTAAAGAAATTGAAAATATATTTTTCCTTCAAATAAGCTGTGAAAAGACTGAGCTGTGTAGGAGATGAATGAATACTAGGGAGGCTTTGCCTTTTAACGTACTTAATAGCATAGCAATCTGTGGGGGTCATGTTTTCTATCAGCTGAAGGAAATTGTATACATCTCCTGCACACCATCTAGCTGAAGGCATAGTTACAATAGATGATCCTTTAGAAGGCATCTATGTATTCTTTAAATGTTCCATTATTTTGAGTGTTTATGGTAATTGCATGTCTCAGGCTCAGTTCTGCAAGATGAAGTACACTACAGTGCATGATTCAGTTTCTTAGAGTGCATCGCTCTAATATTTGAACATGGGGTTTGAAATGAGTTGCTGATTACTTTTCAGCCATTATGTTTGATTTTTTGCTTTTGTATATTTAATCATATCCCATTTATTTAAATACTCAAAATTACCTTGTCATTTAAAACACGCAGCCTTTCATGCTGGTTAGTGTTTAATACAGTGCACAAATCACTGCTTTTACTTGTTACAGTTTTTGTGATGCTTTATACCATGGCTAATACAAATAACATAATTTTCCCTCAGTACTTTTCATTTTGAAGAGCTGTAAAACCTTATCAGAAGTACAATAATAATGTGGGGTTTTGTATCTCCTTCATGTTACAAAAGTAAAATAATGTGAAATCTCTTGGCATCATACCAAGTTATGGTTTTTCCAGCATATGCATACCAATGAATATTTGATTCTTCAAACATTCTTTTTTTTCTTCCTTTAACCACTGCAGGAATGGCATTATAAGTAGAAAACATATGCCACCCACATAATAGTTTGTTTATTATCTTCATCCTAATGTCAGTTAAACTTTAGAAATCTTCAGTTGGTGTCCTAAATTCTTCTAAACAAGTGTTCCATTGAGGACTAGCAATACAGACATAAGTTTGAGGGATTCTTCCAGTATTGAGCATTCCATGCAAATGCAGTTACAATAGTTCAAGTTAGGACAGACTGAGTTTGGATTTTTTATCACCTGTTTCACAAAATGAGGAAGAAAGTAGTAACTCTGTATGTGCCTTATTATGTTGTGCCCTGCAATTTTTTTTTTTTTTTTGCAGCTCACCACAGTAAAATCGTAAGATCATAGAGTCTTAGAGTGGTTTGGGTAGGAAGTGACCTTAAAGACCACCTAGTTCCAGTCCCTCTGACATGGGCAGGGACACCATTGACAAGATCAGGTTGCTTGAGGCTCCACCCAACCTGGCTTTGAACACTTCCAGGGATGGCACACCCATGACTTCTCTGGGAAATTTGTTCCAGTGCCTCACCACCCTCACAGTAAAGAATTTTTTTCCTAATATCTGGGAAGAGCAGAAGACCTGAATTGTTCAAGCTGAGAGCCACCACTACTGACACCCTCTACCAACTCTCATTGAACAGTTCTGTTCAACAGGCAGCTCTGTTACCATATAATGCACAGATCTCTGTGCCCACTGGAAAGATCGGGTGACCACAAAAACCTCTGCTTGCTATGTAGCATGTATACACGTTTTCTCTGTGTTTTGAAGAGGAAGGATGGTGACTCAGTGTTGGTGAGTCCCACCCACATGAAGACTCTGGGGAAAGACCCTGGTTTTAAGTCACTGGAATTGGAACAGGTGAGTAGCACAACCAGTTAGCCTGGACTCTTAGGGAGGGGCCACATTTTGCTCAGTGGCAGTACAGGTGGTGTCTACAGGAACAGCAGTAGGGATTTTTCTGCTTGCAGCCCATGGGAATGAACAGGCTTGCCTGAACTGAGGGAGTGAACAGCAATTTCATGAAATGGTTGTGTTAACAATGTGCTTGTAGTCTATACCTTGTCCATTAATTACAAAAGTAATTCACTTCACAAAATGACTGGAGTTACAGCACTAAACTATTTGACCATCCCATGCTGTAATTACGTGACACCAAAGCATTTTGAGCATTGCGTGTAATAACTACCATTCTCTTTTGAAGCCTGGTGCCCTGATATCCTACTGGACCAATGTCATACTAGGCAAGCTCTTCTGCAGGGAAGAGAGTCCCCAGCAAGTGATCTGTGATTTATTTTTATCCTGAGACAAGCTAACCCCACCAATATGCAGTGTGTGTCTCAAGGTACTTACCACCAGGAAGCACTGCATTGTACCTGCTCCACAGACGAGCAGTCCAAGTGGCTGTTCAGAGGGTAACCTCTTCCACCCCCAGGTACTCCCAGTCCTGGGGTATGGCAATGAAACCAGCAAAACATCATCTCAGCCTAAAAGCTTTTGCTGCTGAGCCCTGCCTGATCCATGAAACCTGGATGTCCTTGCAGCTAGGTGATTTTCCTGTGGAGATACGAAGGACATACTTGCACCACTGCTATCATCTCTCCATTCAAAGGACTGGGCAATCCATGGAAAAGACTATCCATGATATGCAATAACTCAGTCTCACATTAGATGCCTGCCAACGAATATAAATCACTACCTACACAGGAAAGCTGTCCAGTTCTTCACACTCTTTTCTCTCTTTATCATCTGCTGTTTTTCAGAAGGCCAACCTGTCTCTGTGCCAAAAACTGCTCTGGATTCCCATGCTTACACTCATATTACTGTTCCCAACAAAGTTACACCACTTCCTTTTGATGAGTCTCTGAACAGGTCCCACCTACAATGAGCTGGGAGGCCTGTAGCTCCTCCCTGTAGGGATCTCAGCTGTCTGACAAGCCCCTCACAGGGAGCACTCCTGCAGGAGTCATCAATATTTCCCAACAAAACAGCACTGGGGAAATATGAGACCATGTAACACAAATTTCTGATACAGAACATGTGGTAAAGTACAATCAACACAGTGAACCTGGAAGAATGTGGTCTTCCCCATCGCAAGAGCTAAGAGAGGTAGCAGGGACCTGTGCTGCAGATAGAGGTGGACTTATCCTGTTATGAGGAAATGTAACAGAGGACCATTTGAATTGTCTTGCCAGCATCTGCTGAGGATGAGACTATGAAGACAAAGAAGCTTATCTCAATGTAAGAAGCTGTTTCTAGATATTATGGCAGCAAAAGTTTTGAAAAATGTAGTTGGAAGAGCCTGACAAAATATGAAACAAACCGATGCAAATGTTTCAAAGCAAAATAGAAGAGTAAAAGTTGATACCTCAATTAAAAAATAAAATTCTCTTCATGAAGCAGAATTTTTTTTGTAGGTTTAGATGTATGTATATGAGCCCATGATTTTGTGCGCAAATATAGACTAGAAAGATAGAAAAATAGAAAGGTATCTTCTCGTACCCTTTTGAACCAGAAATTTTTTGGAAATAGATTTTTTTAAAAATAATGCTGTGTTGCTTTTTCCTACCTCTTCTGCGGAGTATCTGAAGCTGTGGTTTTATTCCTAAGTACATACTGGGGAGCAGGCAGATCCCCATAAGCATGAAATCCATTTCTATGTGCAATCATAAATCTTAAAAGCAAGAAAAATAAGTGAGAACTCATTTTGACTTTGTACATTTGTGCATCATCTTGTTTCTGCTGTGTTGGTTTTTTTTCTCCCCTACATATATTCTCATTAGAGGGTTAGAGCATTGTTTCTACCTATTTTTATTCTCTAAATGCCACCAAATGTTTAGAGGAAGGATGAAAGCTTTGTGCTCAGCACAGAGTAAGGTTTGTTAGCTAGTCAGCTAGTGACAGGTATTGACATGATTCCCAGTAAAAAGTTGAGATGCAGGAACAGAAGATGAGGTGGAGATTCTCCGGGGATTTCGTGGAGGAGAACACAGCTTCACACAGGCTGTGTGGCCCGTGCCCCACATACACCCGCAGTGAGATACAGGGAAGGCTGATGAGGAAAAATGGCAATCGGGAGCAGGATGCTACAGCTGCCAGATTAATTCATGCTGCCTGAAGCTCAGTGTCTAAAGTAGGCAGTTGGAAAGAGGGCCAGTGGGCCAGATGATTCATTTTCTCAAGGGATGGATTGAATCACAGACTGTGGGCTGAGTGTTCCTCATCTTGGAGTGCTGGTTTGATTTCACCACAGGCCACTGAAGGCTGGATCAGTTTTCGCTTAAAAGAAAGAAGCCAAAATGGATGTTTATGAAGTCAAAAGCATTGGTGTTTTTGCATGGGTCATCTGCTTGGTGGAGATGGCAAGGGTGAAGTGATTTTAGTAGTGCTTTCTCACTAGTGTAGAGTGGCTTCAAGTCAAGCTGGGCACATCCCTGAGGTCTGCATATGTCTGTATTTTCAGTGCCTTTGCTATACCTGCTCTGAACTCATATTCACCATGTCTGTCTCCAAAGTTTTATCTGAGATTGTTCATCATTCAACATGTCTGGCCTTCAGGTGTCACTTTAATAGAACACTATTCAATTAACATCTTTTATAAAGAATAAACTTTTCAATTGTTAACTTAGCCAAGTACAAATCACATTTTATATTAAAGTGACAGATGACAGAGTGAGCACTGCAGCAGGCAATTCTTGCACTGTAGCTGCAGATTTGTTTTCTTGCTGTCTTTCTGTCGACCTTATGTTTTTCTAAATTCATTGCCCAGTGATCTTTGTTAATGTACAAATCGTGGTATCATAGAATAATTTACATTGGAAATGATCATTGCAGGTATATCATATTGCATCCTCCCTGAGAAAAAAAATATAGTGACATTCTCAAATGTCATGAGTATAATTAGAGTGTTTGTTTTTCCTTCCTCTATGCACAGAAAACAGTTTCATCAGTACAAACTCTTTCTTAGTGATTGTAATTGAGGTCTGTAAATCACATCACATGCTTACTAGGACCATCCCGTTAATTCCTAGCACAACTAGGCTGAACATTAGTATCAGTTACACTATATTTACTTGACTGCGTTTGGAACAAGAATCTAGCTTTTGGACCACTTCACTTTCTCAAGAATGGCTAAATGAAATGAAGTTCTATACAGTAACACTAAGAAGAAATACCTGGTCTTGCTAAAGTAGTTCTTTACCCTTCTACATAATGCTGTGAAACCTGCAACAGAAGTAGTGTAAATACTTTGATTCACAGTATTTATACTTCAGAATTTGAAATCGTCGTTTTAGTTCAAGGCTTCACCAAAGCCATGGTGTTCCTCTGAAGATTTTGCCCTCATAACTCTGTAGCCCTCAAAACACCCACACCACCACCATCTGTAGCAGAGACAGAAGGAGACTTGTTCTCAAAGAAATGCCCCTTGTTGGGGTGTTTGCCTGCTACTTTATCTAGAGAAGGTCCATGTGAAGGCTTCACCAAAAGCTGTGGCTAAGCACATGAGCAAGGATTTTGAGAACACAGGGACTGTCAATAGGTTCATGATACAGGGCAGAGAGTTGTGCAGCCACAAGATTGCGATGATTATGATGACGTGTGCAAGTCATCAAAGGTGCAATGGGCCCTGACACTTAACTTTCTCATAAGCAAGTCATATGCAGGAAAGACCCTGTCTACTTGACTACTTGCATAAAATTCTTTTAGAGAAACCTTTCCTCTGATTTATCTAAAAGGCCTGTGGGAGAAAGTGGATGTAGTGTGACATTGGAAAACACAGTTTCAGCCCAATACCCAACCCACTTTGCATGTGGCTACTGCTCAAAGAAGAAAAAAATGAGTGTCATGAGCCAGCTGGACACATCTTTTGCCCATCTGTTCCATATTTATTTATTTAACATTTGATTTACTGTTTAATGTTTATATTTCTTTTATTTGGTACTCAGTGGAGAACTACAAAAAGTCATCAATGTCTCCTGTTTCAATCATCCTGGAATTCCCACAGCCAAACATGGCTGCAAAACCAAGTGCAAGCTCTGTCACCAAGCAGACTAATATTTTATATACGTGCTTATAACACCTTCAATAACTGTTTATTTCCCAGCTATCTTTAGGCACTCACTACAAGAGTAGCAGAATATTAGAATGTCTAATTTGACTTGGAACATTCTCTTTTCCTTTCAAAAAATACATAAGTTTTTCATAGATAACAAATAGTCATAATTCTAAACCTAGTATAGGAGAAATCCTAAATCCTCAAGCCCTTTCTTCACTTCCTGCTTCAAAAGACAAGAAACACAATCTGTTTATTCTTGGAAATTTAAAAAAAAACTGAAGGTAAGAACTGGAGGGAAATGAATCCTAATGCTGAATGTGTCTCATAGGATGTTCTTTGCAGTTCTGATTTAAGTCAGTCATTGCATCTCTGGGAATTTTCAAGGCTGCTAACCTGCTTTGGAAAGCAATTTCACTGACACATTCTCAATAAATTAGTTTAGTTTTGTTCTTAAAAGACTGTTTCTTCCTACTTGTTAATATTTGTATTATAGCTCTGCTGCTGGTGGGATACAAGAAAAGATAAGTGGGAGAGGCAAAGAGTTACCAAGTGACCATAACCTTAATAAGCATTTAATGAATCAAGTACCCCTTACAACCACCCCTCCTGCCGGCACAGAGAGTTAGAGCCAGATCAGCTTGTTCTTACTTAGAACAGCTAAATCCTAAGCACTCCCAGACATTTCAGAGCAAGCAGCCCTAGGAAGTCTACATGAAGGAACTGGAGTTTGAAGGGGCTGCAGGCCATGGTATGTGGTTTGATACCAGTTTTACTGCAACTCAGCAGCAAGCACTGTCACAAGCTCTACTGCTTTTTCTGGGTCAGGAATATGATCTAAAGTTACAGGTTTTGTCAGCACTGCAGGGAAATACAAATTTTCCTGGAAGGAACAACCACTTGAAGTGTTATGCTGCACATCTAAGTCTGGCCATGTCTGCTAAGCAGACATTTCAATACTCCACTTCACATGCTGTTGTTTTGAAGACCACAGCTACTCAGCTCTTACCTGCTGCCTCAGTTCCTCATCTAATATATGGCTAAGAAACTGCCTATGCACAAATAGGAAACAACCCACTTCTTATCTGCAATCCTACTGTCACGCTCATGACACCAGTTCTGGTTTTGCAGTTTCACTTGGGATAGTAAATATTTCTTGGGAAACTGCAACAGTCATCCCAACAGGACAAAATGTATGATGGAGTTTACATCAACCATGAGCACAGAGCAGGATGTGCTCCTGCCATTACCATATACTGCCTGAGTAGCATGAATTCATAACTACCAGCAGTATATAGTTGCTTTTAGTTATTTGGTTATTAGGTTATTTAAAACATAGTTAGTGAAATCATAATATCAAGTTCATTTTTCTATGAAGAACATAGGGCTACAGAACAATCCAGGTTTCCTGCTTTTCATATTGTGCAAAACAAAGTGTACTGTACCGTATTCCTGCCATTTGCCTGATTTCCAAAATTTAGATTTATGATTATGTTTAGTAACAGGGCTAAGTCACACATCAATAAACAATGGTCACAGTACAATGAATTTTGGATTGAGGACCTCTCACTTAAAAACATCTGTTCTCCTGTGTTTCCTAAAAGTCTGCATGGTGTCTATTTCATTAAATATCTTCTGTTTAGTACTTTCTATTTTTTTTTACTTCAATTACTTTTTTTCATAAAAAGAAGACAAAGAGTGGAACTGTCTAGAAAAAATGTCAAGATAGGCTTTTTAGTAACAAACTCATTTTTCCTGAGATGCATGGGAGCAGCAGTATATGTACAGCCAGGAGAGAGGGCAGCCTGGAGAGCTCCAGCAGGACTGAGCTGCCCTGTTGGATATGCCAGTATAAAGAAGCTGAAAATGCTCATGTCACCAAAGATGACTGGCCAAGAGGAACAGTGCTGAGACAGTTCCTAACCACTGAATTGCTGCAGAGCCTGACAATAAAGAGATTACAGCTGGAGGAGCTGCGCAGGACAGAAATGGTTATAGGGCACATGCATAGTCCTGGAGATCTTGAGAATGCTCTGAAAAGGTTTAAATATTTTTGGCAAGTGCTTAGAGCATCATCAGGCACACTCTCTTTTATGTCAGCTGCCTGGCAATTGCACCCAGCAACACATGGGAGACATAATGCTGTGCTCTCTAGGACCCTACTGGTGCAGCCAGAGAGGTAAGTTCCACTGATGGAGATTTCTGCCTCTTAGCTGATCTCTGTCACAAGAGGAGGGGATGATTTGAAGAAGTTCTAGTTTTTCTCCATCTGATTTCATGACACAAAGTCACAAGATAGAGTCAAGGATCTGTTTGGGAATAGAAAAATTATTTTTGAAGTAAACGCCTGAAGCATTGCTGTTGGTAACGAGCCAGCATTATCTTTATTTGTGTATGCCTACAGCCCAGGAGTTAATAACTTTATATTTAATCAGCAGAAAGCACTTTTGCAATTACTTCATTTGGAGCAGTATCTGGCTTTATAACATTGATTTTACACTTCATTGGGTTGGTTGTTACATTGCTATAAAAGGACCAGAGCATTTTACGTGTGATGGTTTCCGTTAAAGACAAAGCAGAGCTAAAAGACTTAGCCCCTGTTATAGCTGCTACAGGTAACTAAGAGAACTACAAACTGCAAAAACGAAAATCATAGAACCACAGAATAGTTTGGGTTAGAAGGGACCTTTAAAGGTTACCTAGACCAACCCCACTGCAATAAGCAGGGACATCTTCAACTAGATCAGGTTGCTCAGGGTCCCTCAAACACTTCCAGGAATGGGGCATCCACAACTTCTCTGGGCAACCTGTTCCAATGCCTCATTATAAAAAATGTCTTCCTTATATCCAGTCTGAACTCACCCTCTTCTTCTTAAATCACTTCCTCTATACCCACCCCAACTTTCCTGCTGATCTTTATGACCCTGGTCATGAATGTAAGCATGATTGGATTTGATGTAAAGTGCTGGTGTTTTCTTGGCTCTATATTAAGATCCAGCACCAGTGCCACAGGATGAAAGAGACAAAACAAAAATCTTGTGAAAACTGTCCAAAATAAATTGTTCTTCCATACAAAGCCAGTGACTTTTCTTCCCCCCCACCGATCTCCCTCACGGACCAGCATAAGGAAGGCTGATGTGTAGTACCAGTGAATCAGTGTGTCTCATCCTGAGCACAGTGGCAGAGTTTAATATTCCTGATGTTAGCTAAATCTCCTGCACCCACTTTAGCCAACTCATGTAGGAGGTATGTATGTAGGTGCAGGGAGAAAAAGCATCCGATTTTATTCCATGCATTGTTCTTTATATTGTTAAGGGGGAAAAGTTCTATTATGAGTTTTGTTATAACACATTTGTTAAAGTACACAGACACACCCCTGGAAGAATGGAAACAGTGGTTAGAGAGGGTAAAATGACAGAATCACTGTAATTAAAAAATGCCTAATTTATCAATACCTTTAAAATATCCTAACTAAAGCTCTACTTATATGATCAGGCTTTGTTACCAATTTAGTAATTTCTGTCCCAGGCTGTGTTTACTCATGCATAGGAGCATTTTTGGGACCAGATTCTTTGGGAAGCAGAACCTTTATCTATGCTATGCGAGTACACAAACAACTAAGAGTCAGGCTGTCTCTGCAGGCAAAAATCAGTGTAATAGGATATGGGGAAAAATTGGGAGCTTGGAGACACTGTTGTTGAAGAGAGACAGGCCCCTGTCTTCTCCAGAAGGTGAAGATGCCACATCCCTGAGATGAGAACAGCAGGTTGTGTGGTGGCTGGGAACTCCAGGACTTAATCTTATGTCTCTCCTCCTTCCTTTTCTGTCTGCCAAGAGCTATTAGCCACACATGCACAAACAAACCAGGAATAGTTACACATGCTTCTAAAAAGCTCGTGCTTGAATTGCTTCTTAAAAAAGCATATTTATACAGTCAACAAAGCCAACAATATCTCCCAGCCAGTCAGTTGCACTCACTATTTCTTGTAAAATACAGCCTAAATACTCCCCTACTCTCCCCAGTCAGCCCTCCCTCCCCACAGTGGAGGGTTGCTGGTGGCAGCTCCTTGCCCTTGCACTCTGCTTTTGGCTCTCTTCAGGCAATATTAGAAATGCTATGCTCCATCTTGTCACTGGGCTGATCTCTCTACAGGAGCAATGGCATTCCTCTTTCACGCAACATGAAGCCATGCTCAGTGCTGGGGGAAGAGGAGAAGAAATTTTCAGGTACAGTAATATCCCGTATAAATCCACTCACACATCCAATGCAGTAGAGCTCTCTGTGGCTGTGTCATGCAGAGTGCTTTGTTCTGAAGAGCATCCTTGTGGGGTCTCCTGTGCTTCTGAAACATCTGTTGCACTTTGATGTTTAAAATCCTTTACTGAGAAGTAATTGAAAAGTAAAGAATTCATAGGCAGGAAAACACTGAGCAGTTCTCAGGACACAAGTGAATCACAGCAGGAATTGACTGAAGGTTTGATTAGGCTCTTTAGTCTATAGATGTTGAAACTCACTAATACTGAGTGGTGATATAGATTATTTAATTAGCAATCTCTAATGAACTGCAGCTGCTGAATTTTGTATTGGAGTTACTTCCAACAAAAGAACATTGCCTTTCTTTCTTAGGTCTTAGAGTTAAGAAAAACTAGAGTTTAGTGCAAGGTTACAGAATAGCAATTCCAGGGAAACAAGTCTTATAATTATCCAAAGAACTACAGTGCAAACTCTCCCAGTTGTTCTGACAATGTGTCTAACACTGCCATGGAGAAGCCCAGCACAAGGCGTTGAGTGGGTGTTTCATACTCCTTGCTTGTTAAAACCTTGGTGTCTGCTCAAACTTCCACAAGGTCTCCCAATTAGTGCCATTTGTGGTGACAATTTTGACCAAGTGGACACTTTTCCTCCAAGAAACGAAGTAGGGTCCCACTGCAGCTTTGAAAGAAGGATTCCCTAGAATAGCATCTCTGAATGCAGTTTAAATTATATTTTTGCTTTGTATGAAAATCCTTCAGATATCAAACTTATAAAACATGTATAATGAGAAAAACAATGATAAACAACAAAACCTAAATATATTCTGGTCTTTAAGATAGCAGTAGCAATTACTTTTCAGAAAAGAGAAGGAGAGCAGTGATAGGGAGCAGTTAATATTAGTGACAAGCTGCAAATGTGAGATAATTTTTCTCAAAGCCACTCCTATCACAAAGTATTACTTAAATTACTTGTCTGTGTTCTAAAAACCATTTGGACCAGCCATAACTGACTCTTAGTTCACATCAGTATCTGTTATTATTAAAATAAATCAAAGATATTGTTGAAAGAACTTTTTGCATTTCAAAGAGGCTTTGAGCAGCGTTACTTGGGTTACTTCTGAAATTAAGACATGTAAGTGATGAGCATTTTCACAGAGACAGGATAACTTGGGGTCAATGCTATTTTGTCTCCACCATAGTTCATTATACACACTGGGATGTGTAACAGTGAGGGAAGACTGGGAACCTTCAGAGGATGTATAAAGGTTTAGAAGCTTTTGACTTGGCATCATTGGCAAATTCTTACTCATACAAATTGAATAAAAGGAAAACACAGATACAGACTGGAAGAAAACTCCTGCATACATGCATGCTGATGTTAGTTACAGAAATCAGGAGTGGCAGCACTGGACACAGCTCAGAGAAAGTCTGAGTGGCCCAGAAGCAATCCCCAGTGTATGAGTGAGACCAGAGAGAAGTCAGTTTACTCTGGCTCTCAAATTTTGGTGGTTTAGATGCTTCTCCCTTGAAGTTTCAGACCTCTAAGTGTGGACTGGGAGGTAGTATTCCAGGCAGACAAGGAGGGATTTTTTCTTATTAGGGCAAAATATTTCGTGAAATATTATTAATCAACATGTGCCCAGATGTTCTGATGAAGGCAACAGGGAGGCTCAGCTACATAAGTACAAATTGCTTGAAAGATGATTCTCAAAACAAACTTATTCATCTCTGGATCTCCCCTGCCCTCTTAATCCAGGACCCTCATAGCAAAATTATTCTTGTAATACACAAATTTCATCCTAGTTGTAACTACTCTGATTGAGTATGAGTAGTCATCTCTTGGATTTTTAGGCCAAAGGCGAAAGGCCTCCCTAATTCCCACTTCAGCTTGAAGGATGTCCTGTTTATTGAACCAGTAGGAATGCCAGTGATGGCACGAGGAAGGTGGGACCTGTGTCAACACTCAGGGAAAAGCGCTGAACTTCTCATTTCCTTGTTCTCATCTTGTTCTCTTTTTGAAACAGAAATTGCTCTGAAAATAGGGTAGTTTTATGAAATTGTGCCTCTTCACATTCACATCACATACTCCCTCTGAATTTGAACTAAATTTGGCTCAGGTGATTGTTCAGTTTGTCTGTGCAACTAGTCAAAATAGTAACAGCTGAAAGGGAAAGATGAAGAAATGTTTGTTCTGCAATAGCTGTACTGTGGGAGGATGATTCAAAGCCCCCTATAATACTTTTTATTTAAGTATTGAGTGATACCAGATATTTTCAGCTTTTGAAACATTTTCATTCATCATCCTTCTGTTGGTTTAATGGTTTGTTTGATTTTTTCCTCACAAGTTGTTCTGAAAAAAGTTATGTGATGTGCTTTGCTTTAGAAAATCTAAAATCTACCAGAGAAAAATTGATATTTCCACATATCGATTAGATGAACTGGTCAAGTAAGTGCATTTATGCTGTGTTAGCAGAGAAACTGGAAGTTCTGTTTTCATTCATTGCATACAAACTTCTGCTCTACCAGGATGGCCAGCTCTTCACACAGAAACAGATTTACAATTCAGTCTGCACCTGAGCAAAACATAAACTTGGTCTTTTGGGCAGCAAAATATATGTTCAGTCCTTTTCCTATATTATACCAACCTCTTTGGATCAAACTCCCAAGCAGATTTTGGTCTCTTTGTTTTTCTTCCAGGTACAACCATCCCTGTGGGAAAATTCTGTCACGTATCAGCACTCCTGGACTTCTGCTTACACTAGATGTTCTCAAAGAGACACTCTCAAGCTACTTCTCCTAACCAGGAAGAAATCTCTTCCCATCTCATCTCACAGTGATCTCATGTGGTTATTTATGCTCTTGTCCCCACCAAATCCCTTCATTAAACTAAGGCCTAAAGATCTGTCTTCAGATAAGCATGAGAAGCCGGAGATGCTATTTATTCTCTGACGTGGATATTGATGGGATGGAGTCAAGTTTAGGATGTGAGGAAAAAGCTGGGAACATGCATTCATGCTAAGTTTAGGCCTAATATCCTTCTATTAATCAGTAAACAGAGAAGCTTTCTGAGGTGTCCTGAGTTGCCCTTCTGTAGACTGTACTGTTTACTTTGCCCATATGGGTTTGTAGGGAGCTAAGCTAGGTTTTGTGTGTGACCAAACAAATACATGGGAGTGAAATCATTGACGTCTACTAGACATTAGACATCACTGACCGAGCTGCAAAGTATAAAAGGCTGGGAGAGTGTTTCAAGAAAGTAACTTTTGCTCTGTTTTTTTAATCTTTGAGGCATTTCCTGTTGGTTACCTCTGTGAGTACTGTACATTTACTTGCATCTTTGGTGTGCAACAGCCCAAACCCAGAGAAGCTGAAAATCCTAACCTGCTCAAGAATAAAATTATACGCTGCAGTTTGGCTCTACGAACGCCCCAGAAATTTCCACAACGGTAAACCTTGCCTACAGAGCTTTTGAAGATCTGACTCACAGACACCTCTCCCTCCTTAATCGTTTAGCAATCTGACCACCAAACCTATGGCTGAACTTTGTCTAGATGCTGATGTACTTTAGTGTTCTCGGTGTTGACACTGAAGACGTCGTTTAACCTTCATCTCAGAAAGGCAGATCCCTCAAAAAGGGAGGCTGTAGGTACCTTGATCAACAAAATCTGAAATAAACCTGCAAGAAAAGAGACTAGAGCTCTAAGACTGAAAAGGATTCACACTGTGGAACAGACAAGAACACATGCCATTTTACTATGTTTAGGACAAAGGATGTGCTGAGTATGTGTTTCAGATACTTATTACACAGTGACAAACTATTTCAAGGAAAAATATTGTAGCTATTTTCTATACTTAGAACCTAGTCAGAGTGCATTGAAGATAAAGAAAAAATGTTTGTGAACTTTGCAGGCCTTTGGATCATGCTCTTTCAGAATAGCAAACATCAAAACAACAGGTCATGTTGTCTTTTAACTGTGCCCAGTGCCAAGGACAGCTTCCTTTTAAAGTCTTTTTGGGTTTTTTTCCTTTTAAAAATAAAGTCATATGGGGCATCCTTGGAATTAATTTCCACTATTCTAAAATTGGACAGTCTTACTATATAATGTAAAAGACACTTTCAGAGTCTGTAATCGGTTTCACATGTGCTGAGATGACAGGAAGCTTATAAAGAAAGCTGCTGTGTAGGGAAGACTTGAGGTGTGTTGATGTGTAGAGCAAACAAGAGCACAGTTGCAATATTATTCCTTCCTGAATCAAAGCAGCGTTTCATTTTCACATCTTGACCTAACTTATCTTCTCAGCCAAGAGAGGAGGAATGGGATATAAATAATCAAAAACTTCTGCCTTTAGTACCACTCAAAACAGAGGGGAAAAGCCATTGAATATGTCTCTGTATGACATGTATTTTTCTCAAGCTCCCTCATATCTGCAAAGCAACGATATTCAGAAAAGTCCCGAGACAAGACCTCAGAAACATTTTGCCTAAAGTTGCAATGGTTAATTGTACTAGAATATAGGTCAGAAAAGATTCCTTCCCAAACCAAGCAACATTTCATGTCACGTTTATGTAATATCTGTAATATGTTCCCTTCACATACAGTTGTCACTCTGGACACTATCAAAATAATCTTTATAGGGAATTCTGGTAACCATATTAAATAAAGGAAGTGGAAGGTATGTTTTGTTGTGATGAATTTCATTTTGCTGGTTTAGCCCTGCCATGTGCTCAGTTCAAGGAAATTGAAATTGTTCAAAGAGGAATTTTTAGGTTATTTAACTTTGAAAACACCACTAAATTCAATTTTTTTTTTTCTATCTTGACATAAACGCATACCCATGTATGAGAAGATATATTCCATAGCAAGACACATTTATAGAAAAGATAGCTAGACATATTGGACTGCATCAATAATGATTCCAGTGAAAACAAAATAAAAATCAAGTTCACTTCTGTGTCCAGATATTGCCTGAGTTGGACAGAATGACAGTTTGTAGCACTTATTAAACCCATACTTTGCTTGATGTCAAAGAGAATTGCCTTATGCAACAAGAAGGTTTCAGGAAAATCTTGACAGTTTTATAGAGAAACAAAAAAAAGTTGTAAGCCAGTTGCATCCATCCTCACCCTGAAACACATACCTGTAGCTTGTTATGATGATAGTGCCTAAAATAGAAAATTAAATATTAACTCAGAATAAATTGGGCCTGAAATGAAATAGCTACACTTGCAGCGAGCAGCTTAGATCTGTCTTGCTCCATAAGGTTTAGGGTTTTGCTAGGTGACTATATAGGCAGCTTTTAAATTTTACATGGGCTGCATCAATTGTCTGTGGGAGTAAATAAGAAGTGTTTCAAGTCACTTGGTCACCTCTGAGAGGCTTTTGTTGAGAAATTAGCCATGTATTTATGGTCAGTTTATAGTAGTGAGGGAAAATGTAGAGATAATTTAGTTGGCAAATCAGGAAAGAAAAAGCCTTGGACAAAACAGATTTGTCTACCCAGTGCAAATTAAGAAACACAGTTAATTTAGTGTATGGCATAACACAGTATACAGCACTTCTAGCTTGGTCTGGTGAAACATTTCTATTAATTACAAAAATCACACTTTCTAATTACATCTAACCTAAATAAAATGTTCACACATCACTTTGCAGAAGCAAAACATACTGGGTAAAATTCTGAAGAATTCTGAACAGAAATTGCTCTCAGTGTGATTCTGTTTATGAAGCCTTGGTTTACCAGCTTAACTACGTGAAGAACACATTTGACCAGGAATTGCATAGTTTCTTCCCTGAATATGATGTGAAATCTGAAAGGTTTCACCTGATTAAAAAGAACAAAATCCAAGTAGGACACAATTACATTACAAGACCTTGCTGTTCATCAGGCAGGGAAGGGAACAAGTCACTAACGTCATCCCATGAGAAACAGGACATGGCTTGACACAAGTAATGCAACAGATCATTTGAATTGCAAAGAATTAATGTTTTAATCTCTAAATTACAGACGTATTGATAGTGATAGGATTACAGCTTCTTTCTAAGGATGGTGTTAGTTTTTCTGTTATTAGTAGAATTCATATTAATAGAGTGTTTGCAGGTTCTTATTCGGGACTAGGGCTTTGTTACATCAGATGCTACAAACACACACACAGTGATAGCGGTCCCTCAGTTCAAATTAGACTTTTTCAACCCTCTATTTATAAGTATATTTTTTTCTTGTAAATCAGCCTGTTCCTCAAGACAGAAATAATTTGATTTTTAAGAGATCAGAGTTGGACTCTTATCTGAAGATGTGTCAGTAAAATATTTTCACACATTAATGCTGGTTAATGTATATTTAAGACCAGATGTACCACACCATAAAGCCCACTAATTACAATCATTTCTTCAGACTGGATTAATGCCAGAAATTGCTTAAGACTGGCTTATACTTAACATGTTTGCTAACTATACTTCTTAGTTGTTTCATTAGGTAAATTATTAACCAAACTCCATAATTAGTTTTCTTCATTCCTTTCCTGATTTGACTCTGTCTATAAGAATAAACCACTTGAATGTTAGAAAAATACTACTAGAATTTTGGTTAGCAAGTTTGTTTAAATGCAAGACCAAAGCATAATCCTTGCTAGGAAAGTAAATGTTGTGGCTTATTCCTTGAATAAACAGAGAAACTGAGCTAAGTTTTATATTGTTTTGAACCAAAAAGAAAAATGTATACTTCTTTCTATTTTGTTCCAACAAGCGTGAATATTCTCATTCTCCCACAGTGGCAAGTGCAGGTGTGGAGAAGCTGGTACTTGCAGCTAGAATACCTACGTACTTAAAGATGTTGTTGCCAGAACAAGAGTTTATTTTCTCAGATAACCAGGAGAAGATGAAGCAGATTCTATCCTGACACCCACTGCTGACTAACTCCCAGCATAATTAAAAAGCTCAGATTCAAGCTTTTTACTTTTATAATTAAATGGCTGCAGGACCAATAATTATGAAAATGGGAGGAATCAGGCATGGTGTGTGAAAAATGCAAATACTGCAGAAAGTGGCCTGCATGTAGCTGAATTATTTTGGAATGCCTGTTGTAATAACCACTAGAGCTGGGAGGAGGTTGCAAGTACTCAGGTCTGCCAGAACTGTTTTCTGAGTTTCATGGATCCAGTAAGGTAAGTAAACAGGAGAAGGAACCAAGAGAAGAGGTAGAGCTAGAAATTATGCAGGAAGGCTCTATATATATGCCACCCTCTCAGATGCCCTTCAGATAGCAGTCCACAGGTGGCAGCTGCCTTCAAAGCCTTGCAAACCATTTAGAAACAGCTCTCACTGGAACCCTGCTTCTCTTTCCTTTGTGTACTTCCACTACACTCAGCTGAAAAAGTAAATGGCTTCAAATAATGGCCTGGAGTTGGTTAAAGTTCTATAAAAAATGCTGGTAAAATAATACTGTGATACTCAGTGCTGAGCAAATGTTTAAATACAGAAGCATAAAATGGGAAATGCTCTGTTTATAGTCACGCATTACAAAATCCACTTAATATGGTTGTTGTGGAAAGGCAAACGGTGTCTAAAAAGGCAGTAATGAAAGCTAAAATTTTACATACAAACTAATTAGCCAACATGGGAGTAATAAATTCCAGAGTTTCAGAGACTTTCATAATGAGCTAGGGCTTAGACACACTTTGTTCTACTGTGTGATCAATACAAGCACAAGCTTGTTTCAGAAATCACAGCAGTGTTTAGTTACTTTGAATTCTCATTGTCAAAATTTCAAAAGGAGCTAATTCTGCAGTAATGAGCAAACAACCTGAAAAGTTTCTTATAAATTAGGTTTGGTTTAATCTGGAGGAGTTCAAAGAAAGCAGTTATGACTACTGAGGATGTAGTGTAGTTAATGGTGGTTTAAGGATTTCAATGACAAAAATGTTTTCTTACTTCCAGGTCCAGATTTTGAGAAACATTGCAGCAGCAACTTCCTGTAATCATGAGAGAAAATCTAGAGGATGGAATCTGCCTCCCCAGACCATGTTAAGCAAAAAGCTAACACGTATCAGTTAATTCTGAGCACAGGCTGTGTCTCTGCAGCTCTCAGGAGCCCTCGTCAAGGGCTGAAGATTATCCATTGGGTCAAATGCTTTGCAAACACATAAAAACTATCGTCCTGGACCTGTGACAACCAGGCTTCAAGTATGGGGGAATATAGAGATCGTATGAGAAAATATTTACCACAGAAGAGGGTGGTTTCGGTACACCAACAATCAAACCACTGGTGAAACCGTCAGAGTACTGAATGAGAACTGCAGTGTCCCACTCCGATCAAGAAAATTTTTATAATGGTTAATGAAAGCAGCAAGATGTGGAAGCCAAATGGAGAAGTGTGAGGGCTGGGACAGCTGTGCACAGCACAGTCAAGGAGCTGATACATGAAACGGAGATAAGCAGAAGAGTCTGAAGGGAGAAGCACACTCACCGGTCAATTTTAGTTAGGTTTGACTTGTGAGCAAAAAGCATCCAAAGAAATAACCATGACTAGCAAAGGGGAACTGAAAATTACTTGTTCAAGTGAATATGAGGAAAGCAAAGGAAAGCAGCCCAAAAATCGCCATCCCTGTGTATGACAGAAAGTGAGAGAAGAGAACTGTAGGAGGGGAAGTCAGCAAAAGGATTAGACAAGGGGAAAGAGAGGTACTCCGTCCACTTTCTCTTTGAGGAAAGCTACAAGATCCCATGAAGCAAGAGAGATGGAAACAGAAAAGGAGGATATAAAAGAAGTGACATAAACACAGCAGAAAAAGAGCAGACTAGTACTAAATAAAGATGGCTGAGACTGAGCTGCCCCCAGCTGCCCCCATGCTGCCCCTCTCCCTGACTGTGAGCAGCCATGCAGGGCACAGTCAGGGACCAGCCCACCACTTCCTGCCCCCCTGACCTGGTCACTAGACAACCTTAGGTTTGCCAATCTTGCCAGAGGTGAGAAGGACTTAATGACTTCCTCAATTTTGTTCTCCTTCAAATTTTCTAAAGTCTGCACTCTCTCCAGTGAGGAATGCAGTGACTCTGCGTCTCTCGCACACTGCCTGACATAGCAGCTTCACCCCAGTGATCCTTCTGATGTCCATGAGGTCAAACAACGAAGGAGTTACTAACTCCATGATTTGGAGTTGGGTGTCTCAATTCCATCAGCTGCTGGCTTTCATGGTCTAAATACCTTAAAATATAGGCTTAAAGCAACTAGTTTAGGCTGCAACGGTAGCCTAAACTAGTTGCAGTGCGTCAAATAAAATACCACTCCCTGAAGACATTCTATCTTAGCCATCAGGCAAAGGTCTTATGCCGCTAGTTATGAAAAATACAGCTGATTGACCATTATCAAATAATTTAAATTGATCTTCCAAGCTATATTTGGAGACTTAAAACATGCCCTTTTATCAGAATCAGGATCAAAATATATGTTGATTTAAAAGAATAGGAAAAGAGTATTAAAGTGTGTTCTGGAAGTCTGTTACATACTTTGGAAGCAGAATAGACGCTTCCATGGGGCAGTGTATGGTATTACTACTCCCCAGATTATTATCACAGCAAAAAACACATTCCTCCCCGGAAAGAGTGAGGTGAATTCCAGCACCCTTCCTTTAGCCAAAGTTTAGAGGCCTCCATTACTCCTGGAGCAATCATTCCTTAGTCGAAGCCCTGAAAATAAAAACAAGTTACAATGGCGTGAGTCGAGATGAATTTTTACTTTACTCATTGCTGCTCTGAGGTATGGAGAACGTGAACCTAGATGTAGATTACCCATTTGATTTACACTATTGATAAGGCCTTGGGTAAAGGTGTGTCAAGTAACTTCTGTCTAGAAAATAAATGCAAAGCCATTTTTCTTAAACACTTTCTAAAGGATACAATTCTTTAAGTTTTTAAGTGTCTTCTGTGAAGTAGTAAGCACTGTTAGTTTTCATGGCCATCAGTTATTTCTTCTAGTAGAGAAATTCAGGACACTTTTGTCTCTAATGACCATTAAGGTCAACGAGCAGCAGATGTGTGAAGAGAGAGACAAATACATGCAGAACTGCCACTGCTGATCTGAGGAATCAGGTACAGGGAGTAGAAATCTAACTACTAGAGTAGTCACTGTTAAGAAACCTGCTGTAGTACCCTTTTCTTATAATATTAGTGTCACGACTTTGTGAAAATATATGGATTTCACTTGACACTGCTAACCCTATGACTGCTGTGTAAAATATTTAACCATCTATTAGAGCCTCCAAGGCTTCCACTATCAGCTGAGGACTTTAGCACTTTCCATTCATACTGTATGAATAATGCATATGGCCTTAACATCTCTGATATCTTATTAAGCCTCCTAAAATGGGGCTTCTTATTATTAGCACCAAAGTTTCCATGAGGTTTTATGTGTGATGAAAGTAACAATGCAGTGTGAAACACATACCTCCCTGCTAAAATTGATAATCATTCGAATATGAATGACACATAATGGTAACTTCTGCTGCTTAAAACCCAACAACACATTCCAAGCACTAGATTTGCAATAGTCATTGTACAGACTAACAAATGAATTTATGAGTGAAAACAAATTCTCCCCTTATTTAGAGGGGAGAAGATGAAAAAAAATGGCCATTTCTTGCAACTACAGAGCTGCTAAGATAAGCATTCTCTTAAGCTGGCAGGAAGATTATTTTCCTTCTATATGTACAAGCTTTCCTTCTACATGTACAGTCAAATACCACCACATATGCCTGCATTTCTTCTGCAAAACTGATCTTTAATCCCTCACACATATGTTTATTATTCTACACCTGGGTAGGTATTATAGGCATGATAATATTTTTTTACTTGACTGTGGCTTCATGAAGATTTGCTAAATTTCAATGCTGGCATGGATAAAAGTTACTCTAGGAAAATAAAGTCATGTTTAAATTTCAGCCAGTTGAATGCAAACATTTAGACATGCTCAGCTAATTACTTCTAGTCCTTATCAGCTCAATCGGTGAATAAAAAATATTCTGTAGGACAGTACCAGGACACAAAAGAATGGAAAGTATTGCGAGAAAATAATTTTCATTAAGAAAAGAAAATACAAACAAATTCTTTCTGCACCCAATTGATCTGTTGATAAAACATCATCTTGTAAAAACCATGGTTTGAGCACTGACATCTGCCTCAGTACAGCTTATTTTTATTAAAGGCATTGAGGTTTCTCATGGGTGGACCACAAAACCTATTTAAACCCCCTTAAAAGTAGCTGAGGACTGCTCTTTGGAGCATTCGAAGCATCTGCTGATGGTATTCTTGGAACAGAGACGATTCATTCAACTTTCAGTTTATAAATCATACTTATATGGAAAAAGTTTATCAATCTTTAGAACACATTCTCATATTGACATATGGTTGTATTTCTTTGAGCAGTTCCTCTCCTATTTTTCAAAATGATACACTGAATGCAACAAATTGCTTCGTGTTATGTACTTGTCATTGATACGAGTTCTAGGATGGCATTAGGAAACACAGAACATTGCACAAAGCCTTGATTTATCTTTAATATGTTATGTATCCATTAATTATAAAATTTGAATTACTATCAATATAGTATTATTCCATTACTCAGCAAGGGAGCTGTCAGGAACATATGAGCAGATTGCTGAATTTTTCTGTGGCATTTCCAGTATTTAGCATAATTTTTCACATAAACAATACAGCAAAGAAGCAAATAGATTCATGTCACTCAAGGCAGGGAGAAAATAGAGAAAATGCTTCTCCAGTAATACATTAAAGTACAGATAAATGAACAGAAGTCTTTGAAGCATTGACACTATATATATGCACCAACTTCCCAAAAATTGATCTCTGTGTGAGATTGATGGCAGAGGGTCATGATAAGAATTTTGTTGATATAATGCTTGGAGAACTCCACTTTTGATCTGGTTTAATCTCTATTGATTAAAGTATAAAATTGTTTATGTTTCAACTCGCTGCATGCGAATTATGACCAAAATTTTGCTATTTCTTTCTTTGACAAAGTGAATCATGTCAACATTAGACTCTTAGACAAGCCAGTGTTTGCTGTACAGGACTTTTGAGAAGAGCGTAATTTGTAGCAAACTTAGAAATGTTTATGCATGTGCCTAATTTTCTGCCACAAGCAGCCCCACTGAGGCCAATGAAGCTGTTCTCATCAGCAAAGTTAAACATGCACAAAAATGTAAGTGGCAACAGGGATCCAGGCTGCACTTAGGTTCAGGCAAGAATTGAAGGGGGAGTGGGATGAGTTTAGGACACAGGTGTCAAAAGGTATCATGCTCCCTAGCCAGAAATAGTTTTGGAATTGCATTTCTGAATTTCAACTCAGAAATGTGTTTGCAACACTGAGTACATCCTTTGTGTTTTCTCTACATCCTCAAGGAAAATATTAAGCAAGGCTGTTATGAAGACAAATAACATGATTTTTAAAAACACAGAGGGAAAAGCGAAGAGAGTGTTCTTTCCATCATACAAGAGGGAAGAAGAATTTCTAAAGCATTCTCTGTGCTGGAGATAGACTTCCCCTGATTTTGGAGGGAAGGAGAAGATGCTTTGGCCTCCATAAACCTAGAATATATGTGGCTTGTCCTGGTGGAAGCTGAAAGAAGAGCAGGCTCTTGTATGGAAGTCCTCTGACTCTACACCTACAACAAACCACTGCAGCACATGCATGCCTCAGTGTGGGATCCTATTTATTACATAGCTAAGAAAATGTGAGCACATGAAGAACAAATTACAAGTCTTAAATTATGCTTAGAGACCTTAAATTAGCAAAATCAAACGTAAATATAGCTCCAGATATGGAACACACAGCTGGCTTATCATTCTAGCTCACATCAGAGCAACTCCACTGAAATAAACCAGTAAGACCAGTGCACACAAAAAGGCAATCAGAAGTGGTCTACCACCCCCTCCTGCCATGCCTACATGCAGAATTAGATCAATGGTTGTATTAGTGGAAAACATCTAGGTAGATGGAATCTATTATGATTATAATAATATGTGGACATTCACAAAAAATATTGGGATAGATACTTTATTATCTTGAAAAAATGCAATCTTCATTCTTGCCATAAAATATTTTGGTAGCTGAAAGTCTTGGCAAAAGCAAGGGTACCTGATAAAAACTAAATTTAAGAACTTAGAAAATTTTTTAGTACAGGAAGAAACCAGTCTTATTCTCCTCCAGAGAATTCAGCATTTTTGGATAGAATTAAATTTAAAAATTGATAGGCAGAAGAAAGAGACAAATCAGGGACCTACAGCCCTTCCTAAGATATGTGTTTGCTTATTCATCAGCGAGTTTTCCAATTTAATGAAGAATTATATCTGCCAGTTCATCTTGTTCACATGGAACTACAGAAAAATAGAGGTGGAATGGATTTTCGGTGACAGTGTCATCTGTCCCCCTGCTCTGTAGTACAAACAGGTACACCAACATCATTCATGACAAAAATTAAGTATCCTTTTCTTAAAATCACCTTCTGCTGAAAATGTTTGAGCAGTGTCCCTTGGATACAGTGGCAGGAAGGAAAGTGGGGAATTCATGAAAAGGCATCAAGAAGACCACAAAGAAGTGAGCAGCAGAATTCTTCACCTGAAAGTGAGAATGGGTTGTGACCCCTGGTTGTGACCTCTCATGAGAAGAAAGAAGCTGATAACAAATATTATGGTAATTCTTCCTGGGAAGGAATATTTTCAATGCAAAGCACTG
Organism: Dicrurus megarhynchus; assembly: GCA_013399195.1. Lineage (NCBI taxonomy): Eukaryota > Metazoa > Chordata > Aves > Passeriformes > Dicruridae > Dicrurus > Dicrurus megarhynchus. The sequence continues at coordinate 2,379,984 of VXAD01000394.1, read as the reverse complement.
CATGAGAGCAAATGATCCAGAAAGAACTCAAATTTCCAAAAACTTGGAGGAACACTGGTTTTGGCTATCTATTTTCTATGCAGATTTCTAGCCATTCTTTTCTTCTTAATTGCAACACATATCATACTTGCTTCAGTTTAACCTGTTGCTTTTTATTCCATCCATGCTTTCAGTCTTTTCTGATGAGGATTCTCACTGCTGGGTTCATTTTAATTGGACTTCATGTTTCACAACCATAGACATGCAGCATACACTTGTTCCTGTTTTCTTGTATAGCTGTCTATTAATTCCAGTGAGCATTAATTTTTTTGAATGGGTTGTATGAGCATGTAATGAAACAATTTAAGTACTGTAGCGGAATCAGACATCTAACAATGCTAAAGTATGACAAGTACATATAAGACATCTACTACTTTCCTCCTACTCGCAAAGCATATTTTCTTGTCCTAGCAGTCTGATGTGATTTGTTCTTGAAAAATCTTCCTTTCTCATTATCTGCTAATTTTCACACACACTTTGTTTATTTATTCCATAATTTTCAAGATATTTAGTTGACTAGAGCCAACACACTGGCGCTTCTTTTCAACCTTTTTAGAGATTGGTATGTCTAGACTTTTCCCTCCTTTCACAAACCTACCCAAGAGCCATAGTTCTTCGTATCGCCACCCTCTGTCCTGAAATATCCTTCACCTGCTCTCAGCCTCTTATAACTCATCTGAGAACTGCTAAACAATTTGAAAATATCTTACAGAAACTAAGACCTGAACTTTTTATCCAGAATCTAGCCTGGCTTTGTACTCTTTTATCTACCACACTATTTATAGAAGTTGACTGTTTATGGTTAGTCCTTCAAAAAGATATCAACCACTTCAGACTTCTTTCCTTCACCCATTAAATATAATTCATCCATTGTTGAATAGCTAGAAGTATTTTGTCTTTCTGTTAAGACTTCAGGTACTTTTAAATTAATTATTTTTAGGTTTTCTTAGCCTTTCTCTTTGCATACCCTTTTATTTCTTTCCATTTTTCCTTTGTATGCTACAACCACTTACTTTCTAAATTCAGCTTTCAAATCTGATGTTGCTTCTGATTCATCTGCACTTTCTCTTTTTCCCTGTGAGGCCATTGCAGAGCTCTTGGTACAGTTAAATTAGTTTTCTGTTACTTTTCCATTGCTACTCTCATTGGGACAGTTAGCATTTGCAGTTAGTTCTGGTGTTACTACTTTCTGGAACAATAAATTTCCCAGAATCTGGTCTATCCAGCAGCTTCACTCATGAAGAATACAAGCTGAAAATCACCATAGTTATTTTGATACTTTAAAACTTCTCCATCCTCTTCTCACTTGACATGTGTAAGACTACATCCAGAAGTGGAGGAAAACCAAGGCTATTTTACTTCTGATTCTGGATGGGGAAATATTCCCTAATTGTATTAATGAATGGGGAGAAATATTTTAATTCTTTTCAATATTCTAAAAACAGATAAGCATGGAAGCATTTTCAACATTTAAAGAAAGAATAAATCACATTGTGAATATTTGCCTAAAATTATTGAAGTTTCAGCACTAAAAGTTTGTAGGATTTCAATCAAATTGAATATTGCTGTCAATAATAATGCTTTATGTAAGTATGAGATAAGCGCTCATTTTGGTAAATGTCATCTCTAAAAATCGCTGTTAAATTTTAAACTTTTCATTATCAGAAAAGTGCATGAAAAATTGATCCTCAAGAACACATAGAAGGAAAACTGAATTTTTTTGCTAGTTCAATGGTAATGGTAGAAGTTCTTGCAGATCTAGCACTTTTAGGAGATTTATGTCTTCTAGAAAAATATACTAACATACAAGGTTTGATATTCACTTTTTGTTCATTGAGAGACAGAGATTGAATGACACCACAAGCGTTAGATATGGTGACTCAAGCACAGAGTATTTTATCCACAGAATACCTAGATTCTCTGATGACAATGCTAAAAAGATATCTACCTTTTTTTTTTTTTTGACAATTTTTTTTCACAGTCTCTTGTGAAATTAACATTTCATTTTTGCCTACACTAAAACCTCGGAATAGTAGTCTGTTCACAAAGCTCCATTTCAGTAATGGATTGCAAAAATTCTCCTAGCACCAGCTGATGTACTCCACTTAAGTATGAAAACTATTGATAGTTTATATTGCTCAGAGTACCGCAGATATAAGCAATGTACGCTTTTACAAGACTACAAACAAAAAAACAAAAGCCAAAAAAAAGAATAAAGTTTCTAAATATTCAAAATAGTCCTCAGTATATCTGTTTATGTTCCAGTGTGACATGCACGACTCTGGCACGTGTCCTATATGGTTTTCTGTTTTTTCTTAATAGCACAGAAACAAAATAAAATAATATCCTTCTTAGGCTTCCATCAAGGGGTAGGAGGAAGAATTTGAGAAATAGAGAGTTATTTTTCTTCAGAGATGCTCAGCTATATTACACCAGGTCATAATTAAATCAGCCAAGAGTGATATCTCTGGAACACCCATTTTAAGTCAGACTGGTATTAATCATCTCCAAGGTGATCCCAGTTTCTATGGGAACTATGATATTTGTTTGTGTTCCTAGCACTGGCTGGTTGCCCAAGTTTGGCAGCCTCCTTACAGTAATCCAGCAGATTAGAATGTTAAATCTCCGTCATGAATTTTTCATTACTGCTGTCAGCATGACACTGTCCTTTATAGAAATAATTACTAATTAATAAATCCCACTCTGTGTTCAGATGGGAAAGGTTGCCTATGATAGACCTGCCCTTTTGTAACCAAGCTGTTTAAACCCTTTTCAATTTTGTCAAGCAAGGAAAACTCATTTTTTCACTTGCTAAGCTCTTTCAAAAATGTGTAAACTCCTCACCATTTGTTTTTTTCCCCATGACTTTTAGAAATACTTTCCTGCTTCAATTGATATCTTTCCTATGCGGAGATGCCATGCTTTCCTTCCCTTTTTATTTTGATAAGAGGAAAGCGGACAGACCTTATAAAGCCAGTTCCACTTGATTCATGCAGAAAATCTGGTCTCCCTTCACTGTGAAGCAATATAAACTCTTAAAGACACCTTCATTGTCATGGCAGAGTACAGAGGTATCACAGTACCTGGTGTCCTTGTACTTCTTCCTACAAAGACATGCTTATCATGAAGAAGTTTCCCCTTTTCTTTTTAATGTTATTTCTTTTTTTTTCTTTAAAGGGCCTGTTTCAGCATTCATACCTAAAGCTTGCTAAAGCCTTTCTTTTGATCTAAGCCAAGAACAGAAGCTCAGGGGGCTCACTATGAAGACTTTTTGCAGGAATGGGCCCACTCAGTGGGTGAAAGGTCAAGCTTCAAGGAGACGGGGTATCAGCCCAGGATCCATTGTCAACGTTCATCGATCCTCCAAGTACAGAAAACCCCAGAGTTCACTGGCTCTGAGAGGCCCCACTCAGAGGGAGGTTGCTGGTCAAAGCCTGATGTGGGCCATGAGAGCCCAAAGTGTCTTATTTTGGTCCACAGTTTATAAGGCCTCAAGAGAGTGAGCTTTAGTCATAACACTCTTTCACCTTTTAGCCACACTTTGGGTTGAAAACTTTCTTTGAAAGTTTGAGAACAAAAATATTATCCCAATTTTGCTGTTATTCAGACAAAAAAAAAGTTTCCAGGGTTGGTCAAAAAAACCCCCAAAAAAACTAACCAGGAGCTTGTTAGGCAGCTCAGGTTCCAGACATTCAGTAAAAATCACTGCAAAAGTTTACACCAACTTTGTAGCATCACAGAAAAAAACCCATAATCATTTGCAATTTCAGAGACACAAGGAAAATAGCTGACAAAAATGCTACTCACAAAGCTTTTACATCACTTGTAAATCCCAATAAATAAACACAGAGTTCTGAGAATGTTGTTCTTTTGCATATCACAGAGAACTGACATAAATTATCACCAAAACCTCAGATTTATTACCAAGAGTAGATAATGTTTTGGGGTTTATAAGTACATAATTTACTTTTCTTCAGTTATGTCTGCCACATATTATGGGGGCTGTTCTTTAGTCCTATCAAGTATTCATCAGAAAGATTATTTTATACTGTTAAATAGTCACAATTGTAATCTACCTTTTTTTTTCCTTTTCTATTAAAATACGCTTAATCAAAATAAATTTCATTTAATTTGCCTTGTTACTTGGAGAAGGAGCTTTCCAAAAATGAGAAACAGCAATAGTCCCATAGGCAGGGAGTTAATCCAAGGTTCCTGACCTAGTCCAATAGCTAATCTAATATTATGGCATACTGCACTCCACTTAGATGTAATAAGTAAGAATTTTTGGCATTCTTAATTTGGAAAGGCAAAGCATCCTCATAGTCACAACTTTGTGCTAGCAACAGCTCAACCATTAGCTGCATGTACCAAAGAAATGCCAAAGGTTTGTACCAAAGTATTCTCAGTATCAGTACTTCAGTCCAGCCATAGCTACTCTAAACTTAGACACAGTACGTGAGTCAGACATGTAGATGTGATCAAGCTAGAATTAATTAAGGTCTGTTGTGTTTTAATCCCAGACAGCAACTAAGCACCACTCAGCTACACTCTGTGTGATCCTTAGTAACACAGAACATGCCATAAATTAAAGCAAATGCTAAAAAGACAAACTCATTTTCAAGTTTCTCTCAGTGGATGCCACACCATACAAATTAGGAATCTGGGTTATTCTCTGCTCAGCCTACCATATTTTATGCATGTGTTCAGTAAAATACTCACAGAGTTTCAAAAGTCATTTAAGAGGATATCCTTCCTCATGAAAAATGAAAAAGCCTATTACATGAATAATGAGGAGACAGAACTTAACTCTTGTTCCTTAGAGGAACACCAGCTCTGTCTAGTTCAGAGGGACTTATGGAAGAAAGGCAATCCTGGTGTCACAACTGCTTTAAAATTCATGTTGTCCACAGGGTGTGACCATTCTCTGCACATTATTCATATGAAGTACCCTTATGAAAAACAACCTTTTCCTGGCACCTCTTCAGGGAAAGAAGCAGCTGTGAAGGGGATGATACCTAAGGTGCTTAATCCTTTCACAGTGAATTTACTTTGTGTGAAATGTATCAGATGAAAAGGTCTTCAGAACTGTCTAACAGCCTCACAGATATGGCCAAACTCCCGTACCAGGGCCTGGCAGTGTGCCCTGCTTCTCAGAACAAGCACCTTTAAAGACAACAAGGCAGTTCAGCCTCTCCATGAAGCCACACTTTCGTTCCTCTGCCATCCACAGAGGTTGCCAGCTTGCCTTCACGCAGCTCACAAAGTAGACACAGCAGTTTCCAGTATCACATCAAGGACAAAACTAGTACTGCGTGAGAACTACTAACTTCAGTACAGACATTTGAAATCTGCTCTCAAGGCTAATGAAGCAATACAAGGCAAATATTTGTAAAAACTAGGATGCATAAATGTCTGGGAGTTACTTTTCCTCATAAACGCCACTATCGTCACATACAGAAAAACTCGTGTACAAATAAGATTATTCAGTTTTTCATTGCTCTTCTGTTTAATAAGTTTCTGTCAACGGGGCAGTCAACAAAGGAAATATTATGAAATGTGGGGTTTCTAAAGGCATCTCAGCAGTTAATGGTTTGACTGACATGGGAATCTGCAAACTCTCATGAACTCTATTAAGAATGCCAGCTCAGACAAGCATTTAAATATCTAAACTATTGCACAACAACCAGCGATGTAAAGGAAAGTCAGGTTTCAAACTCTGCTTTGGGGCTAAACACACAGGTACAAACAGAATTTAATTGGGATTAGCCTTCTTTTAGATTAGCAAAGGCTAACCGGGTGAATATGTGCCCACCATAAGCTTGCGTATTTCTCTGGGTATTTCTTTTCCAAAACAATATTTTAGCGTAAAATCATACATTACGAAATCTCATTGCAGTAAACAGATTTTAAAGACAAAAGCTGAAAAACTGAGAAAAGAAAGTGGAATATTATTTTAAAACTAGCAGGAAGCCTGTAAGAAGGATTTGTTTGAGTACAGGACTTTTGGTGGGAGGAGGAGGAGGAGTTAAGATTTAGTTATGATTTATTTCTGTTCATGACAGAAAACTAACTTAAGATTTGCTTTTTTTATTGTACTTTTATCACTCAGGAACTAAAAAGATAGATGGATATGTCATTTCACTTCTGCAAGTGGAACTGTGCCAAAAAAGGACTAGATGGAAAATTAAACTCACCACAAGCAACTATGCTGGTAATAAAAATAAAAACATTAAATGTTCTGCACATGCTGTAAGACAGCTCAGATACCAGGCTTTTGTTCTGATTTCATTCCTCCATAGGGATCATTTGCTGCTCTCAGCAAAGTCCAACATTGCATTACAATGAATGTCAATTTGGTAAAGCAGAAAAATTAAACCAAAGACAGCCTGGTGAATTCAACTGCCTGCTTCACCTGAGGCGAGATGCTCACCCTAGGACATGCCTAAAGGGCCCCAGCTCTTCATGCAACCTCCTAGACAGCCATGTTTGCATTAATTAATTAATATACACATTACACTCCCTGTAATGATATGAGGCCACAAAAGATTTGCAAGCTGTGAATACCTCTGCAGGTGAAAAGGTCATGTTTTAACATCAGAAAGTTAAAAATTTACTTGAACTTAGGTAAAACATGAGGTTGTATCTGTGTCCCACGTCCTCGCCTTTTGGGAGAAGAGGGCTGGTCAAATTTTCTTGTGGAAAGCCTTGTGCAAGGCTTACCTTCCAGGACTAATTTTTAGAACAGTAATATGCTGCTGTTGGAGGAAAGAACTCCAGGAACTGGTCAAACAAAATTATAAAAACGGATTTCATTACTGAATTTAGCATATCGGTTTAAGGTAAATATTGGCCTTATGTATATTGGCTTATAGCCTGAGGTCGTACCCTAATAATTAAACATATATAGCTAGTTAATTTTGCACTTTTTTTTTCAGTAAAGATGTAACTAGATGTAGCAATGGAAGATGCAGGTCACAGCTAAAGAAATGTGCTTCCTCTGTCACCATAGGTCACTCTAAGTTCTAGTAAAAAATGCCGTACTATGACCTATATACAGTATATCACTGCTCTTACAGATGGATAAAGCCAACGGGTCAGGTGGACAGAACTCTTGCCCCAGTGCTATTCTCCCAGTGATAATCCTAGTGGTTAGATTATCACATATGCTCTGACTTGTAAATCGTTTTAAATTCCCACACTGCCTAATTATGGTGAGTAATTTCCCAAGGTTCTCTTCCTTATCAGCAGAGAGAAATAGGCCCCTCCAGAAGGTTAGAGGTGTTTTAGGTATGCTGGTTCACTTACTACAGAGATTCTTTTTTCATTGAATAATTAAATGTAAAGAGGCATTGGGCAACTTATCCTCACTTTCAAGTTTGTTCCAAGCATAGCTAACATATGTCTGTGTGTTTATGCAGAAGGGAAAGGAAAAGGTTTCACACTCCATTGCACAACAAAGTCGCAGTAGTTTTGTATCACAGTGTGTGTTAACTAACTTCTGTAACCATCACCAGGAGCTATTGATTTAAGAGGAAATGGCAAAATCATGAATGTTTGCCCAGAAAAGTAACCCCCAAATGTGTCTTTTCTAACCACTTTGGATCATTTGCAAAAAGATGGACAGAAATATTGGTCAGTTGGGATCCAAGTCTTACTTTCATCATTATTCCCACATTTCAGCATTCTTATGACAGAGCTATGTTCAGGGATGATAGAATAAATAAACGCCAGGCTGAATGCTGCTAATAAGGGAATGTTGTCAGTGATAACAATACAGTAATGGCACAGATCATTGAGAGAAATTAATAGCAGAATCATTTGCTTTTTCTTTTAATTGCTTTTCATTTTACTGGAAGATTGAGGCTCTGCTTTCCATCCAAATCTTTTCACAAGTAATTAGTAGGTGCAAACTTCTGCCAGAAGTTAATATTTTCCTATAGCCCTCAAACCCAAGTAGGCAACAAAATATTAGGTCTGGCATTTCTAATTAGAACTCTAATTATATAAAACCTTTTTGCCCAAACCAGCAAGAAACTGTTCCTACTGCTTAATGGGAGTAGTGCTCCCACCAATCAACATTCTGGTACAGTATTTATTTATGTGAAAAGAAAATTGCTGTATACTACCCACTGTCCACTCTTACCCACATGCAACTTCAGTGGCAAAAATCCATCCAGCATTTTATGAACCTTCCAACTTTCTTTAAAACCCTGCCTCAGCATGGTGCTTTTCATTTTTTAATAAGTATATTATCAACAATAAGCTAATATCAGAAGCAATAGGGAGCCTCAGCTGCAAGCCAGCAAATTTCAATGTTCTTTATACTGCCACATAGACTCATAGAATCATTTAGGTTAGAAAAGGCTTCTGAGATCATGCAGTCAAACCATTAAATCTGTACAGCCAATTCCAACCCTAAACCACATTCCCAATTGCCACATATGTACATCTTCTAAACTCCTTCAAGACTAGTGACTCCACCAGTTCCCTGGGAAGCCTGTTCTAATTCTTGACAAGTCTCTCAGTGAGGAAATTCTTCTTAATATTCAATCTAAACTTCCTCTGGCACAGCTTGAAACCATTTCCTCTTGTCATAGAATCATAGAACCATAGAATATGCTGAGTTAGAAGGGACCCATCAGGATCATTGAGCCCAGCTCCTGGCCCTGCACAGGACACACCAAGAGTCACACCATGTGCCTGAGAGCATTGTCCAAACGCTTCTTGAACTCTGCCAGGCTTGGTGCTGTGACCACTTCCCTGGGGAGTCTGTTCAGTGCCCTACCACCCTCTGGGAGTAAAACCTTTTCCTGATATCCAGCCTAAACCTTCCCTCACTCAGCTTCATGCTGTTGTCTTGAGTCCTGTCACTGGTCACCAAAGAGAAGAGATCATTGCTTCCTCTGTTATATCTTTAGTGTATTAACTTTTCCTGCCTCTTTATATTTTTTATTTCCCTAGTAAGTTCAATAAAAAAATTGCTTCACCTCTCTCAGTTCTATATCACTTCTTTACTATTTGTGGACCTTATAGCCTGAGATGTCACTGGCAGCTGATACTGCTCACAGTTAAATACTATATAGTGTTACTCACCAAATTAAAATCTTTCACCCAGAAGAAAGAAAGAGGAATGGAACAAAATTAAACAAATACCCAGAACACAAAACCAGGATGCCCTAAAAAGGAGCAGCTTGTGCAGTACGGGCAGAAGGGAGAGCAGGGGAGGTGACTCATGATGCTTTCTTCTCCGCATTGAATTTTGCCTCCTCTAATTACCTGAAGAAACAATATAGCCCTACAGGAAAGAAAAACTTTGGCAAACGGCATCATAACCAGTGTTTTCTCCACTATGTTTCTTTAATCGGACATAAAAGAATTTTTTATTCATATGTATAAATGACGAAAAGAGAAAGCAAACTTTTCTCAGCAAAAAGCAGTTTTCTGCCTTTGGGAAATTTCATAGAGCTGGACAGGAAAGAAACATGTCTTCCCAGCACAAAAGACTCTGTAGCAACCAGAAAAAGTGTGTGACAATTTTATGTTCTTCATGCACGATGTTTGCATTGTGAACTTCACCAAGATCATGCTACCTCTTCTGTGAGCATAAGGACATAAGACCATATTCTTGCCTAGGTGGCTGCACCAGCCTGTAATATTGGTCAGGAATGGACCTAACAGATTCTTGCACAAGAGCAGAACTGTCATTAATTCTGCCTTTATTATTCACTGGTACCCTGGCTAAAGAGTTCATCTTCTCACCTGCTCTTGCAGAGCTTATGTTCAAATTCCAGAACACAGCTTAAACGGTAAAATTTGACCAAGACCTAATTTTTTTAAGGTATTTTAGGTGCCTGTCTCTCCTTGCTGTCTTAAAAAACTAGAGTGAACCATGTAAATTTGGCTTCACCCATATACAGGCAATTCTGCTTATATGACATCAGATCTGTAAGCACTTTTCCAGTGGTATGCCTGTAAATTCCAGCTGTGCTGCCAGAGGCTCAGTAATGTAGAAAAGCTTCTGATAAAAAGTGCTGATAAAATGGAAAATATGTCATTGCATTTGTGCTGTAGCACTGCACATCAAACACCCATCCATGGGCTAAGAACAGATTTCTGGCCTCCACTGTGAATAACAAAAGTATAGCCCCAAGTCTTCGTCTTAATTAGCATAAATCTTAGTGGCTGAGTGACTTAACATCTCATGTTCAAAGAGATTGCAGAAGTGGTACAAAATATTCATTTGTCTGAGAAAACATAGAGCAAGAGAGGAATAACACATTTTTTCTTGTTGCTTGAGATCAGCAAAGTGCCATGGGTGCTGCCTAGTCAGAGTTAGGAACAGGCCAGCAACTAGAGAGCAGATCAGTGTGCACATGCAGCTGAGCTATAAGGTGACTGGTTGAGAAGTACATACAAACACTGAAGAACAGCAGTGAGAGGGAGTCTTTGAGAAAGGAACCCAGTGGCTCCATTCCCAAAAGACAGAAAGGTAATTCGCCATGGGAATGGCTGATCCATACACTATCAAATCAGCTATTTGTATTGTTCCTTGTCCAGATCACTAATATGGCCTTTTAAACAGACTTCTGTCTTGATGGACAGGCTGAAGCTGGTTTCTCCCTTGAGGATTTTAGGATCTTACCAGAATGGCTCACTTGCCTTAATCATGGGAACAAGATGTCAAAGGTATGCACATGCTTAACAGAAAACAACTGTTCTTTTTAATTGGTGAAAGCATTCTTCCTTCTGGTCTTTCAATCTTCCATTCATTTACAAATAAAAATTAGGCTTTGCTCTCTTTCTTATGACTTTTCTTCTGCAACCTGCAGGAGAATCAGCCTCAAGTAGGTGACTGCAGGGAACACCACCCTGAGGTGGTGGTGTTGTCTCTGGGTCCTGCAAGAGCCTCTGAGACCCACAGGGGTCTGCCACACAGGAAAGTGCCTCCATTCTTTGCCCCACTTTGGGCTGTATTTGCTGTTACACTTCCCAAATGATAACAGTAGACTCCTTCTGTAAATGGTGCTTTCTTGCATTCTGTATTTGCAGGGGAAATCAAAATATAAATGTACTAATCCTGTATCTCCTTACATAAGAACCATTCTTTCCAGTGATGGTTGCCCCAAGAACAAGCATGTACATTATCCTCTCTGCCTGAGGGTCTCTCAACTATTTATCTAATCTATGTGGTGTCTCTCTGTGGTGTTGTTTTCTCTGTCCACAGGGGGTTTAAAGGCTCTGCTGCAGCCTGCAAGGGGGTATGGCAATCTCTGTGGGTAAAAATGTGTATTTATCCATAAAGCAGCAGTTGCTTAGGAGCCTTCCTATCTGTCAAGTGTAAAGGACAGACAGATTTCAGGGCAGTGTAGACAAAAACACCAGCAAACGCATATATTTAGGAGTTCTTACTTCATTTGCTTCAGCCTCCAGCCACCAGCACCAGCTAACCCATCAGACTTGTGAGCTAGGAGAGGAGGAGAACAGACCCTCTTGTTTCCTCAGGATGGGGCCCTTAGTAGGCTGGCATGCTTGTATATAGCTGGTGTGTGCATCAAGAATGCATCATGGCAGCCTCCAAGAGTCAGGCAGCTGGTCCCAGGCAGAATATACCCCATAAAATGCCATAGGCATATGGGTCCCGCAGGTTCCTGCGTACCTGGCAGTGTTAAACCAAACCCTGAGACACCTTGTTTGAAAGCCTGGTGAGTGAGGGGTCTGTAGCTACTTAAATGCTTCTCCTGATCATTGGAGTTATGTAAACAAACCTTACACCTGGGAGGAAAATGCTTTTCCCTTTTCCTATCTCACAAGTCAAATGTCCCCTTTCAACATTGCTTTGCTGCAAAAAGAGGTTCAATAAATAAGAGATAAGAAGACAAAGAAAGAGAATGAGAAAGCCTTACACATCTAGGAAATTTTCTTCTTTCACCTTCTTCTGTTCATCCGCTCCCTGTTTTGATCTGACACCCACTGAATTAAATGGTTCTTAGCACAGGACTCCATTCCTGCCAAATCCTGTCATCAGTCACTTCTGAGGAAGGCAGCAGATCATTGTGAAATCCAATCCTGAAATAAACATCACTTTTTTTCCCATCTCTACAGAAAACCACAAAAAATACATTTTGAAATTAAATTTCTCTTGTTTTCCGCTGTCTTCCATGTTCTCTTGTAAGAACACTGAAGAAAAAAAGCACAAAAATAAGTTATTATAGTAGGAATCTATCCACATACACCTACAATCATGTGGTTAATTAAGGTGGTATAAGCTCATTCACCCAGTCAGACATTACAAATCCCACTTGCCAGCTCCATACGCAGCCACAACACAGACTCAGACTCACTCCTGGGATACCCATAACCTGTTCCACATCAGATGAACATGTATGTTTTCTTTGGGTGCACATGGCTCTACAAGGAGTTCCCTGTTTCTGAAAGGAGCTAATCTCCTGGAGCTGAGCTCTTATTGTCTCCAGGCCCAGGTCATCAAAATGAAGTTCAAAAAAAATCAAGAGCTTCCCTTTAAAAAATTTCAGATGCTTTACAAACAACTTCTTAAATTTAAAAGTTTAAGCTTTTTTCCATCATTTTCTCTCTTGTGAGTATGCAGAATATTCTCGAGCAACACCCACAGGAATTTTGCTAGGGATTGTCTAGGGTTTGTTTTCCCCTCTAGTGAGAACATATATTCCCCCAGTGAGCAAGAAAATTAGTCTCCAAATAGTGCAAGATTTACAATCAAACCATGACAATTGGCAATATGGCTACAGCAGACAGTTCTTTGGCACCTACTGCTTTTCAGGACTCTTTCCAGCAGTCCTCAAGCCACCACTTCCCAAAATACAAAGTTTCCAGCTCTCTTCTGGGTCACTGACAGGGTCCCTGTAGCTTTGTTCTGGGCCAGCTTGTACCCCTCCTGTGAGAGTCACTGCTCTGACAGCTTTCTTGCTTGCTCAGCAGCCTGTCCAGTTTCTTGTCAGACTCCTACCTGGTTCATCATCTAGGGCAGCCAAGACCTCAGGCACTTCTATCTCTAGACTTGAAATCATCTAGTGATGCTGATTTTTTTCAGGCTAAGCTTCTGCAGTAGTCTGTGGTGTCTTTACTGGTTCCCCAGGCTTATCTCCTGGGTGGGAGAGATGTAGTTCTTCACAACTAGTTATCCGTGATGTTTGTCACCAAGTTTCTGGGTTACAAGGACCAGGAGGAGGACTATCTTACCTTCCTCTTTGTCTCAGTTGCCTGTTTTCCCTCTTGAGGGATGATGCTTAACTTTAAGGAAGAAAAATGAACATTTTCTGCAATTGGTCAGTCTGTTTATTTTTCCATATACTTCTGATCCTTTCTGGCAATTTTCCCTCCATTTTCTCTGGCAGTCTCCCCACACAACAAGCTTCTCACTCCTTGGCTGGCTGCTGCAGAACTTCATGCCCACCTCCATTTATCACCTGCTGTAGCATTTATAGAAAAATGTGTATTAAACCTAGCTGAATGAAGAGGATGTGAGAGACCAGAGGAGTGCAGCTTCTGTGCCCCAGCAAAAAAGGAAAAAAAAAAAAAAAAGCTAAGTATTCCTTTATTTAATAGCTTTGCATGGAACCAAAGCCAGAAATTCACCTCCATTCTTTTCTCTTTCAAAATAAGCATTTCACAAAAACTTCTACTTTCCAGTTACTCCATTTTGATATTTTATCACTTATTTCTCTTACTTTCACTCTTATTCAATATTTTACAGTTGTCTTATTTTCATCAAAGGAGTGAAAGAGAATAAACATATTGCACGTTTATTAGGAGGAAGCAAGGATGATTCCACCAAATAGGAAGCCCACAACTGAAGGGATCAGCCTCCTTCTCCATCCTGATGTCTATCCAGCCCTGTGGTCACACTCCAAACAATTCTGTAAATTTTCTTCTTTTTTTTTTTTTTTTTTTTTTTTTTTTTAATCTGTTCAATCTCTATTATATTTATAATCAAGGCTTGATGATGAAATTGAAGTCAGATTCCAGACCTTGCCCTGCACTGCCAAGGCTTTCCCTGGAGGAGAGAAGCTGTTTTATGGCCACCTTCCTCATAACTGTTACCAGGTTTTGAGTTGAGTTTTTCTTTCAGGAAATCAGACAGTGCCAGGGAGGTATCTGTAAGGGGCCTAAACACTAAGCAAATCACCTTTCATCCCACATGCAACGTTTAAACCAAGCAAAACAGGAGAAAATTAACTGAAGGGACTTCTGTCTTTTTAAGATGAAATGTGAGCAACGCCCTGTTGTCTACACATAAGATGTTTTGGGTTTTTTTTGTCTTTGCTTTAGAAATATTGCCAATAGCATCAGCTCTTAAGTTTATGAGTGCTCATAGTAATACGGTTCTATGAGCCCTACAGAAACAATTTAGTTTAACTTTCTAGAGGTGCTATAAAGCCAAATTTCTTCCTTTGCTCATTCCCCCAAGAGCAAAATGAACTTATATTTGGGATTCTACAAAGAGATCTTAAACAGGAACTAGTATGTTTTCAAGCATGTATTGTATTTGGAGGCACCTTTACAAGGGTATCTCTAGCCTGAGGCTTGTGATATCACTATTGTAAGGTGCAGGCTATGAAGGATAAGCAGAGATTCTGTAACAGAAGTAGAATTACATGGAAAATAAATTAACTCAGGCATTATTGCAATGGAAAGGCTTTACTGCAAGAAAGAGTGTGCCAGACACACTGTTCTGACTGAGTTTTATGCCATGACCCTGATGTTGCATTCCCTTAAGTACCTGTTAAATCCTCCTGTCCCCACAAGCAACTAAGGATGCTGCTGTTTCTACTGAAAACATCAATAGTTTGAAAGGGATGGACAAAGTTAGAAGGAAAAGACAGTTAATTTAAGCATAAAAATTGGAATGGCATGTGTCTGAAACAGGAAGGATTTAGACAATCTGCTGGGCAAATGTTTCCCTCTCATTTTCTTATCTGTTAAAGCCAACCTTCACTGTGACAGGAAACACAGAAAGGTTTCAGGGCTAAAAGAAAATGAAATATAAACCTTAATTTCTACCAATAGAACACTGAAATTTTGTTACCTTAACTAATTAAATTCTGCTATATCCAACCATATAAATGCTGTGGATGTTCATATACTTTTCAATATGTTATTTATGTTCCTTGGAGAAAGCAAATGTTGTTTTCCTTTGAGATAACATTGCAGCAGTTATATATGTCCTTTGTCAGTATTACTTGAGTAGGAGAAAAAACAGATGGTTCCTTCACACTGAAAAAGGCATGTACTACATTCTGAGCTTCAGGATGATGCCCACAGGCTTGAGTAACAAAAGAATTCTGAAGGAATTTATTGTAAATTGAACTATGCTGATTCAGACAAAGAGACAAGATTAAGTGGAAACTTTATGATAATTTCAGGGTCTGCATCCTGCTAGTCCTGTTGGTATTGCCTTTTCTGATACTGTTGAGCTTTTCCCATGTTATTAGGCAGAAGTCCAGAAACTGACATTTTCTGGAATCCTACTGGAAACTAAATGTCATTTTAAGATAGATGAATCAGTTGTAGTACCAGCTACTGGATTTACAGGAGATACAGCTGACTACCTGTACCCAATACTGATGTAAACCTTACTATACAAAACACAGATACCAGTTTCTTTCACCTTTGTAAAGTTCCCAGTGTACCTAATGTTCATAAGATCATAAAATATTACCCCTTACAACTTAGCAGCATATATGAAATAACTAAAGGGCCCTCAATCTGTTTCCAGATTCCACTGAGGCAAGAATGAATAAAGGCAGCCCATTATTTTGGACACAAAAATCTTCCTCTCCCCACTCCCTTTGGACCCTGCTGTTTATCTCTGCTGAGCAACAAAAGCAGAATATTCTGAAGTAGATCAGCTTTCAGATCTAATAAAAAATGTTGTGTGTACATACATATATGACTACGTCTGTAAATTCATATGCATATATGATCTAGCATGTGATTCAAACTAAATAATTTACAAAAATAAACCTTTCAATATGTTCTGGAAGTCAGTAAGACATAGAAGGGCTTAGGGATACATTTTTTCCATCTGCCTTAGGTCTGGAAAGCTGCTTATAACACCAACTAATTAAGATCTGCAGATCTCTGTGGAGAAAGTAACTGACTATTATAAACACACAGTCATTAAAAAGCACCCAAGCCTACTTTTAGCAACAGAACAGAAGCTGAATGAATGATTTTACCAATAATACATATTAAGAAAAATTTCTGCTCTCTTCTCTTTTCAGGAAGAGATTTTGATTTCTGCAAATGGCGTGCTCATTCATAGACAATCACCAAGATACTGGATGCTTGAAAGATGGCGAGAGTAAATACAGACAGAAAATCACAGAGAGGTATTCCATAGATGCACGGGGCTTCATTACCAGAACGGATATTAGAAGCCACAGCCTGTTATGTTTCTCTAAAAACCATTAGTCCATTAGTGCAGTCCAAAAACCACAGTTCATCTGAGTCACTGTGATATTACAAAGAGAGGGTGAGTGGAGGCCCATCTGTCCCCTGGCAGTCTGGGATATAGGTGAAACTGTAAACATCAGAGAGTTATAAATGACTTCCAGAGATGCCCTAACCTGTTCTACCTGCAAAAGGAAAGCGCAGAGTAAAATGAGGTATTAAGATAAAGCATGAAAACCTTGCAAAACTGTCAGTCTTATATAACAGTGAGATAGGTAACAATGCCATAAGAACAAAAGCATTCATTCAAAAATTCAGTGAAAAAGAAACAGGTGTATTTTCTTCCTTAGTAGAATGATCAGGGCTGTTTTCTGTGACAATAAGCAAGAGCCCTCCAGTGTTAGTTATAAGGCACATGGATTAAGAAAGTATAGTTTAAGGAGAATCTAACGTCCATTTTTTAAATTCCTAACCCCTCCTAATCTATTGTGTTCACCTGACTCCTCTATGCAAGAATCAAAGGGTACTGCCATTTAATGAACTTATAAATCTAATTTTCTTCCTAATCCCCATAAAGAGATAATAAAGAACACTTGTTTGCTGGAGGTAATAAAATATGTTCACATCATATATCAGAGTGCTTCCCGATGTTAAAATGATAATGAATTCTCTACAGGTGCCAGATGAGTTTAACTGTATTGTACCCTCTGTGCGATAGAAGGTGACTTCATATTTTTCATTCACATATTTTTATTTGAATCAATCAAGAACATTGAAAAACTAGTGATTGCAGCATGACAGTAATCACAACAACTGGAGCAACATTCCTGTAGGGTGGAATAAAACATGACTAAATTTATAATTATTTCTGAAAAATGCTAAAAAATGCATCCTGGAACAAGTTAGGTGAAGTGCTTCTGTATGGCGATGATATCAAAATTGCATTTATGAAAGCATCTTGGTGAAAATACATTTTTAACAGACTCAAAAAAGAACTTTTGTGACCATACTATGGGAACTATACAGGTTATTACTGAAAATATTATATTCCATTAAGTCCCCACAATAACGTTATACTCTCATCTTGGATAACAGTTTTGGTTCACTGTTTTCAGAATTAGATTGGACAAATATTTTAAACCTCCAGACAATCAAGACAAGTAGGTAGAAGTATAGGAATATTTTTTCCTGTGATGACTGAATTAAAAAGCAGATGATTGCTAACCAAGTTAAATATTGTCTTTACCTTGAATTTTTACCTTCACTTTGTATAAAACTTAATTTCCCAGAAAAAATGACTGGGAGCAAATGGTGAGTGTGACAACTGAGATATCCCCAGCTACAGGAGCCAAAAGATCTCTATGAAAAGCACTGTAGCAAATACCAACTGGCTCTTGTCAAGCACTGTGTGTGCTGTAAACAAGATGCTCCTAGAAACTCAAGTGCTCATGAGCTGATCCAAGTAACTTCAATCAAAAAGGGTAAATTACAGTGGAACTTCAACTAAACTGCTGTTCTCTTTTGAACGAATTCTGACAATTTCAGAAGAAAAGTAGTTATTGAAGTCAGCCAGGCTGGTGATTTAGCTCTCAGGTAAGGCAGACCTTTTTTTAAACCAGTAGCACACAAATGTACACCTCGACTGTACAAAGCTTCCGGAAATAATTCCAGACCCAGCTGGATTAATGACAGTGTCACCAAAATGAAATTAAAAAAAACCCCAACACCTCATGTGAGGAAACACTGTGGGGAAACGTATGTTACAGAGCAGTTGAGTGTGGGAACACAGTGCTAAGCCTGAAGTGCCATGTTCAGCCACCCTTTAGCTCACTTTAAAATTAAACAACCCCTGCCTCAAAACCACTAAAAGTGACAGGTTTGTTCCAGATTAAACCTATATGCTAAGGGATTGCTCTGCCTCATTTTTTCAGCTAGGTCAACTGTATTAGAAATGGCAAAGAAAAGATCACTGGCAGGTAAAAACATCTAGAAATGGGAGATAGAAAACTGAAAATGGAAGCTATGAAAATCCTCACCTACGAGAAAGCTAAATTCAAGCCCTGAATGCTCTCACAGTGTGAGGGCACATAACCTCCAATACAATAGACAGAAGAAATTGGCAGATGAAACACATTGTAGCAAGGGATTTCAATAAATCAACTGAGCTGACAGAGGTCAGACAATGTGTGCTAAAAGTAGTAATCCTTTAAATTTATGTATTTATGAAATTGCAGAAAGAAGGAGAAGTTATCTGTCCACTTGCAAACCTGTCAGATACAGGTCATATGGAAGGCTTCAGAAAAATAAAAAATCTAGGTACTAGAGACAAGAATGAAAATAGGAAGCAGGGTAATATGCAGAGTAGATGTGCCACACTAAACTGATACCTCTTTTTGAAATAGTAATTTTCTGGAAAAAACATGCAGTAGATCTCATCTGCTCTGACTTAAGCAATGTATTTCTTACGATAGCACATATGAAATCATCACCTAAGATGGAGAAGAGAATTTGGAGGAAAAACATGCTGAGTATCAAATGAGGAGGTGGCAGATTGGGCTAGTAGGGGATGTATAAGGCTTCAGGCAGATAATTAGTGAAGTTTTTAAAGGATGATGTGAAAATAATCTTACCAGATGGCATTTACTATCAGATCTATGGAAAATGTACATTTGTGCTGGTGCAATTCTCAGAAGTCAATGAGGGTATGGCTGAGCAAAATGTTTTTTCCAAGTTGGTAATGTTCTTTCGAAACATATCTCCAAGTTGGCCTCATGTACCACACTTCAGTTCATCCCAAAGACTCCCTGCACAGGCAAATAAATGAGAAGCTGTCTTCCAGAAGCCCATAACATATTCCAATCATCAAAAGATGCTCAGTCCAACTAGCCCAAGTGTGAGCTAGTCAAGTAAACTCTCTTAAATGCAGCCAGGATGGACAGTGAGACCTTGGCAACAAGCACTGATCTACTCCTTTCGGGCTGCACTGACTGAGTAGGTACGTGTCATCAAATAAAAGAGATCAGAAGGAAAACTGAATTGTCTAACGGCTAGAACAAAATGGAATATAATAATAAAAGTGAAAAAAACATGTAATTTAGAGGCCAAAGCCAGATACAGTGTTGCCTGCAAAGTAGGAATCTATTCTGAGAACAAAAACATCCAAGTGCTAAACCAGTTGTACAGTGAACCACAGGATAGCTCAGAGCAAATTAAGTGATTAATTTCTTTAAAAATATGAAAAACAAATCCCCAGAAATATCAATATATTTACACTAGATGTCAGTTATTCCTGGAACAATTTTTTTAATAGGGAAGCAGTTGGCTGTTGCAATGAAATTATAGTGCTGTTAAGAATTGCCAACTGATAAGGGAAATATATTTACTGGCAAGTTACAATTAATCTGCAGTAGTATGCAAAAATTATACTAGTGAACCAAAAGGCTTAGTGGATTCAGAAATGGATTAGATGCTTCTGTGAATGCTACCCTGAATAATTACACTAGCTGGAACAAAAACTGATAAAGGGAAACAATGGCTTTATGTTTCTTCCTATGGACAATGCACAGTGATTGTAAATGACTCTCTTCTAAAGCATCATCTACCTGAATTAGAACCAACACAACAGATTAGACATACAGGTTTTTTATTTAATACAGTGGGACATTTTATTTCAATTTCAAT
>VXAD01000394.1:2303116-2359779 GCA_013399195.1 Dicrurus megarhynchus | reverse complement strand
TTTTTTTTTTTTGGGTTGGAGGGGGACCTTGAAGATCATCTAGTGCCAAACCCTCTTCCATGGGCAGGGACACCTTCAACTCACCAGGTTGCTCAGAGCCCCATTCAACTAGGCCTTAAACACCTCCAGGAAAAAGGCATCCACAACTTCTCTTAGCAACCCATTCCAGTGCCTCACCACCCTCACAGTAAATATTTTTTCCTAATACCTAATTTAAGCCTACTCTCTTTTCAATTTGAACGCGTGTCCCCTTGTCCTGTCACTACATGCTCGTGTAAATAGTCTCGCCCTATCTTTCTTGTAGGCTCCCTTCAGGTACTGGAAGGACACAATCAGGTCACCCTGAAGCCTCCTCTTTTCTCAATTCTCTCAGCCTTTCCTCACAGGAGAGGTGCTCCATCCCTTTAATCAACTCTGTGGCCTCCTCTGGACTCACTCCAAGAGGTCCACATCCTTCCTGTGCCGAGGACCCCAGAGCTGGATGCAGCACTCCACGTGGGGTCTCACCAGAGCCGCGCAGAGGGGCAGAATCCCCTCCCTTGACCCGCTGGCCCATGCTGTTCTAAAATAAAAAGTAGTCTAACTATCCCATTTCCATTCCTAATGAGATTTGGGATTGTAATTCTGCCAACTGTTATTCAGACAAGTAATACCATTAAGAACTGGGCTTTACTGAATGTGTGAAATACTTGAGGTTAATTTCAAATACTGAATCCTAAAATACCAACCAATATGGCCATACATAGAATACGGATGGAAGCATTAATAAATGTCACCTGAAAATTAAACAGAACAGCTGTGACAACTGCAATTAATTTGCTCCTGAGTTTAATTTGAAAAGATTTAGACAAAGGGCATGAACTTGCCCTTGAGTAGCTAAATCATATTAAATGAAGCACTCCTCCATTATATAGGCTATTTATTCCATTTGCTCTCTCATATACACATGCACAGTCTTGGTAAAAGATTTCTACTTGCTCATCCCAATACCATATTTGGTAGGAAAATTAACAGGGGAAAAAAAAAAAAAAAGAGTGCTGGGAAGATGAAGGCAGAAGTTCCTGGAAAGGGTTGGAAACAAGCTCATATAAAGAAATAATTTAACAGTATAAGACTAAAGCAATACAGGAACTCTACAAGCAGCATGAAACTCTTTCCAGAGAGAAGCTGCTGCTGCAGGTTAATCCTATTTCCCAAATTTAACTCAGCAGAAACTAAAGGACCAGCAATGCTGCATTTTAAGAATAAGCAAAATCAGCTTAGGGTCTGAGAAAAGCACTATAATATGGTTGCAAAAAAAAATTGATTTAGGTAATGTAAAAGATAGGATAGTTGTAGATGTCTGCCTCCAAAACTGACAACCTCAAGAATTCTGCTCGGTTATTAACATAAAATTCTATTTTCTTTCAAAACCATACTTAGGGTGCCAGCTCACCTTCCCATCCTTTACCCAGCTCCAGCCTTAGGACAGCCATCTGGATGAGAAACGTCATGCTAAAATCCTGCTGCTGCTGAGAAAACTCATGCCTTCCCATCCATTAAGCCATGTGCAATTGAGCAGCTGGAAGTATTCACTGGTCCCTCCTGCTGAACTCGGCACTGCACTGCAAGGAAGGGTTTGGTTCGTTGCCTCCCAGGGAGAGTAAATTGGGATCACCAGGGAGTAGTTAAAGTATCAACCTGTCAAGAATCCAATCCCTGTTTCAAGGATATTATCCAGCAACCATTTCATGTAAAATACAGAAGCAATTCTGGAAGAGAGATTGTAACCCAGCATTTATGCTCTATCACTGTAGAGTCCTGCTCTTTATTTCCTGATTAAACTTGCCCCAAAAATGTGCTTTGCTCAGGAGGGACAGACCTAATCATCAGTCTGATCCATAGGTAGTGATTAAGAAGCTTACCTAAGAAGCAGAAAGTACATTTTTAATAGTCTTAGGCAGAGGGAGAAAACTCATTGTTTGCATGATCTAAATTATCTATTTTTGGAGTTATTACATACAAAGTATGCAGAACCATAACATTTCTTCTGAATAGATGCAAGGTTTAGCTTCTTATTCTAGGAAAAAGCTCCACAATTGTTTCCTCTGATGACAAAACTGTCCTGGCTTTGGCTTCTTTTTCACCCTGTAGTGTACCTGAGAAACGCGTTGAGGGGCTGCACACCAATAATTGAAATAAAATTTTAAAAAGGTCTGTAAACTGTATCAGAAACAGATTGAATGTGATATTTATAGGTTTAAGATACAATTTAAGACATGCTTTTGTCTTTATCAGTTCCTTACTTGCCAACGGCACACAGCTCCCATTGTGGCCACTGTAAGTTTCCAGTCTACCCTTGTGTATTGCAAAGGGTCCAGACATCTTAGCCCTACTGCAGTTTCTGACTTCTA
This sequence comes from Dicrurus megarhynchus, assembly GCA_013399195.1. Classification (NCBI taxonomy): domain Eukaryota; kingdom Metazoa; phylum Chordata; class Aves; order Passeriformes; family Dicruridae; genus Dicrurus; species Dicrurus megarhynchus. The sequence continues at coordinate 2,357,386 of VXAD01000394.1, read as the reverse complement.
TATATGTTCAGGCCTCTTGAACATCTACAAGTTTTCCCAACCTGAGCTCAAGTTGGAACTACCTAAGGAACATGAAACTATGCAATGTCCTCCATTAACCTCAAGGGAGGTGATCCTTCCCCTCTACACAGCACTGGTGGGGCTACATCAGGAGTGCTGGGTCCAGTTCTGGGCTCCTCAGAACAAGAAAGATATGGACATACTGGAACTGGTTGTGTGAAGGGCCACAGAGATGATGAAGGGACCTATGAGGAAAGGCTGAACCAGCTGGGACTGTTTTGCCTAGAGAGGGATCAGGAGGATCTTATCATTGTGTATAAATACCTAAAGGAGGTACAAAAAAGAAGGGGTCAGGCTCTGGAAAGAGTCTGATGTCCAGTGACAGGACAAGGGACAATGGGCACAAAGTAAAACACAGGAGGGTGCCTCTCACCATTAGATAACCTCTTTTACTGTGAGGGTGACTAAGCACCAGTACAGGTCACAAAGGGAGGTTGTGAGGTCTCTCTCCTTGGGGTTATGCAAAAACCATCTTGACACAGTTCTGGGCAACCAGGTTTGGCTGTGAGACAGCCCTGCTTGAGCAGGAAGGGGGTGGACAAGATGAGGTCCTTTTCAACCTCAACAGTCCTGTGCTTATCTGATAATTATACTTCATGATACATTAATATGGGAATATTTTTGTAGTAGGTCTGTCAACAATGAAATTTTTTTATATGGTGGTATTTTGATACCTTTACCTTGGTAAATTTTTCCCAAGTGAGTACATTTTCAGTACCCATTATCTGTGTTAAAATTAAAAGCTCATCGCCTGCTATACCTACAAAGGAACCACCATTCCCATATATGATAGCAATGGAAAGTCTTTTAAGCTGTGATTTAATGTAGCTATTAAGGAAATAAAAAGCTTACATCATTCATGTCTTTAATAGCATTTTCCATTTTCATAATGATACTTACTGCCAAACTAAAAAGAGCAGGATGTTCTTTTTATACAAAAATTTCTTATATCAAAACCACTTTGAATACATTTCCCATTACATTGGTAAAAAAAGCATTCAGCCTTTCCATGTGTAGACATGTCACTGAAATCAATTACTCATGAAGAAATATCTAGTGGCAGGCTAATAATTTAGGCATGATGTTGTATACAATGTTATGATACATAATTATACTTTGAGATGTAAGATTTGAGATCATAGGAGAAAAAAACAGGTCTTACAATGGATATGTGTAGTGAGACATTTTATTGCAAAAAATAGCAAATGTCTTAAGAACACAAACCAGAGAGTTATTAAAAGCTTCATAGCAAAATATTTAGCCAACTCTATTACAATATATAGGCTTGAGGTTCTAACAGTTAACACTATGCCTCAACTCACTGAGCAAGTAATGCTCCTGAAACATAAACATTGCGCAGTTGAAATAAGGAGCTGAATATTTAAAAAAAAAAAAAAAAAGAAGAGAGGGTATTTTGTCCTTGATCTTTCATAATCAAACATTTTAACAAGTTTGATTCTTTTTGGGAAAAGCCATTAAAAATAATTCCTGAGTATTTAGGGTAAGTGAGTGTATCAAATCCGACCAATTAAGACCAACATCCTGTTGGGTGAGCCTTGCAGCTTGAAGTGACATTCTCTAGCGTGGCTGTCATGGCAGGATCATGGCCTAAACTGCTTAATGAAATACACGAAAACCTTCTGATAGGCACATTCCAATTCTCTTTTTCTTTAGAAATAGCCTACAACTGTCAACTGTGAAGCTTGCTTTGCTGAGAAAAACAAATGTCAATTCCTTTTGCAAAATCTTGTAATGCAAATTGACACAGCTATGCCTTCAGTGAACCATCACACCAATAATTATGTGAAATATATAAATCAAAATTTAGGTTTTCATACTATGTTAGTATACATATTGAATTGTATGCTTTGTATCAGTATTTTGAACATAGAGATCTAGTTATTTAGCATCTTGTTATTGTAATGAGAGGCAATATATTCATTTTCCATTATTGTCTTCAGATGCAAGTTAAAATATCATCTTATTATACACCATGTTCCTAAAATTCTGTTGGCATTCATCATCTTCCTATGATTTTAATTGAATCTTTCTATTTTGATTTTAAAACTGCTGCCAATCTAAATTGGTTTAGAGACTTAATCCCAGAAAAAATGTCAGATTTCTTACTTTATATATGCTTTTCCAGAATTACAGGATTAAATTACAATGGATGTAGAAAGATTATTGTACAAAGCATAGTTAATAATTCACAACACTGGTATTCAGCTTGATCAATTACAATGAATTCACAAAAATGGTTTTAATTGTATCCACTCTTTTCTATCCACCCACCCCAGTATGTAAACAAGTTTCTCACAATGACAATGGCAAGACTGCAGTTGCTGAGATGTACTGTGTGTGAAAGACAACACCTAGGAATAAAGGCCTGGATTTGACAATTCCAGTACATGCTCCTGCTCACTTCCCATTCTAGACCACAAGACCACTGCTATCAGTCTCTTGCAGTCTTTAAGTCAATAGAACTTGCAAATAAATTGAGCTTTTTTCCAATGCAGTGTCCTGGAGTAGAAGTGGTGAAAAGTAACATGCTTATATAGAACAAAAGAGATAATGACTTGGGAATAACTGAATCAGTCGTAACAAAACTGTCCAAGCAATAGTAATGTACAGTATTGCAGCTGTATGTTACTAAGACAAGAAACCCTTGATATTACAAAGATGAAGATCTCTGTTTGCACAAGCCAATTTTAATGGGCTATTAAGCATTTGGTTAAGAACAGGCTTGTACAGTCTCATTGAAAAGGAAACACTTGTCAAAATGCTTTTTTAAAAAATACCATATGACATCTTCTAAATTGCAATTTAAATATTAAAATCTTGTTTCAGAAGTTCCTCGCTTCAGGTTGTTACTCAAAAACTCATCATGTTCAAAACTCAAATTATTATGAGATCTTGATATCATAAGAAGCTTTTCTTTATTAGTAAAGTCTTTCTTGACTGCTGCTTGTGGCACAAGTAACCTATCCATTGGGTCTTCCTTGTTTTCTAGTTTCATATAGCCTTTACTGTTGCTCCGATCCAGTCTGGGCCAGCTGGGGTGTTTCCTTTGTTCAGCTTGGACAGTGAGCGTAGAGGGACCCCTGTCCAAGTCCAGGGACTTAGAATGTGAAGACAGAAGATGCAAAGATGTGTTGGAACCAAACTGTTTCCTGGCAGCACCAGGAGATAAAAGCTTTCCTGTGCTTGGTCCGAGAGTCATAGAAGATTTGAATGGATCCGACGGAGTGTCCACAAATGAATTGTGTCGTGGCAGCATAGAACCGGCCGGTCTGTAGGATTCATTGGTATCAGTTAGAGGAATGGCCAGAGAATCCATTGACAGATTTCTAGACTGACTCCTGGTGATCTCCGAGTCCTCAGTTATGTTGTCTATACTGGGTTCATCAATAACACAGTTATTCAGTTTAATTACTGGCAGTGTGAAAGCACTAATGGAAGAAGATACAATGGATTTTGTTTCACACTTTATAGAGTTAGAGTTTTTTTCATCTGAAGCCTTGCTGGAGTGAGGGTAAAGTCCAAAGACTGAAACAGACTGCTCAGCCAGCAGAGGTGGCAAGAGGTTACTAGTGGTCCTATCTTCATTTAGGGTAATCTCATCTTCTTCAGCAGAACTATCCATTTTAAGATTACTCTTGAAGCCAGAGAAAGGCGCAACCGTGTTTGCAGCGAGCTGTGACGCACAGGAGCTCCCGCTGTGCCGGAGTTCTCCTTCCCCCAACAAGCCAGTGAATGCACCACTCAGCTGCTTTTGTTCCCTGATCCTCAGGGTGTGGATATCTATTACAGTGGAGTATATGTCTCTCATGTGTATTATTTTTGTCTCCTTGTCACGGTTTTCATGCAGAATGGCATTTGCACAAATAAAAATGAAGATTCCAATGCCCATAGTGAAAGGGCCCAGCATTTTCATCTTATCCGAGTGCACGTGCTGTTCAAAGAAGCGAAGTAAAATGCTTCCTTGGCTTCTCAGGGTCTGGGTTTCATTTAGAGACGGATTATCTTCAGATCGTAACAGCTGTTCCTTCTGGGGCCAGTATCCAAGGATGGCCATTGCAATTCCAAAGAATGCAATAAGCACTCCCAAAACAAGAAAGAATCCCGATGGAGAATAGAGACGGATTTTGCCCCTGACAATTACCACATCTGTCCTGGGCCGGCGTCTCACTGGTTTCTTCTCCTCAGGAATTGGTGCTCCAGCAAGATTTACATGTTGCTGAGATCTGGCAGAGTCTTGCCTTTTTAAGGCAGCCAGTCCTGTTATGACTCCTCCAGTTGCTATCATAGTTCTATATTGCGCCCTGGAGAAAAAAAAGAAGAAAAAGCAGAAATGTTGAGGCAAGCAAAGGTTGTCTCTAAAAATATAAATAGCATTTTGGTAATATGCAGATATTTCTTGATAATTAAAACACTCCTATGACTATAAAAAAGCTACTACTATAGCTCCAGTTGTGACATAGCTGTTTTGAGATTCATGTGGTATCCTAAAAAAAAAAAAAAATTCCAGAAGTCCTTTTTCACTGTAAATATAGATAATAAAGCTTCCATCAGTGATACAGAAAGTAAAGCTCATGCTCTTAGTGGTGATATATCAGGACTAAAGATAAAATATTCAGAAGTCTTAACAGATAATTTATGTCTGGACTGGTCTGCAGTAAGGTCAATAATACATTATTACCTTGTTGATAATTTTAGCACTTTAGCTACTAGCTCTTTTTAAAACTTCTGACACACAATGACTGTGAATACAGTTCATTCTACATTTCCCCTTTAAGAGATCTTTCCTGATAGATTCCAGCATGTATTCATACATATTTATTACAGCATTCAAATAAGCTTTTACTAAGTCTATTCAGATTTCCTGAGTCTCAGCTAGAGAATAATTTTTGCCTTTCCTAATACAGCTGATCTTCACATATCTAGATATTTTTCCTCCCTTGCTTATTCCTCTTGGACTACAGGTGAAAAACCTCTGTTAAGTTCTATCAGACAAGAAATTTTCATCAATTTCAAATTAATAATTTCAAAATGCCTTAGTTTTATGAGGAAATTTTACTTCATTTTAGACTTACTTTGGTACCTGGTTGCCTATTACATGAGAAACATTAACCAGCATGGGTTTAAAAGAGAAAGTCATATTTGATAGTTTTTTATGAGCAAAAGTAACAAATGAAACAACACAGTTCAGGATAATTCTATTTTACAAGGCATCTTTGACTCAAAAATAGTTTCTGAGCTTAATTAATTAGTATTAATGAGAGATGATATTATAGAGTAAAATTAGGATACTATAAGCTAGGTATGAAAAAATTGTGTCCTCTTTGATAGTGTTATTATGCTCAGAGCTAAAGAAAGGCTGACAGCCTGTTGCAGAGGAAAAGGCTCTGTGTCAAATCTGGGGGCGGTTTAAAAAGCGAAACCAAAGTGGGACTGGGTGAACAAAGTAAGGTGCTGAAAAGCGGAGGTAAAGCAAATTGGTGACTGCTTGCAATTTACAGGCAATGATTTTCATCAGATCTCTCAAAATTGTCATTTTGTTTGAAATTTTAGCAGTGCAGCCATGGGAAAAAAAATATTAGATCTCTTGTGTTAGGAGAAACAGACAGACTCTGTTATGATATGACACTATCACAGATTTCCAACACTGCAAGCAGGTGTCACATAAGCACATCTACAAACAGCAATCAGCCCAACCCACCAAATATGAAGGTGATTATGCAATTAATATGGAATTTGAGATAGGTGGCCAACTGGAAGGAAACTGGAAACAGCAATTCAGATGACAGACAGAAAGATTAACAACCTGAACTCCCTCCTTGCACCCTCACTATTAAAGGACAGAGGGCTTCCTCTCTGAGAAACCTTTCCCTTGCAAAGGAAAGCCTTGAAAAGGTCTAGACTGCTAAGTATACTGCATTTTCTGAATTTTTGCAAGAGAAATTCATGACATTATTCCAAAAATTTTAGAAATTTCACTTGTACTTTCAGGTTTCATGCTCATAATCTCTCTGGGAATTCTCAGGCTTTGCAATTCATTTCCCTTTTTGATGCTACCTGGACAATTTCCACATTTCAGTACAAATTAACGTCTTGAATGCTTTATAAATTTTTTTTTTTTTTTAAGATAACAATTTTAAAATACCCCAAAGAAAGTTATTTGACACTGATAGTTTTTCAAACTTTCTCATGTGTTTACATGTTTATGGGCTTCTGCCAAAACAAAAGTTCATTATTGTGTAAAACAATGTTTTGAATGTCTGGACAGAAATAAACAGGACTGAGTCATTATAAAAGATGTTGTATTTTTTTCATGACTCAATTAAATGTAATTAGTTTTCTCTATGAAATAAATTAAGATAATTATGGCACATCTTAACTGAAATGAAAAATCATTTAGCTATAATCTAGTTTGTTCCATTAATCTTTTACAATTGCCAGACCTTTGTGGCGAACAAAGAGTATCCATATTCATGTGGTATTTTACAGGCACACACAAACCCACTCTGTTCCTTCTCAGGGCTACCAAGGAAGTGCACAGGTACCGTAGTTTAGTGCTGTAAATTCACAAATTCACACTGGGCCTGTTGGCAGGATTTGTTATTTTGTGTACGGTTCTGAGCTTATCACAGCTACCTGAGTTGCACCAAAGGGTGAACAGAATAAGCTTACACCTACTTGCTAAATATTTTAAACATACCTCTAGCAAGAGCTCCCCTCTAACTCTGAAAAGTAGAGCAAGTAAAAACATGCTTAGGAATTACATCTTGGTGTATCCTTCTGTAGAAAGTTCTCATTTTCAAATTTTGCAGAAATTGGGGAACCATATGTCAATTTCATTACTTGAAGGACAGAACTTGAGATTTCTAGAAGTGAGAGAGAAAGCAAGATCTCTCAAGGCACACAAACCATTCTATGATACTATGATTTCAGGGGAACATGTTCCTCTGTTCATTTTACCTGCATCAGAGATTGGGCTCATGGGAGAAAAAGTCTGGCTACCAAGATACAAGCATATTTTGTACTTAGAAATTTTCCTATTTCTTGAGTTCACATCAATATTATTATACTTTCTTTCGTGGAAAAAATCACAATCAGGTTTATAAATAAGAATTTGTCATAAGCCAATTTTGATCTCTTCTGCATCTAATAAAATCAATAGTGTTAAAATACATAATGGTATGAGATGGTTTCACTTCATGCTAACAGCTTTACCAAAACCAATTACAATGAAATGCATATCAAGATGAAAATCATATTTTAGGAAATATTGTATTTATAATAGACATTGTAAATACATATGATTTATTCTACAAATCTGTTTAGTTTTGTCATGTACCAGCCATAATATGAGTGCTGCTCATTAAATGCTGCTTCTCCTATTTAACTTAGTACAGTGATTATTTTTAGTTTTATCCTGAAGTCTGAATTCAAGGTTCTAAACAAGCAAAGACTTAGAAGACTTTTACTCAGAGGTAAATAAAGATTATGCTAAGAGCTCAGACAGCATCTCTTTGGCTGCACTGTGAACGATACATGTTGGCTCTTCAAGGAAACAAGTAATGGTAAAATGGCTGTGGAATACAGAACAAAAAGAAAGGGACAGGCCTGTAATTCATTTTATAAAACATAACCATCTCACTGGTACAAAAGCACCACAGCTGCCAAGCTCCTTTTGAAGAATAAGTGTAGAGCAGCTCAGTTTGTCACTGCTCAGTTTGTTTCATCTTCAGTGAGAACATAAGGTCCAAAGGCCTGGACAGCTTAGCGGTTTAGTCCTGAAAGAAGCAGTGGTCCACATTTACCTCTAGATTTAGCTTAACTTTGCTTTATGCTGTTGTTACAGAGCAGCTCTGACACTAGCCCTGTAAGCCACTCAAAGATCATCCAAGGAAAGCCCATCTTGGCAGAGATCCTCTGAAGCAGCTCCTGATCACTCTCACTCTCTTGGCATTATTTGCACAGAGAATGATTCAGGCTCTTGACAGTTCACTTGTAACCTCTTAAATGACCACTAGCAAGATGTACCTGCCCTCTCATCCAGGACACAGGCTAAACACAGACCTCTGCATCTGGAGATGCCTTAAAAAAATCCAGCAGCAGACAGAGCAAGAGGTTGCTATGTGCCCTTTTAGTATCAGGAAAGGATGGGCCCTTAAGCAGAAACTAGTGGTAATGAGCCATGCAGCAAGGACAGAGAAATGGAGACAAAGGGAAAGACCTGCATAAATGTGGTGGGGATGCCAGGTCCTCCACAAAGGTGCTCTGTCACTGCCCTCCTGAACAGGATGGGGGAGAGAAAATACAACAAAAGGCCCCTAGGTTGAGATCAGGACAGTTCACTCACCCATGGCCATCATGGGCAAAACAGCTTGAGGAAATTAGTTTATTACCAAACAAATCTGTGCAGGATGGTCAAAAATAAAACAAAATCTTAAAAACACCTCCCCTCTGACACTTCTCCCTCAGCTTCCCTCCCTGAATACTCCACCTCCTCCCCACAGCAGTGCAGGGGGACAGGGGATGGGGGTTGCAGTCACTTCAACACATGTCATCTCTGCTGCTTCCTCCTCACAGGGAGGACCCCGTGCACTCTTGCTCTGTTCCAACATCTGGTCCCTCCCAAGGGCTGCATTCCTTCAGGTATAGACTGCTCCACCATGGGACCACCAGGGGGTCACAAGTCTTTGTCAGCATAACTCCAGCATGGGCTCCTCTCTCCAAAGGACCACAGGTCCTGACAGGAGCCTGCTCCAGCATGGGCTTCCCACAGGGTCACAGCCTCCTTTGGGCATCCACCTGCTTCAGGTGGATCTCTGCTCCCCTGTGGACCTCCAGGCACTGCAGGGGAACATCCTGACTCACCGTGGTCTTCACAGGATGCAGGGGAATCTCTGCTCTGGCACCTGAAGTACCTCCTCCCCCTCCTTCTTCACTGACCTTGGGGCCTGCAGGGTTGTTCCTCTCATATATTCTCAGTCCTCTGGCTGCAGTTGCCTTCTTTTTTCCCCTTCCTAAATCTGTCCTCCCAGAGCCACTACCACCACTGCTGATGGGCTCAGCACTGGACAGTGGTGTGTCCATCTTGGAGCTGACTGGCATGTCTATTGGCCAAAGGGGAAGTTTCCAGAGGCTTCCTACAGAAACCACCCCTGTAGACCCTCACTACCAAAATTTTCCACACAAACCCAATACAGTAACATCTGCAAAAGTATGTGTAGGTAAGGAGCCATGAGAGGGGCTGCTGCCCATCTAAGCAGAGAATAACAGGGCCAGAGAAATAAATTCATGCAAGAAGTTTGCAGACATGACACAAAATGGGTAATGATATAACGAGTGTCGTGCTGGGATGTGGAGTGACATTGGCTTTTTCCTTATATTATGCTATTACACAGGCTATACAGGCCAAGGATGCCAGGGAGGCTGGAATGGATTCTCCTTTACCACCTCTCCATATGGGAAAAGGTTGTTCATAAAGGTTGTTCAAAAGCTGTCATAAAGGAAACTTGAGAAAGAGGGTAAAAACAGCTTTCACAAAATAGTATGCTGTGAGCAACCACGAGACTTGCATTTGCCAAGCAAAATATGAGATATTTTCCTAAAAAAGTCAGAAGGTCAAACAATTCAATCAACAAAGAAATGGTAGATTCACCCTCTGACACAGAGGTAAGGCCTAGGTAAATTAGCATAGACAAACTGTAGTTTAGCACAGGTGGACAAGAATCCTTCTCTTCTACCGGTACATCAGGCTATCACTGATGATGGGACACAAATAGGGTGTATTTATGCCATTACCATTACTCATCTATCACTTGACTTGAAAGACATATGACTGACATACAGACATTCCTGCCAGCCTAGACAAAGGAAGAGAGAAGCAGGAGGCAGGTGACCTGGAGACTCGCTAGAGTAGCTGCAGAGCACAGAGCAACCAACCGGCTGGAATGGATTTCATTGCGTGTTCTAGCAGCTCCAACTAACTTCTCCTCATTCCACTACTGTTTATCTCTCTCTTTGACCTAAGAGACCACCACCTCAATACCTATCTTTCCTGCCTAATGACTGCTGCCAAGTAACTTTTTTTCAGAGATTGTCTAACTATTAAAAATCTAATTAATCTCTCAGCAACTATTACCAACTCTCAAATTGCAGTAAGCTATAAAGCTTGAGGCTTCTACTTTAAATGCCTGAAATCGAATGCCTTATCTAATTTGTTCAACTATTTTGGTACTATGTAAGTTATTACTTCTACCCACAACTTATTCTTTTGAATACATGCATAATAATTTGAATTAGAGACCTTACACTTAATTTTAAATTCTTCCCAGCAAAGATGGGAAGCAAACTAAAGATTACCAGTATCTTTTTTCTCTAATGTTTTATTCCAGATACATTTCAGTGTCTCTTACTACTTAAAATCTTTGCATGATAATCTTGCTTGCATAAATATTTCTTTTTTCTCCTTTATTCTTTGAAAAATGACTGAAAATTATGTGAAATTATCAGAACTGTAAATGCTATTTCCCTGTAGTTTAACTTTATGCAAAGCTTTCTGAAAAGTTCAGTTCTTGTGTATCAGCAAAAAAATAAATGTTACTGCAGTAAGAAGTAATGTGTGACAGAATCTGATTTCTATTACTGTAGCATTTCCTATCTGACTATTTCAGCTTATTAGGAATTTATTTCCCAACAGTATTTGATTTGTTATCATTTAAGGGACTAAATTTTGAATTTTTACAAGAACACAAATTTTAATATCAGGGAAAGTTTCTTTCACCTTTGATAAACCTGGAGTCCCAGAAATGAAGGAGGTGACAGACTGTTTGCTCATAAAATACTTCTCATAATCAAGAATGCAAATGACAAAATCATAAGAGAAATTATGACATAACTGAGTAAACAAATCGACATGCAGCTGTATTTCACACATCTATAGTTTCTCTTGATGAACAACGTATACATGTCAATATGCTATCTGTGCATAAAGGTTGTCATCTGGTACAATCTGTTCTATTCCAAGGGTAAAAATATCCAACTTTATAGGCCCAAAGGCATTAATCATTCTGGTAGAGATAGTACAGCAACAGCCAAACAGACAGTAGTTCCACAAAAAAAGCAAAGAAAACCATCTCAAATTACATTTTTATTTAGCAGCAGTTTTTTATTCAGTAGTTTAGCAAACAGCCCCCTCCAACTGCCCAGCACACCTTATGATGCTTCTCCCTCCTCCTATCCATTCATCAAAACATGACCTCACTGAACAGATTAAAAAACAAAGCAAGCAAGCAAAAACCATCTTTTGCATTCATGATTATGGGGTATTTTAAGTGCACTTTAACGGCAATAGGTGAGAGGAAATCATGTGGAAAAAAATCTTTGTAACTTCAGCTGATATTTCAAAGTCATGCCAGCAAAAGCCAAGGATGTGACATTTAAAACATTCAAGCTTTGAAAATTCCAACTGAATCCAATCCATTTGGGTTCAAATTCCCTTTAATGGTGTCTCTTCTAGGCTGTAAAGGGATAAGCTTAGGGACTAATCACGCCCTTTTAACCTCCTGGTTGCCGATCAGCTTGTGGAAGCAGGCCAAATCATGCAAGCAGTTTCACAGCACCAAAAAGCAATGGCAAGCTGCCCACAGGTCAGGCAAGGCAAGAGCACCAGGGTGTTCAAGGGGCAGCAGTAGGCAGAAAGTCCACTGCAGACATTAAAGGATGAAGTTCCCTAGATGTTGGTAGACCATGCAGCTGTATCAAACAGTCTGTATTTGCTTTACAATAGTACCATGTTAAACTAAAATCTTTGCAATCATAACTGAAAAATAAAAGCTTGCTATTAAGGACACATCTGTTAGGAAATCTGAAGTCTGACAGTGATCCAGTTATTTTAAAAACCTAGATCTGGCAGTGGTTTTCAAATCTGTGCTGCACCGGCTGAAGGAAGACCACGGAGGCCCAGCAGTTACCTCTGCAGAATCTGTGAAAGACAACTAGGCATGGCACATCAGAACATTCTCACTGTTCTACTGTACAAATTTGGGAACTCAAACAAACTAAGAAAGGAAAATTAATTTTTAAAAAACAAGTCCAGGCTTTAATGAGAGTTACGAGATCTCATTTTTATACATATTTCTATAACTATACTGTGCCATTTTGAAACACATGCAAAGATGTACCCTTCTATCAAAGTGACTTTGATGCAAATTTCAGTTGTGGCAGGTATTTGAAGGAGAGACGTTGAATCCACAGTGGATACATCAAATCTCTATTTCGACTCAAATTCATTCTATTTCATTAGTAAATCTGGACCATGGCACTTCCAATCATGATCATTATGACAGTCCACTGCCTTGTATTAAAGCACAGCAAGGAAAGTACAAGTATGCCTGTGAGTAACCTAACTTCCTAACCTAGCTTTCCTCAAGCTGTTACACTAAGTGTCTGCATAATGCCTCAGTGGAAACGTTATAAAATTACACCAAATTACAGCAATTACAATAAGAAAGACTTGACCCTCCACTATTATTTGGAGGGAAAGAAATAAAATGGCAATCAAAAGAAAAAAATCCCATACCAAACCACCAAACTAGTCTAATAAAGTTATACTTAATTATTATTAAGTAATTCTCTCAACTGGACAAGGACCAGACATTACTTACAAAGATACAACTGATCAATACCCAAACCTTCAGAGCAATTCATTTTGTGTTGGCAGTAATACAACCCTCTCTTTCCTTTAGAACTCTTTGTCTCAGGGAGAGAAAGTTCCTTCCTTTATCCAGTTTGCACCTCTTGTGTGTTTAATTGTCTCATGTCCTAACACCATCTGCTTGGCTCTGGCTTCTCGATCACCCCTCTGTAGGTACTGGGGGTTGTTGCTTGGTCCTCCCAGAGCTGCCTCTTCTCCAGGGCTGAATCCTCCCCCTCTCAGCTCAGCCTGTTCTCAGGAGACAGCTTCAGGTCCTGGCCTCCCTGGGGCCCCATGTTGAACTTGCTCCAGTCTGCAAACATCTTTCTTCACACTTTATCAATGTGAAACTCCTTTTTTTTTTTAAACCACCTGGGCTTTTATGTGGCTCTAAACTAACTTGAAATAATAAACCAGTAACTAGGGAATTTGAACTAAAAATTACAAACTTAAAAATACTGATAAATATTAATTGTAGGGTAAGTGAGGATGCCTGTTACCCAGATCTGGGGAGTGCTGTGACTTCATACTTTAAATCACAGTGAAAAAAATCCCTTTTGAATTACTTCATCACTTACCGTATCTGCCATATACATTAATTATTCCAGCTATTATGCCAAGGTCAAATGTAAGGTGAACACCCAGCAATACTGCATAAAGATGAATGCCTGAGCTGCTTATCCTCTTTGCTATTATTCCTCCTTCAGCCTGATCCTTTCAGTGGGTCATATACTGTAATTCTGTGCAAAATCAGCAACATTCAATATTGGCAGCATTACACAGAGCTCGTTAGCTACTCACAAAAGCACAGAACACACATCAAAGAGGGAAAGAAGGAACCTGAGTTTCTATATTTTGTTTTCAAGACGCTGCTGTATGACTTGGCCTAGATTTGTTCTGCCAGCTTTTGCCTGGCCCAGTTGAACTCACTTTTAAATTTGTTCCATCCTCAACTATGTCTGCTGGCACACTGCAGTAGATCAGGTGTGAGTCTAGAGAAGTTTGTGGATTTTACCAGTGTAAAACTCACAAAACATGAGGTTGCTGCCAGGTGTCCTGTGTCTAGAACAGCTTTCCAGTCATTATACAGTGAACCAAACAATTCTCAGGTCACAAAACACCTGTCTCACACAGCGTAAACCCACCTGCCCCACCACTGCCATGTCTGATGTCCTGAATTCCCAGCTGAATTCCCAGCTGTCCGTCTCCCTCTAGCTGTACCATCTTAGTTAAAGTCCTAGATGATGGACTGAAGAAACCTAAGACCTCAGGCACTGGATGTACTTATTTGTGGAATGCTTACATAACCTCTGTATCCACTGTATTAAATTATCAGTAAATTTAGAGCTATAACTTGTTTTTGGAAGTGTGAACCTATAAATTCTTTACTTACGCATAAAAATTTCCACTTCCTATGCACAGATACATCACATCTTGTTCTAAAATCTATTACAGAACTACAGCAAAAAGCAAGAAGGAGCTAAAAAAAGACAGGGAAACAAAAATGGCAAGTAGCTTTACAAGATTTAAAGAAAAGTTGTTTAAAATGCGATTGATTAATAAAGTTTTGGAATTTTCTTCCTAGAAGAAAAAAAATCCGCAGAATATGCATGCAGGAAAATGGATAATGAGGCTTTACTGTTGCTTTTATTTGCTTTCATTACCCAGTTTGTCAGAGTTTTTCTACTGGAAAACAGCTAGGGTTTTTTTAGCCTAAACTGAGCAAGGTGATAACTGCCCTTAATGACTGAAGTGACAAAATCTGTTTCCAAGCTATTTTAGCACTTTAGTTTGTGTAAACCCATTTTCTAGCAAAAATCAGAACTACAAATGTAAGCAGATATTGGCTATTTAGCCAAATATTTATAATTATTTTAGATACTTTTGTCCATTCAGGTTATTAGTGTTCATGATCAGTAAATAGAAAACATCCTGCTTTATATATGTCTACAGGTGAGAGAAGTAGACTATGTTAAACCATTTATGCCATGCAATCTGTCACTTTCAGTATCAACAAAAAGTAAAGCATTTTATTGAAAATAATCACTGTATAAGCACAATATAATTTAAAACGTGTGAAAGAAGCATGTGGATTTATTTTTATTTTATGCATTTATTTTTGTTTAGTTTTTTTTTTAGTTTTTATCTTTTAGACATTACCAATTATAAAAAGGAGCTTCTTTTAGAAGAAAGTGAAAATTTTGAGATAATACTATAGACTTTCAACCCTACAACTGAAATTCAAAATGCACAGAACTAATCTAAATTCTGAAGCAAGCTCACACAATGACTATTGACCAGTTATCAACCACAAGTCATGAAATAAACGTTATAAAGTTCCCTAATGTTTTTGAAAGACTCAATGTGTACAACCAGAGTAAAAGATATGTTCTCTGTCATCTACTGCAAAGGAAACATGCATGACTAAACACTCCAGGGTTCAGCATGCCAGATAAACTCAGTTTCCTAATAAAAACCAAACATGAAACAAGATTGGAAATGTTAGGAAATACCTTAAATTTTCAAGCACTGGGATTGCTGGTTCTTCAATTCTTACACACAAAACTATGAATAAGACAGTGACAGACATTTGGTGTGGAGGTAAAAGCACAGCAATGCTGGGATGCTCTGGCTACCACTTACATATCATCCAGCTTAAGTAGCAATATGTTACTTGATTTAATCAGAGGCAAAATCTCCAGCCTGGACACACATCTAATGTAGGAAGCAAGGAGCTCTCAAGACCAGAGACCAAACAAATGTCCTTATCTGCACTACATGCTCAGTTAATCAAGTTAATTTGCAGGTTCTAACAATCGTAATTTCCCATGGCATACAAGTCCAATGACTGTAAGATCAAACAGTACCAGGTACAAAATAAAGTAGGTATTTCACAGAAGGCTTAAGTAATATCCATATTAGAGATGAAATCAAATCTATGTGCTCCACAACTAGGATGTCTGAGCAACACTTTCCCCCTGACCTAGAAAATACTCCTCTTCTATAAAACATGCAAACTCAAAGGAGCAGGAGTTAGCATGCTGTGTTTACTGTCAAAAGACCTAGGACCATGTCTCGGTTTGAAAGACAGGTGTCTGCTAAGGAAGGCAGGAGCCTCCGTTGAAACGAGAAAGAATAAAAATGCAACCCCCTTCCCTCCGAATTATTATAATTTTGAAATTAGGGGCTTTCAGGCAANGGCTGCAGTCCGGCTCCCAGCGGGGCAGGGAAAGGTGGGCTTAGGATCCCGGGGTTTCTCCCTGAGGCACGGTAGAAGGAAGGCAGCCGAAAAAGCAGAAACCTGCAGTGCTGACACAATGGCCGTCTCTCCTTCTCCGTCCGAACGCCGAGAGCAACTAACTCACAAGCCCAGGTGAAAAAAGAGTGGCCAGTTGGACCCCTCCCCACTGTGGCCAGGTCTTTTGTCTCTCTTAAACACCCAGCAATTTGTTGTCCTGGCAACATATATGGGGAAAATTCCTCAAGAAACAAAGGAAAACAGAAGGGGAACCCCTAAAACCCCAACAGACCAATTTTTAAAACATAAAAGAGTCTAACTCTAAAGAGTACTTAGGTATCTACACTGTGTAGTTGTATTAGAAGATCTCAGTGCGTGATAGAGGTACAGAAATTAGGTTAAGTGCCCAGCATAACAGAACTTAAGGACCAAGGGCCTAGCACCAAAAAGTAACTGTGAAAGCCACAGACCTAGCCCTGCTACTTGTCCATTAAGCCTGGCAATGTAATTTTAAATTAGTGGCCAAGATACTTGTTTGGGAATTGAGGTGTCTCAAGTACCAGGCTCCTCCACCAGCAGGAAGACTTTTTTCCACGTCATTAGTAAACTCCACGTAAGGGGGTCTTTAGAAGGAGACCTGAAATATGGGCTCCCTGAGCACCCCAGCCACAAGGTGTGAGTGTTTATATGGCCAAGAGGAGCATTTACCATGGCACAACTGTGGCCCTAAGCCATCATTACACTCACCTTGTCTGTCATTTCCTTCTGAAATCTCTTCTGAAAACACGGGTCAGAGTTAGGATGCCTTTTACACTGGGCCTTCATGCAAGTTAATCTACTCTGCCAAGTAGCAACACAAATCAGTCCCTCCTAAGGTTACTGCTGTTATAGCTAGCAAGGTCACAGTACCTGAGCTGTCACATTTAAAGACAGTTCCAGCATCTTAACAGTAATTTTTGGTGATTCAGAGGTACAGGTGGACTCCTAGTTACAGCACCATTATATTCATTCACGGGGGCAGAAAAATCAGTGGTTTAGGTTATTCTATGCTAGCACACCAATCAGGCTATCATTATATCACAGCTATTATTAGGACACTTATAATGGAATGAAAAATTTCTTGGGTCTCAGGAATCCCACAAAAATAAGCAAACTGTTTAGTATGATGCTATTTCCAGTATGTCAACAATAGTTTCAAATGCTAGATGCAAAAAAGGGATAGTCAAGCACTATTTCATAGAGAATGGAAAGCATAGTTCAAAAATACTTCTGGTATCCCACACAGTCAAACTTTTTTGCCCATTTATGGATGACAGAGAAATAAATTATTATTAAATTAACAGTAAACCTCAATTATGTCTTCAACTGCAGACTAGAATGATCCTGCCAGACATCCACATGGGGGCATCAGTAGAACCTGTAAGCATCCACACTGATACTCAGCCTGTTGATGGGTAAATACGAGTTACAAAGTACACATAAGAGCAGCAGTTTCAAGACATAGATTAATATTTTACATGTATAAAACAATAGGAATGTCAATATGAAGGCATTTCTGCTATGCAGATTATCCATCACAAACAATTTCTTCTGTACTTGTAATCAGCTCCATTATCTCTTGCATTATCATAACCACTCTCTTTGTAGTATCCAAAACTAAGGGTACTATGAACAGGAGGAATCCACAGGGAGCAAAGTCACCTATGAATAGTGAGACACAAAGAGAAAGACATGCTGAAATACTGTGGGCCAAATTTATGGAACTGTATCTTAAGCCTTGGTAGCAGAATTCACTTATACAGGATACATAGCTTGCACAGTAAATCCCTTTTTTCTTCTACCATCAGCAATCTGTGAACATTATTGGGGATTAAAGCCAAACAATTCCTTGGTAGTACATGAAGAAGGGCCAGCTAAACAGAGCAGAATAACTGCTACCTCCTCGCCTCTACTTGCTTCCAGAATGTCCAGGTGTTGCTCACACAGGGGACTTCACATACAGCAACTCGTGACCCTTAAAAGGTCTGCCTCCCTCACCTCAGACACCTACATTCCATACTGCTGCCCTACATTTCAAATATACACAGTTTGTCCATGGGACCAAGTCGTCTGAAATACGGCAGAGTTGCTCTTCATTTTACATCAATGAATCATCATATGCCCATTCTGCTATTTTGCAAAAAACCATCTCCCTCCAGTTGTTCCAGTCAGACTGAGTTCCTAATAGAGAACTTGTGGAATCGGAGGCTGCCAGGCCTTAGGAAAATTAGAATATTTCTAGAATATAGTAAAATTAGAATATTTCTAGCATACAGTAGTGCTAGCTAATGCGTGGTGTCCTAGTTAAAGACCTGTTAATAGATGCATTGCTGATAGCATGCTGGCTTCTCTGGTATGCTGTGCATTTTCAGTGCCCTGCATTTGTAAAGCCTATATATCTGTGTTTTAACATATTTGACCTACCCTGTAATTGCCCGTGTAATTTAAAACATGACCTCAGTTGACTTGTGTGATCATGACAGATGTCAACACGGACTGATACTAAGTAACATCTTAATTTAGGAGGAAATGCAAACTATTATTAGTGTGCATTATAAGTTGCAATTTCTTCACAAAGGCTTGCAGTAATTTTTTCGCTCCTCAAGGTCCTCATTTACATTATTGCTGTCCCCTCATGCCATTAATATTTTACTTACTTTGCTTTAGCCTGGATATAGTCATTGTTAATTAAAGAGTTAAATATCAGTTTACTTTCATGAACATTCTCCTGACTTACACAAAGCCAGCATAATGTTCAGAATCAAGCACTTACAAGTTAGGCACATTTAAACTAACATGAATGCATAACCACAATTATTTGAGGCACCTTTTTAAAAACTGTTGGTCTGTGATACAATTATAGACAGCATAAACAACTAAGAGATGATTCCAACAAGAAGTTAAAAGTCTGGAAGACAGAAAATATAGTCAAGTTTTTCCAGTTAGTGTAAAATTTACATTTCTGGCTTCAGAATCTTCTCAGATAATCACAGAGCATTTGTAGCTATCAGTCAGTCTGGTATGCCTAAACATTTAGCCAAATTTCTGAATGCATTGCTGAGGAGAAAAGAAAGTAAGGGTTGGTAAAACTCAGAAGAGTACTGAATGACAACAGATACAGTATGGGTTACTCTTTTTTCTTTTAAGAAACTACTGCAAAACTACCAGCTCTGTGCAAGAAAAGCAGGATGAAGAAATGGGGAGAGGGAGATTAAGCTGAAAGCGTTGTTACAGGAAGCTGTCAGCAGTTCACCATAAAGTTTTCAGTTCAGAGTGTAGGAGGAAGAGTGAAATACAATGTTACCAGTTAATTACTTTTCAGTAGAAGGCCAGCAATGTGTGCCAAATTACTTCAAATGGATTCATTTAGACAGTTAAAGCAACAAGTAAAAACAACACTAAAATTATCTATGCATATTTGAAGGCATTCACTAAAATTCACAGAAAATATACAGAGCACTTTTTAAAAAAATCTTTATTTATGACTCCTCTTTTCTCACAGTTGTGTTCAAAGGTCACAATTCAATGCATGTTCTTCCTAAAGGAAATACGGCAGCAATGCTAATGTAAGTATGGAGTAGGAGGCAGCATTAAAATACTACAGATATTATGGAACAGTTGGGACTGTCCAGGTTAGTCCAGCCAGAGCATGCCTGAGGTGTAAGCAGTCTCCAGCTTTATGAGATAACTGTCATAATGTGCTGATTCTGAAGACAGGCACTAAACCCTTTCACTTCCTTATGAAAGCTTCAAGCACTTTGATTCTGCAGAAAAGATGCTTTCTAGAAAACCATGGGTAAAGTAAATGGGTTAGACAGCTGGATTAGTGTGTATATGTATATGTTTATACAAGAGATCACTATGTGACTAAAATGTGAATAAAGTAATTACTACTTGTTCACAGCAATGAAAGAAGTGCAGTAAGGCTACAATAAGCCAGATACCTGATAAAGTAAAAGGACAACTGTTATTTTTTTCTAAAACTGTGCCCAAGAATTAGCAGAGCAAATATCAAAAGTAAAAAGTTCTGTACAACTGATCTCATTAACTGAGCCTGACATTTGAAATAGTGGCTGATAGAGCTGCAAACACCGAGGACCACACAAAGTGAATAAAGAGGTAGAGAAGCATGCAGAAAGATGAACCACATCATGCAACTATGTGCAAACAGCCCGGAATGTCAGAGATAGAATGTAATTTAACCGAGGCAAATGCCAAAAAAATTAAGATAACAAATGCAAACACACTAGGAAGCAAGGAAAAATCAAACCAGCAAAGATACCTATGCAAGCAATGAAAAAACATGACAGATGATAATAAAATCAAAAGGGAAAGTAAAAAAAGCATCTGGTTATGAGAACTGTTTGATTTGTAGGAAATATGTAAGGTCTGTAGGAGTTAACTAGTCAGATACACTTGCAGCTTCTGGCAGATTTGGCAGCTGATCACATCCTCCAGGTTCAGCTGGAGGACAAGATTTTACAGAACAAGATTCTCCTTTTCCTTTCACATCACATCACTGTTCTTCCTCTACAGAAAGCATCAACCACCACCAGCCCAGAGGCCAAAGTAATCACTTCACAGGTGCTTCATTTGGACTTCTCATTTAAGCTTCTCATTTACTCTTTAGTTCTCTTTATCCTAGGGCATCACTAGCACCTAGCACCAGCAAGGAGCAAGAAGGCTTGCTGCAGTCCTCTCAGAAGTCATGGACTGCTCTATGCTTGTTCAGTACACCCAGCTAGCACAGCCACCATCACACAGAGTGGGTCATAAGCCCCCCAGCCTCAGACACACCACCAAGCACCAGTGCCTGCATTGCCCTGAAACACATGTATGTGGCTTCTCAGGCTGCCTTGACATCCCAGGGTGTGGTTCTCAGAGAGGCACATCCCAATAGAGAGCATTCTGGATTCCTGCCAACTCTGATGCTTCTGCCTTTCAAATAAATGTGAATTTGAGAAAAGGTTCAACACAAGCCTCTGGCAATTTTTCACAACTGAATTGCTGAGTGGGTGAAAGAATGGGTCAAGAACAGAGGGCACTCACAACATCTCTGCTGTAGCCACTGAAAGCTAAATTCAGAAGATGCCTACTATATAATTTGAAATATAATTTCTGTACTGTCAGAAAACGGCATAGACTATTTGGTATTTTTGTTGTTGTTATTAATATGGGCAAATGTCTACTTGTTGCAATGTTTTATTCAGGATCTTTCAAGGATCCTGCTGCAAATTGCAATCATGAACACGCCCAGCACTTCAGATTGACTAGAAGCTGTGTCTAGATTTTTCATATGGACAGTCCATCTCCATACAGTTCCAAGTCACATTTTCCAAGCTATGGAAAGATGCTTGTATAGCAGACCTCTATTACATGCTTACTGACAACATGTAGCAGCCTTGTGCCACTCAGACAGAAGGAGCCTTCCCCATCCTAGGAACAGTCAGTGACAATATTGACCCTGATGGTTTCCCAAGGGCTGTTGCTCCATGCCTTTGCCATAACAGGAGCACAACATTCAGCTCATCCCTGCCAGACAAGCTGAAAGGAGGGAGACGATACTAGGAACTGCTTTATTTAAGCTGACTTAAATCTCCAAACACAAACCCAGCTGTGGTGCACTTTTCCTGAGTTTTCAGTTCATAATCAACATGAAGATCCAGAAATCTAGTCTGAAAAATCCCTATCTGAGCAGCAAAAAAATGTACCCGTATTGCAGGAAGCTTGTGTGTGCACATTATATGGAGCCAGGACCTTAGAAGACAAACCCAGATGCATCAACTTCCTCTGGGACTAGTGAGACAGATCCCTAAACTAGCCTGGGAGAAATCACTGCTTCTACAGCTCATAGGTCTTCCCAGAGAAGACTCCCTTGCATGAAGAACCTTTCTTGATAAAATATTTTCACTTACATTGAAATCATTATAGAAATATGAGTAAAGAGCATTTTTGTTATCCTCAAAGATTCACAGAACATTTTGGGTTGAAGGGACCTTAAAGATCTTCTAGTTCCAACCCCCCTGCTGTGTTTAGGGACACCTTCCAGTAGATCAGGGTGCTCAAAGCCCCATCCAACTTGGCCTTGAACACTTCCAGGGATGGTGAATCTATAACTTCTCTGAACAACCAGTTCCAATGCCTCACCATCCTCAAAGTGAATAATTTCTTCCTTATATCTAATCTAAACCTATCTTCTTTCAGTTTAAAGCAATCTCCCCTTGGCCTATCACTACATGCCCTTATAAAAAGTCCCTTTCCTGCTCTTCTTTAGGCCCCGTTTAGGTACTGGAAGGTGCTATAAGGTCTCCCCAGAGCCTTCTCTTCTCTCAGCCTGCATTCATTGGAGAGGTGCTCCAACCCTCTGACCATCTTTGCAGCCTCCTCTGGACTCACTCCAACAGGTCATTAATCATTAACAGATGTTAATGATATCATCATCATCTCCTGGTGCCATAAATACCCCATGTGATCCTGCTTACAGAGGATCAGGATCTATAAGATTTTAATTTTCTTTTCATCTGAGGTATCATATAGATCATGCAACTCCTAAAGCAGGACCATGGTGTCACAAAAACTGCTTTCAGAGCTGCTGGGACATCCATGTCACTCTAAAAGCCACAAGTCCTGCAAGCTCTTAGAGCTGTCCAGAAGCTGAGTTGAAAATATGTGTCATTTTTTCTAGCTTGAAACGTGCAATCCATGCATGATACAATTCATGCATTATACAGCACCATACTCCTTCTCTATTCTATTCTATTCTATTCTATTCTATTCTATTCTATTCTATTCTATTCTATTCTATTCTATTCCACCATTGTTACACTCATAAATAAGTATAGTGACACCTGTCCTCAGTAAGTGTCAAACAGCTCTAATTGCATCACACCACCATGTAGCACTTGCTCTGAAAAAATAGTACTGATGAAGTACAGTACAGCCCATAGAATATTTGTATGAAACCTTCAATTTTCCAGCACTTCCTGATTATCTTCTGATTTGAGCTGTGTGACCCAGCTGAGCGTTAGCATTGATTTTTTTGATTTAATTACAGACACTCTGGCTTGGAGAGCTGTGACATGTTGAAATTCAAATGAATAGGGCATGCCCTGGCCTCCTAACACATGCTGTGCTGATTAATCCAACCCTGTTCTGATTTTCTGCAATGCAGGATACGTTTATTCGTTCCCATTCCTTCACAATGAGTGCTGTTCACAATTTGCATCCCTGATTTACCACTGATTAACCATATGCCCCACATCAGCTTCATGTGCTTCACTGAAACTGTTATCACAGAAACCTGTTGCTGTAAAAGGAACAGGGGCAGTAAAAACAAGGCAAAGGCAGGGCAGACAGGAACTCCACCTGTGTTTTGACGAAGGATTTACAGATTTAGATTTGTATAGGCTGCAATAGGCATATATTCTTCACAACACCTTTATTCTTACCCTTTTCTTTTGACAGCACATGTGGTTGTATTACATCTTAGTTGTTAAGAACCTTTATTTCATGGATAAAGTAGATTACCTCCGTTCAGTGCCAACTCATGGAAGGGGTAAGAAAGAGATGCTATTCTGAGCTAAAGAGTACTGACTCATGCTTCTTACTGTAAAATCATAACCAGACCCCAGCATACCAAAACCTACTCTTAGTCAATATTGCAACAAAGTCATGTTCAGGAATATAGCTATAAAAATGACATCATTTAACCACTTCTTAAAGTTGAATATCCATTTCCTCTTTATGGAACAATTAATGCATAAAAAAGCTGAGGGCAAAATTGTGAAAAGTGATTCAGAACCTTTTTCAGAAATTACCTGGGAATCTTTATTCAAAATGGAAATTGAGTTCCCAAAGAGTTTTTGATAGTTTCCCCTTAGGGTCTGCAACTACCATTACAAAAAGATTCCTCTTTAAGCATCTGAGCATTAGATCTTCCCAGATTCGATCTGTTAACTGGGCCAGGGCTCTTCTCTGATCCTACAACACTGTCTTCAAATTCCTATTTACTAATCACCAAGTAATTAAGTCGTAACTGTTTCCCCAGGCAGCTGTTCCTTCCTCATTTCTGCTTTATTTTCCCCATATGTCAGCTTTATAAAGAATTGGATTTTAGAAATTCAGGCAACCTTTTAACTGATGAATTTCCACCTTTGCTATCTGTAGATTTATAGGACTTTACTGCCTAACAGTTTTTTGTTCATACAAAAAGAAAAAAAAACATTTCAAACAAGAATACACAGGTCATACTGTTCACTTCCCTAATGTGTTTATAGGGATCACCCTGTCATTATTTTGGGACAAAATCTTTGCATTTTTCACTCTTTATTTCAGCAGTCCAATCTGCTTGGGGTTTTGACTAGTACATAAAAAGCAGATTTAAAATATGTTAAATGATGCACAAATTCAGTGGTTCCTCCTTTAAATTACAGTAGGCTTTATATAAAAAGGAGGTGTGTTTTTGTGTATAAAAAACAAGCCCATCAACTCAGAAGGTGTTAGCAAAGTTACTATCAAAGATTTACCAGTCTTTTGGTAAATCTGAAAGGATCTAATTATAAAGTCTTTCAATTTTGCTCTTTGAAAACATGCTTCCTTGTAGTTCACAGCCCACCTGTGAACTTCTGAAGAGCCTTCCTGTAGAAAATTACAGTGGAGGGAGAAAAAGAATAATGTATCATAAATCTACGTAGAAAACAATATTTATTATAACATATTGCTATCACATATAGGCAGCAGCAATAGTTTATTCAAAAGCTCTCTCTTGTCAGCTGTGTATTTAACTTGTGGACTTAGCATCAAATGATCATCAAGTGATTACACAAGTGCTACATTACTGAATATACCACACATTCAGGACTGATTTGCTTATACAAACAGAAAATAAACATATTAATAGTGTAAACAAATTATATCAGCCTTTTTTCTCTAAAAAGTCTGCCTTGCTGAAACACTGAAGCTACCCCCTCAACACAGGAATTCCTCTTCATAGGAAACACTTCACATATGACATTTAATATTCAACTGCTCAGAAAACATTTTGTTCTTTCTCTGTACAAAATCAAAAAGAAACCTATGCTTCATATCATGTCAACGTTCGGAATAACTTCTACAAATAGAGAATCATAGCACATCCTGAGTTGGAAGAGACCCAAGAATCATTGACAAGAATCATTGAGTCCAACTCCTCGCCCTGCACAGGACACCCCAAGAGTCACACCATGTGCCTGAGAGCATTGTCCAAATTCTTTGTGAACTCTGTCAGGCTTGGTGCTGTGACCACTTCCCTGGGGAGTCTGTTCAGTGCCCAACCACCGTCTGGGCGAAGAATCTTTTCTTAATACACAACCTAAACCTCCCCTGGCGCAACTTCAGGCCATTGCCTTGGGTCCGCCACTGAGAGGGAAGAGATCAGTGCCTGCCCCTCTGCTTCCCCTCATATGAGGATTTTGAAGCCTACAATGAGGTCTCCCCTCAGTCTCCTCTTCTCCAGGCTGAACAAACCAAGTGACCTCAGCCACTCCTCATAAGGCTTCCCCAACTAAGCGAAAATGTTTCTTTGATTATTTGTTAAATATTCTCTCTTCAATGCTGTTCTTAAAGCCAATCTAAAATCTAGGGATTAATCTAGTTCTTATGAAATTCTCTTACTGCCACTCTAAATCGTGTTTCTCAGAGCCTTCTACTCCCAGCTGCTGTCAAGCAGCATGAATGGAGTCCTGAAGAGCACAAGTCAGTCTTATGTGGAGTGGCTGAGGGAGCTGGGGATTTTAGCCTGGAGAAAAGGAGGCTTGGGGTGACCTCATCACTCTCTACCACTACCTGAAAGGAGGGTGTAGCGTGGTGGGGGTCAGCCTCTTCTCCCAGTGGCAGAATGAGAGGAAAAGGCCTCAAGTTGCACCTGGGAATGTTTACATTGGATATTAGGAAAAACTTCTGCACCAAGAGGGTTGTCAGACATTGGAACAACTACTCACGGAAATGGCTGAGTCACCAACTCTGGAGGTATTTAAAAGATGTGAAGATATGGCACTTAGGACATGGTTTACTAGTGGATTTGGCAGACCTAGGTTAATAGTTGGACTGCTGGTTGGAGGATCTTAAAGGTCTTTTCCAACCTAAACAACTCTATGATTCTATGACTGAAGAGTGTCTGAAGATGTATATGTTCAACTGTAATCTCTACCGGGCAGACATGCTGACTGTGATCCATTGTTCTTTTCCAAGCTGGAATGCAGGAGTTCATAACTCCTACCGGCAGGATCTCTACCACTCACCTACTTGGCATTCTCTCAATTCAACAGCAAAAACCTAAATCAATTGGATTCTGAATAATTTTTAGTTAACGGGTGATTTTTAAGTGTTTTCTGTTACTAGATACATTTCAGAAATTAAAGCAAATGCTTGGTGAAGGTTGCTTTGACACTAATTAGTAATATTGCTTGAAAATACGTAAAGCAAAACTTTTCTTTCAGTTCTAGTCATTGGACAAAAGTAGTCTTATTGGAACCATCTTGAGGGACAGTTGCAAAACTGTGAGATCAGACTGCATACTGTACTCCTCAGGGGAACATTATTAAAACAAAAGAAAAACCTGCAGCCAGTGAGATTTAGATGGACTGTTTGTGCTAAGAATAAACACAGATGTCTTCCTGAGTCACTGCCTGAATCCAGGCACCCCAGATTAACAAAAATTAAATTCTCATATCATCATAGACAAAACACAGATAAAGAACCTACTGCGTACTCTTGTAAGCCAAATATCATATACTTAAGAGAATATCTGTTGCATAACAGCAGTAAATTAATTAGTTTGTTTCACTAGTGAATTTAATTATATTGTTTATCTGTGAACATTTATGCAAAGACATATATCTTCACATTTGCATCTTGACATGACTAATGAAAGTATATTGTTTTGTCTGCAACTAATTCATTTTCACTTAATACGGCAATGACTGATTAATTTCATTTTCTGGTGGGGAGGCCATCCTGGAATACAGTCAATGTTCCTTCAGAACCTCTGAACTTAATTATCTCCAAATAGAAGGCGGAGAAATGGATACAATTTTTCTCTCTCTTTTTCTCTTTTCTTTATCTCTGAAATTACCTGCTGTGTATCAGAAGATTTTTCAAAGATTTATGGCAAAGTAAATGCTACTCTTATTGGTGCCCAATTCTCAAAAAAACCTTGCATTAGTAAGGCAACTAAAATTTGTTCTGGAAATGTCTGTTGGGATTGCATTTAGTGTAATTTATTTAAACTAAATTAGAAAAAAAATCACCTACATTTATAGTTGTGGTCCTACTTTTTTTAACTGCATATAAAATTGTGATTAGCTTCTATGGAAGTTTTAAATGTGCAAGGAATACAAAATTATATTAAAGGATATGGGCTATTTACTTAAGAGTTTGACTCCATGATCCTTGTGGGTCCCTTCCAACTAAGAATATTCTGCGAATTTGTGAATCTGTGATATAAAGTTGCTCCTCTCACAAGAAATAGTATTATGAATACCAAATAACTGCACTGGTAATGAGATCTCTTGAATTTTGAGAACAAAAATTTACAGATGTGTCCTCTCATTATGGAGCAAAGGTAGGTCCTTTCATTCAATTTCAAATTGTTTCAGCTTTCCAAGACTTCTCACATCACTGCCAAAGTGTTTTTCCATTCCACATTTATGGAAAGCAATTTCAAATTCTGATACATTACTGAAAAATAATAAGTCAGGTATGATGGTTAAGTCACAAAAATCAAGATGGCTGCATGAAGTCCTAACTACTGACACAAATTGCAAAATTTGCCCTGACTTATACAAGGACAGAACTTCACCTGTGAATTAAAAGATTATTGTGTGGATATTCTGAAGCACTCCTTTCACACACACTACCATAATTTGGAAGCTACACAAATGTGAGGAACACCACATAGAAAATGAAACAATGTAGCATGCAAGAAGAAAATTTTTCTAACAGTGCTGGCTTTCCAAAATAAAAGATTATTTCTAGACAATATCCAGCAACCTATGCACCAACTCAACATTCTGAATTTTTAGTTGCCCAGGCCCAGTACCCCAGAAATGACTGCAAAAATGGAACAATACGGAGAATTGTTTAGAAATAAATATAAATAGCTTTTAGCCTTCTTAACAAAATCTTAAGCAAGCAAAACTAGTTCTGGGTCAAACAACATTTTTTTTCTGTGTGTCATTACCAGTTTAAAAAGTTACTTTTCAGAGCAAATTTTGACTAAATACATCCTTTTATGAGGGGGAAAAAAAGTTTCACTTTCCAAACACTCAAAAAATATTTTGGTTGTTTCAACTTTTGTTTTCAATTTGTATTACTTTAGCCAAACCCATCTGCTGAATGTGGTATGGATGCCCACACAGGGATCGTGAGTTTTTTAATCTGTACAGCATCTTCTGCAAAGAGATTTAATTAGCAAAACTGCTGTTCTGATATACCCATAGTATATCCTCAATTTTAGCTCCACCCTATTTCAAATTTCTGACAATGATTAAATAAAAACATGATGAAAAGAAACTTTACAGCAACTCTTCTTGCATATTATTGTCAATACTGAGTTGGAATTAAGTGTTTCACATGTAAAAGTGATTTCTTTAACCAAAATATTTCAGGTACAGAATGAGTCATAAATCACACAACTTCTGTCAAAAGAAAGAAATACTTCACATAGAACAGAAATTTATCTGATTAAAAAAATGTGTTTTTATAAAATGTGATTCTGATCTCCACAAATTATGCTGCTTGTAAGAAACTTTTAAACAATACTCAGACTATTTTTAGATTCATACATTACCAGCTGTTAGAGACTGCAGCCAGGCTTGCCCCCTGAGGTTTTCCAAATTCTTGTCTTTGCTACAGAACATCCTACAAGCTTGCCAAGAGCTAAAATGCTGCTGCCCAAATAGAGTAGATTTATTAGAAAAGCTGAAGGTTTATTGCAACGACCAGTTATTTTCCCTTAATGTATCCCATTGTTCTCTCACTGAAATGTACTCTTGGTTGCCAAAACTTTTACATATTCCTGCTTGCTGGGTTTTATGGAGAACTGACTTTTAAACAGTAGCTGCAAAGCTATTTTAAATCAGGAAGCTCCACCAAATGGATATTCTCTAAGGGTGATGGAGTTTCTGAACTTTATTTTCACTACAGTATTTTGTCAGACAACACAGTACTTACTCTGTATAGAAGCTCAGTCAGGGAAACTTCCTTGCAGGATATTAATCACATTTTTAGTATCCTGTTGCATCCTTCTCTCTGCCAGGGAAAAGACCACACATATCCTTCCAGTTGTTGCCTGGGGACTTCTGAGCAGCATTCATTTTACTTTCATTGAAGTGACCCCTTTGTCCCCTTTCTAGGGCTCCCTGCCTGGTATCACACATAGGAAGATAAGCAGAGAAACAGAACAGATGGTGGCAACAGATGCCATTGCTCATCACAGGTGAAAGGCCATGGCTAAATTCACCAACCCACACTCCCATGTTTCCCCCAGTCCCCCCACCTCACATACTGTCACAAATACATCATCAGGAGAGGAAGTTGGTTACACTGCATCCTCAGGCCTACACATGAATCTTCCAACTCACAGCAAGGCCAACACCTCGATGAAGCTTTGAATCCATGTTTAGAATTCAAACACAGCTAATTAAAATAAAACCAAACTTTCAAATATTTTCTACTCCTTGTTTTACTTGTTGTAGGAACAACTGAGAGCAACTAGGAAAAGGACACAATTAATTTTTTCTTAACTTTGTGTATTTGCCAACATTTTTGTACAGCAGATTTCTCTTTTTAATGTGGTCATTTAGACTGTTATTTTTAAGAGGTTTCTTATAAAGCAATATAGAAAATAGAAATAAATGTGTTAACAAATTCAGGAGCACTCAGAAGCCTAGCATTTGAAACTCACATTAGGCACTGATTTCTACTGTACACTGTCTCCTTTCCTACTCTTTAATACACAGATAATACATATTTAAGCTAAAAGCACTTTAGAACTATTTGCACTGTCCTAATAGCCAGCCACAAAACTGGCAATGAAAAATACAATGTGTATGTCTTCTGGGAATAGTCTTCAAGAATGCTGCATGATGCCACCAGCCAAAAGGCAAATACTAAATTCCAGTTTCCAGTCAAAATGCCTAGGAAAGACTAAAAGCAAAGAAGAGGGCAAGCCTTAGGAGCCGTAGTTCACCTAGTGAAATATTCGTATCCTAAATCAGGGATTTTGAAACTTCTGATGTTTGCAGAAACCTAAAAAATTTTCAGTGCAACCTCCTGTTGAATTTGTACAAACTTTTTCCTCATCTTCGGGTAGTGTCTCAGAAGTAGTTCACAGACCCACCACCATTAACTTTCCATGAATTCCAAAGATCACATGCCAAAAGCCACAATTAGAAATTCAGCAGCCAAATGAACCATCTTTTAAAGCTGAAAATAATTAGATTCAGAAGATAAATTTGTGAGGAAAAATAAAGGGGGGGGAAAGAAACCAAAATTAAAAACCACATACATGAAATTTCTTTACTGCATGTCAGAACTATTTCACAGAAGTGTCCAGACATTGCAGCAAACTTAACTTCTCAGGGCCAAATCCAATTTTTCTCATCCCACAGCAAGATCAGATCTCCAAATCTCTTGCAGCCTTAATGGACTGCTACTGAAAGTCAATGGCAAGTCTCATGTCAGCTCCAGAAGGCAAAACTGGGAGTGATCAAATCTCTCTCCATCACCATTATGTCTCCATCAAGTAACTCCTTAAATCTCCATGTCTGTTATTTTAACAGCCAGATGTCTTAAACAGGAACACTTGAGCTATGAAGCAGATCTTCCACAGATGGGTCCAGGTCCTCCATGCTGACTCTGACTGAATCCTGCACTCCCTACACCCCCTGCTAGGAAACCTTTGGCAGTTGCCAAGATAGCTGATTTCCTTCAGCCAGAAGCTGTTTCATACACATGTAACTGTGGGAAGTGCTATGACAAATTAGGATCTCTGCAGTGTAACAGTAAGTATACCTGACCAGAAAAAAAATAAAATAAGAAATTAGAAGAAATCAGAAGAAACAAAAAGCTCAGTATGAAGCTTTTACTCATAGGAAGAAAGTATCCATACAATAATATTGGATTAGCCCTAAAACCTAGAAATAAACAAGACATCTGTCTCTGAAAACATTTATTTTCCTGGTGCTCACTGAACTTTTGAAATATACAGTTACTTTTGCACAAATCTTCATATTATTCACTTATTCAATTCATCAGCGTTGGTGATAAAGCCATCATAACTTATCACTTTCTATAGTCTCAGAATTCAACATTCCACTCCATGGAAAACACTTAGGCAACAAAGTAAAAAGTCCCTGAATACTGTTTATCAAAATAGTAGCATCTGAAAATGAATTAGAATACAGAACATCTGCTGCCGTGCTGTCATAAAAGTTCACAGCTGCGTTACCAGACCTGTGGTCTATACTGTCTCAGGGTATCTGCTGAGATGGGGAAAAAGAACCCCAGCCCAACAAAGGAAGACAGGCTAAAAAACTTCCCCCTGTAATAAAGAAATTAAGACAGACATGGCATCAACCTCGAGTTGAAATGCAGCCATGTTCTTGAACACAGGACAGAGATTTGCTGCCTGTAGTTGCAGCCATTCTTGCCATAATCAGTACTTTGCTGGCTGGACGAGATGCTGTTGCTGTGACTCATCTGGGATACCACCACGCTGCAGGAGAAATCCTGCTGTGAACTACAGTCTGTTCAATGTAGGAGTATTACAGTAGCTCAGAGAAATTGTTCTGGGGCACTTACAGATGCCAAGATGCATTACTTCTTCTATTACAAACAGTTCAAGTGGAACAGACTGGAACTACTCATTTGAGTAAGATTTTATTTACTGTTGGTACACATGAAAGAGTTGGCTTTTAGCATCTCTTAAGAAAAATGCAATTTCTAACACATAGTACACTGCGGATTATAAAATCCTTGAGGAGGCTTGAGAACAAGTCATACACTACTGCAAGCTCCACTAACTCTCTCTGCACTTGGGCCTGTGTGCCTCTAGCTCTTCTGCATCCTAGATCCACTACATGCTTTCTTCATACACTTTCCTCAACCTTTCTCACTTTTTTCCTATTTAGGAAACAATCTAGGATTTCAGTTTTACTGGAAGGATTGTAAGATCTGTGATAGAGATCTGTTATGTCAAAAATTCTAGGAGCTGGCACCAACCAGCTCTTCAGTCTAGTGCAATGTTTCCCACACTGATCTCTGTACAATAGGCAACCGAAAACCAAGGACACAAAACAAAAACATTAAAAAGCACACCAAAATCTCGAATGAAGATTAAGAAACATACAGATAAGTTATGTTTACAAAGCTAGGGAAACAGTGACTGGAGCTCTTACCAATTATGATTCTCCAGCTCCAGCTCAGCAGGGTTGAGTGTTGCTACTAAGGGAAGTGCACTTTGCCCTGCTGCATCCAACTCCAAAACTTCCCAGTTCAGTATTGCAGTGCCCTTGTAGAACAGCAGAACCAGATGTGCCAGGGCCAAAGTTACTGCAAATTGCAGTGGAACATGCAAACACTTTGTTAATCTTCATTAGTGATTTATGCTTATATGTGAAAATATGACCTGTAGCAACCGAGGAGGTGTCGTGTTCACACCTGCTGTTCAGAAATGGAGGGAAGCCTTTGGCAAGCACAGGGATGGAAAGCTGCAGGACCAACATCTTAGACCATCACTGAAAAATCTGCCATTGAACTGGGGTCAGAGGCTAGGAACACTGTCTAACTAGCCAGATACCTGCCCAGCTTTTGGGTAGGCTGAGTACAGAGTATGGAGCTCAAGCTGTCACCCTTACCAATACCATAGACTGTTTGTGTAGGGGATGTGGAAAGTATCAGCTTCATTAACTTTATCCAGCCAAGGATGTCTTCAATACAAACGGGAATAGTAATCTAAGAGGGGAAGTGATAAACAAAAGCACAGGGATGCAAACTGTTAGACAAGGGATAAGCAGAGACAATACCAAAAACCTCCAGATACTAATTGATGGGCCACTAAGAAACTGAGGGGTGTGCATGAGGTGTGCCTGTGTATTCACTCATAATTCTCAAGCTGAACTAGCCAGTGAGTGGCTCTGGGACCTGGCGGGGGTATCAGGAGGGTTCATGTGGGTATTTGGGGGGATCCCCAAGTGTGCAATACCTGTGGAAAAAGTGTGTGAGTGCATGTCTGTTTGCAACAAGCACCTAGCTGGACCAGCTGGTGAGTAGAGAACCATGAGGGTGGGTAAGGGGATCCAGGCAAGAGGGCTGGGCAGAGGGAGGGGCCACAGCAGTGCTTGGGGGATCCACAAAGGTGCATGTACCTTCACTATTGAATGTCAATCCTTACCAGATGAAGAGGAGGATGGGAACATGGCTGTAACACCACTCCTGGAAGTGTGTGTGGATGCTGTTGAAGACACTACCTTGTCTCTGGCAGCCTGAATAGCCAGCCATGCACACATCCTCTGTGTGTGTGTGTCTCTGGGGTACCTGTTTAGCTTTGCTACTGGTCGAACCTGTAAATGGGAAAGCAGCTGCAGCTTCTGTCTGGGAAGGAGACCTCTAGGTTTTAGGTCACCTCAGACTGGGCTCCAGCAGCCAGGAAAAACTGTCAGGCTCTGGAGCTGCTGGATGGAACAGCTGCTCATAACATCCCATAGCTGTTTGCTTAAAGCTGATGTATAGATGGCCTGCAATACCACAGTCATATGAACATTGGCTAAGTAACAGCCCTTCTTTTCATGACCCATACTACCAGCTTCCCATTAAGAAAAAAATTTAATTCACATTGATAGTCTTAGCTCACTGCTCCTGGAAGACTGCTGAGGATTTTGGAATAAAACACAAAAGCAATCCATCTTATCCCTCCCAGGAGAAAGAGTGGTAAGTAAAAGTATGCCATAAAAATGAAGATAAGCACATGCTTTGTTTAGTCACCTAGGAGAGCTACATGAACTAATCTTTCGTTGAAAAAAAAAGTTGGAAAGGAAGAGGTATGGAAGCCATCAAATTCAAGGGTTAACTTTCTTCTCCATGTGTTCTGCCTATGCTTCACCTCCATGTCCCCATGCTCTGCATAATTTTCAAGCCATTTGTCTTATCAATTAGACATCTGAATGCCTATATGTGCTTCAAAAGCATATAACAAGACAAAAGGTTAAATCTTAAGTTCAAGCAACAGGAGGCTGCCATCAGTTTAAATGAGATCAGAATGTTATATGTAATTCAGAATTACTATTTTTATTTTCAGTGATTCTTGATGTATGCCTCGCTGCTTTTCAAAATAATTGCTGCTATGGTTTATTATTTGTATGCTTAGGAGTCTTTGGAGGTGTTCTCAAACCTTAAGAGATCAGATCTTGTTTTTCATTCTTAAACATTCATGCTTCAGCATTAAAGTGGCTGATTAAAAAATATGATCATCATTATTGTGAAACTTGAAAAGGCTGATCTTTTTATAACCTTAAAAAGTAAAAGAATCATTTTAATGTACCCACAGGAATTATGGGAACTTAAATTGTTATTTCTATAGTGACAAAAGTATGCTTTATGCTTATAAATTTAGCATAAACTTCTACAGAGGCCCTGATTTGTAAACATCTGCTTATCTGCACTTTCTTCTTAATTTTAGAATCACAAAAATTGTACAGCAAATTCATCAGACTTATTACATCTTGTATGCAAAGTAATATTATAATCTTACAAGTTGGATGCAGAATTTGTTCAGAAATAAAATGCCTTTATTGCACCTAAATCCTGGAATTCCCTCCATTAAAATCAGTGTGATTTTTCATGTGATGAACGGCTGCTAAAACTGGCAAAAATCTGAGGAGCTGAGGCCAGAGTACCATAACTTTTCATTTTTCTGCTTGGCAGTTAGGGAAAAATTGTCATTCCACAGAAACTGGCAGATCTAATCATATGTGTAATTTCATATGGTTTTGCTTATCAAAGAAACATGTAAACTGTATGATTTTCTAAGCTTGTATTTTAGTTTATTTGTAGGATTGACACTTTGACTAACCATAAGGAATTAATAGGAGACAAGTGGCCAAAAGTGGAAAAATTATTTTTATAAGTTGTCCTGCTGTGTAAAATTTCTTCCATTTTTAGTTTATGAAAATAGTTCAGCTCTTAAGTTTTTAGCAGTAGTCACACACACAGTAAAAACAGCACCTATGAGCTCCTTTTAGCATCACAGACTATAAAAATAAAACACAGTAGTCCACATCTCAAAAGAAAATCATAGAATCATAGCATACCCTGAGTTGGAGGGGACCCACAAGGATCATTGAGTTCAGCTCCTGACCCGCCACAGGACCATCCCCAAGAGTCACACCATGTGCCTGAGAGTACTGTACAAATGCTTCTTCAACTCTGTCAGGCTTGGTGCTGTGACCTGGGGAGCCTGTTCAGTGCCCAACCATCCTCTGTGTGAAGAACTTTTTCCTAATATCCAGCCTAAACCTCCCCTGACACAACTTCAGGCCACTCCCTTAGGTCCCATCACTGGGCACCAGAGAGAAGAGATCACTACTTTCCCTGTTACACCTTTAGTGTACTAATTTTCCTTGCCTCTTTATACTTCTTATTTTCCTAGTAAGTTCAATAAAAAAATTGCCTTTGCCTCACCTAACTGGTGACTGTAGAGAACAGGCCTCTTCTTTCCTGCAGGCACATCTGTGTATATGCTTCCAGCAAAGGTAATATTACCTTTGCTCCCCTGAACTTTCCCTAGATTTTAATTTTCTATTGTGGTGCATCAATTATCCTGAGGAGTTCTTCATATTAAAATTAATTGAAAGATGCATTCAGCAGTTTATTTTCATGCTCAGCAAGCTGACTGCAGTTAAGTATGGTATGACCACAGAGAAAAATATTTTCTCTGAATATCTTTTTAATCTAGGCCTCTCATATGCTTCTGTACTCTAAAAGCCTTATTTTGGCTTGCTCCCAGTGTTCTCTTGAAACAAAGCCTGGTCTGTCTGTGGTAGATCACTTGTCAATATGTTACCATACGTGTTCACATCCGAGAAATAGGGTTGGTTACTTCCTCACTGCCGTAAAGGAACCAGGAAAACACATGTTTTATCAAAGTCACTCCAAAATGTTGATACCAGAATGATATTCTGACATTTATAGATAATGCCTACCATTGCCTCCTCTTCCTTCAGAAACTGTTTCAGAGTGACAATAAAGGCTTTATCCAAAGCAACCTTATGACAAAGCAAGGAAGTCCACTACATGCGTTCAGTATAAAGTAGAACACAGGAAAAAAAATATGCAAACAAGTAAAACAAGACTACATTACAGGGAGAATAAGGGTTGTGTGAAAATACTAATTCACTTCAAATTCTCACTGATTTCCTTAGCTCTCTATACTTCTCTTCATCTTTTATTTCATAAGTCACTCATTTGTTCCAAGACCTTAGGAGTTTTATTCAGCACAGCACTGGACAGATTTTTGGTAAAGATGAATCGTAATAATTAGTACTCTTAAATCGTCAAGAAGCTGAATTGATTTAATGGTGCAACTGCACAGTATATAGGTTTTACAGAAGTAGAAAGAAATAAAATGCATTTTTCGTTCAATATACATGTACTAATGGATAGTGTACATGTATGTTAGTACAGATGAACTAATATTCAGTGAATGGCGAATTTTCAGCAAATAAAAAGTGACTAAATTATTACTTCCAGGTAAAACAAGAGGCTTTACAGATAAATCTAACATGTATTGGTAAATATTTGCTTTTACAACATTAATAGCACTTTTACAACAATCCTTGGATACTCTCTGTTGTCCGGCCTTTGAACAGACACTCAGGATCTTTTTTGCAGACCATAAAGAGTTTTTTCCCCTTTTATGATCAGCCAGAATTGCAGCCACTGGGCATACTAACACCATGCAACCAAGTGCAGTAAAATGAACTCTGAGCTACAAATAAAATCCAAAACAAAGCACCATGCAATGGTGCTTGCTTGGGCCTTGAAAGCAGAGAAGCACCTCCTGCTGCCTTGGATGCAACATCACTTTTCTATTTCTTTTTGCAGACGTGCTGTTTTCCCCAGATGGCTTGGTGCTGCTTAAGCAGGTAACAAAATCTCTGACACTGCAATGTGCAGATACAGTCGACTTTGTGTTGAACAGCTCGTTATTAGCTGAAGGGCTCTCATGAATACTAATAGCCCTGCCCTTCAGGCACTGGTACCAAGGATTGCTGTTTGTCTCAGGAAGCTGCATCCCAGAGAAAGTACAGGAGAAAATTAGTCCTCATGGCTGTCCTTGCATTTGAGAGCCAGTGCTTCTTTTTCTCCACATCCATCCAAACAGAGTTATCTTTTAGCATAACTCTGTGTGTGACTGACAGAGCCCTATTTCTAATGAACACATAAGATTAACCAGAATATGAGATGCACAGTTCTAGGGGAAGATCTTTATGAAAGGTCCACTGCAGACCACTTACTATTTTGTAATGATTTGACATCAAATCATTCCCATTAGATTTTGGGGAATTGTATTGAGTCAAACTATCTCTGGCTAAAAAGACTTGTCATTCACTAACAGATAAATGATGGACTAGAATATACAACTGTCAAAGTATTTAAATCATGTGCTATGATATAAATTCTTAGATTACCAGGAAACCTACAGAAAAGTAGACCATGAATGTATATTTTTTCATCATTATGAAAAATTTTTATGTCTGCATACTAAGGCTGCTTGATGTCCTCTCTGTAAAATCCCCCACTTTCTCTACCATCAGCATCTCAATTTAAAATGTAATCATTGTTAACGATCACTACAGTCAGACACACTCCAGATGAAGAGCTTTCACAGTTAAAGTCAAACTGAGCATAATGAAACCTCCCATAGTTCACTGAAAAAAAAAAATGCATTCAGAGTATGACTCACCTTTCTTTCCCTAAGAATTATAATGAAGAAACAGTTATGAAAATCTGTCATTCTTTGGTAATTCTTGTATTTTCCCTACTGATATTTTTCAAGATTATCCACCAAAGATACTGAGCTTCCTCAGTATTTTCCTTGTACCTCACTCTGCACTGACACCTTTGGTATGCAGGAAAGATTAAATTTAGAACTAACTAGATAGCTGTAGATCTAAGTTATTTCCAAATATTTTGCTTTAAAAGATAATCTGAGCCTGCAATTGATAATGCTTAAAACTGAGTACAAGAATGAACCATGATGGCTTGACAGAATCTAGTCCAGCAGCTCCAGCCCATTCTGTCACAGACCACAAGAATTTATGAGATAACTATTCTAAGTGGCCCTGCCTCTCTCCTTTCCTGTGATACATTGTATTCTGTATCATTGCAAGGAAATAGTTTCCTTTTCCAAAGTCCATTTAAAATGCCAAGTTAACCAGTTACCTGTTTTTTTGGGGTTTTTTTGTAAATTATTATTTGTAATTTTGCCCAAATTTAATAGCTTAGGCCTTTTATGAAACTGCATCTGATGTTTTTGTGAAAACTTCACCAAAAACTGGTTGCTTGACTGCTAAATGAGATTGGGGAAAAATACATAGCAACAGTGACATTCATATTTTTAACTGCTTATTTGAAAATCTGAAACTTCTTACATACACATAAATTCTATGCTGATTGTTGGTATTACTGGGACATGAGTTCTGTGATCTGTTCAGGCTCAACAATAACATGAAAGAACAGGACACACACACACAAAGAATAATGATTTATTCTGCACAAAATTGTAAAATACCATTTAAAGAAAAATACATTACAAAGCTTTTCTTTATGCAACACAGATTTTGCAGACTAACACCTCAGTTCTCCATTATTAACCAAGACACCATATTTCAGAATGGGGATAATTCTGAATATTTCACATACTATTCTGTCAATCTTTCTCATAGAAATGATTTTTCTTGTAAAAAAGAGCAAGTCAGAAAGAACTGTACAATCATATTAAGTTATGAATCTGAGCAATAACAAAGTTTACT
This sequence comes from Dicrurus megarhynchus, assembly GCA_013399195.1. Taxonomy (NCBI): domain Eukaryota; kingdom Metazoa; phylum Chordata; class Aves; order Passeriformes; family Dicruridae; genus Dicrurus; species Dicrurus megarhynchus. Next base: position 2,318,274 of record VXAD01000394.1, on the reverse strand, counting down.
CATATTAAATCATTAAAATCAGACTTTAAGCCCAGTTCTAGATTCTGCAAACACAAAGGTTTTTTTGAAGTCCAAGAGTTTTGGGCAGCAAATGAGAATTTTAGAACAAGCAAGATACTGATGTTACTTAATTATGCATATGAAATCCTGGTTCCACTGAAATTAACAGACAAACTCTCAATGATTCTTTGAGACCACCACATCATGGGTTGCTTTGTGACATGAAGTGAGAAATCTTACCCACACTTTGGGCTAACCTTGCAAACATACAAGCAACACAGTAATTGTCTAGAGTATTCTCAATAGGTGCTACTGCAAATTTTTCAACTTGTTAATTATCCCATAAACAAACCAAACCAATTTCTTCACCAACAGTGTGTTTGGTAATTTTTACCTTCTTTGTTAAAATAACCAAAGCATTATTTTGCTTATGAAAATATGGATTCCTCCTTACCCTGTTTATTTGAGATAGCATCTGCATGAGATACTAGAGGGATTAAGTATGTTTAAAAATCGTATTTCATTCATAGTTAGCTGGACCACATTGTCATCTATTTTATTTCTGTTTGGGAAAAACTGGCGTGACTAACCTTCCTTCTCTCAGGTCTACCAGTGGGGCAGTCCAATACCTCACCAAGATCAAAACACAAATGTCATAATGCCCTTCTTTCAAAAATATGATCTATCCTCATCAATTCCTTGGACAGACACTCCAAATCCCACACTTGAGGCTTAACAGTGGACAAGTGTAACTGAGACTCAGCCAACAGGAGTCGCCTGTAAGGCAATGATGTGCCTGCAGAATTTTGCTTCTAGTTAGACACTTGTGTTTCATTCACTACTTTGAGCATGTGCAATACAAACTTTATCCAAGGAGGTGCATGCTGGAGATCCACAGTATTTCCAACATGTATTTATCCATACAGCTGGGGAGAGTTGCCTAAAATAAACAGCTGGGCCATTATGTTTGTCTTCATAACAAGCTTACATTATACAGTTCAAAATAATAGCTTTGATGGAATTTAAATCCCTCAAGAGAAAAGCACTATTTAGCCACAAACTTACAACTGACTGTTCAGCCAAAAAAAATATGTATATGCATGGATATTTTAGGCCAGAAAAGACCATTTTCTTGTGCATACATAAGCAAGGAAATTCAGTTCTGATTTCTGTATCAAGTCTATAACTCCTCCATGAATTACTTGTTTCAGAAAGATAGTCTTGGTTTTAATAGAGACAACTTGGCTCTTAGGAGATACTTTAATTCATTCTTTTCACAGTTGTAAATGTTTCCAGTTTCAATTGTTATTTTATTTGCAGTTTCAATATTTTGATTTCCAATACATTTTGGTGCATCACGTCTTCCAGGATTAATGACTCTGCTCAGGTGCCAGCATTCACAGAGCTCTTTCCACTCATGGTATATAATACTGACTTGATTTTACATAGCACCTGTCATTCAAATGTCTCAAAAAATCCTCATGAGTGTAAGAACGGCAAATTTCCTACAGAAATATCCCCATTTTGCAGCCAGGCAAACTGAAGGAAAAGACACTAAAGATAATATTCTCCAAAGGAATTAAAATAACATGGGAACAAAGTGTCTATGCATTTCTGGGAAGGCAGGGTCAGACAAGCTCTCCAAAGTCACAGGCCAGCTCTGGCAAAGCTAGGAACAAACCCTTCGTTGTCAAGATTCTTATGCCTGTGCTTCCACAACAAGACAATTGCGACCTGAATATATTATTTCTAGATACCGTTGTATGAAGTTCAGGTGTACAACTCTGCACTTGAAACAGCTCAGAAATACACTACAGATTTAATACTGATGTTTCAATTACAGCAACAGTACAAACTGTCCAGGACAGGAATGCAACAGCTTTTACACCATTTAAACAACTGGCTGCTCTTACCCCTCTTCATACAATGAGACACTTTAAGCCTAATGAATCACAAACACCAATATTCACAGCAAGCTCAAATTTGCCTTGGCAGCTGCTGCAACTCTGACCTGTGGCAGAGAAAATGAAGACCTCAGCTTGGCAGTTCAGTCCCCAGCGACTGTTTGTCAATGGAAGCATGCACACTCAGTTGCTTCTTTTCACATCTGAACCTGGGAGGAAGGTTTTTTTCTGGATCAATGAATACTGCTGAGTAGATGAAAGAACTTAATAGGTTTTCTCCAAAATGCAGCCAATAGCTGCCAGAGTGTATTCTGAGAGGAGCTTTATTAGGCGTAGACCTCTTACTCTCACAGCCTTATGTCATACAAAGCAGCAGGTCAGATCACGGAAAACTAATGTTTCCAACCACAGGAAATGGGGTTGTGGAACCCTAAGGAAGAAAGTAAATTCTCAACACATCTATATAACCCTTCCTACAACTTCAATCTTAACCGCTCAAGCACACTGGGATGTAAAGGTTACTGAAATTTTACTGCTATTTTTAAAACGAGGTGTATGGGCTTTCACAAATGGTCATTCTTTTCCGAAGAATGTGACCTCCCGAAATTTACTGGCCACAGAAAATATTCAGTACCTGTGTTAAGGCATTTCTAAAAGTTCTCTAAAAAGTGCTTCTCCTGGACTAGAAGAGACGTCTTCCCCATTGTGTTGCCATTAAGAGTTTGAATATCACTAATAAGAAAACTAAACATCTTCTTAATATCTTGATTAACTTAATTAAGCTATCATACGGTTCATAACATTCTATTATAATAAAAGAAATTAGATGGAAAAAATCTCTCCTTGCAAATCTGAACTTCCAAAGTTCATTCTACTTCAGGGCACGTTACACATATCATTTAGAAATTTAGAACTCAAGACATTTTAAAATCCAGCTGATAAAAGCATATGTTCAGGGACATTAAGACAACAACAACAAAAAAATACCACCTTAACATGGCTTAGATAAACTAGAATGTCATCTTTGCAGAAAGCACATTCCGGAAGGCTTTGGGGGTTTCCCAGGATGGCAGCTTATTAGCAGAAACTGATTGTCATGGCTTTGAATGAAAACACTTCTAGCTGCTGAGAGTTGTTTTGGCTTGTTTGTGTAATAAAGGCATAATTCACAGAAAACAATTTTGACATTTTTGGGCCATGTAAGAACCAGCACTAGGCCCATGACTACCTAACATACTGAATGAAATCCTAACTTTGTTGAAATACATAAGAAATCTGCCTGTAACTTCACATAGACAGGATCTCAAGACACTACCAGAGCAACAGTAACCAAACAAGAATAATTCAATCTTTTTACAGTGTTCTTGAGCTCACAGCAGGAATAGACAATTTTTGACTGGCATCATCCAATACTCAATCTGTAATATCTAACCTTCCACCAGTTTTGTGACATATATTAAAACTTCCATTAAAATTGAGGATTTATACTGATGCCAAACATAACAATAGCAGAGAATTCAAATTCTTATGTCTTTGCTGACCTGTTTAATACATACAACTCTAAAAACTGAAGGAGCCATTCAGTAGTCCAGTATGCAGCTCCTAGCTGTGTGCACCCTAGGTATAAGCAAATCTAAATTACCATTTGATTCCTGAAGCATTTGCTGCTCTGATGTAGGAAAAAGCACAACAGGAGAAGCGAAGCAAAGGAGGATAGGACGGATCTCCTACATTACAAAGAGAGAACATTGCATGGACACAAAAAACCTGAAGGATTTAAAGGACTATTTCACAGAGGAACAGAGTAAGTCAGCAATTATCACACCTTATATATAACATCATGTCCATGAGATTGTTACATGTTTTACTACACTCTGGTATCTTGTCTACATCTATACAATACAGGAATGACTTGGGTTCACATCATAAAATAGGACTACAGCATACAGGTGCTTCTGAAGCTATCCTTTGAAGAAAAAAACAAAAGTAGGGCCTACAAGCCTCCATATGAAGCAAATCTACTACCTGGTTTTATTATATTTTTTTTAACAAAGAGAGGAGCAAGAGTTGCACAAACTCCCCACTCTTGTCCCAAGATTTTTACACACACACACACACACACACACACACACACACATACACACACTCATATATGGAAAAGGCAGGTTTGCTTGAGAAAAACAGAACTTACTGTCATATCAGCCAGAAGAGCCACATTAGATTCAGATGAATGTTCAAACAATGCAATACTAACTTGTCTACATAGCCATGCTTTTTCCATGCTCCTCCTTCAAGAGCTATCCAGACAGAATGTGGAGAGTTGCTGCACTATAAATATGCAGTCTGTCTCTGTAAAAACAACCAAAATCCATACCAGGAATGAGCAATAAAAAAGTTTTACAATAAAGTATCCTGAAAACTAAAACACAGGCCAAATATAAAATTATTAACAGAAGCCATTCATCAACTTCAATTTTATCATTCTCCCAAAGCTATAACATGAAGTAGTATAATCTTTTGGGTTTTGATGGAATCCAGGATCATTTCTCTGTCTGTTTTTCAGATCTCTGCTGCAGGTCATATTTTCTGTTTTTACAGTTTGATCATGATGACTGATAATCCTTCTGAAAAATCTGTTTAAAGCAAGTTATGCTCAGCAACAGTCATCCCCTAGCTTTTGCACACAATGAGCTTGTTTAATCACAGCCACATGGTTTTACACGTGATGTACGTGAAAGCAATTTTAAATGCTTTTTCAACCATCTCTATTGTTTTGATCAAATCTCAAATTCTATTTTTTAAGGAAAACCTCACTGCATCTATAACAGCAAGAAATGTATAAAGTAGGACTTGTAGACATTTTCTGTCTCATCCTCTCCTTGATGTTTCCGTCTGAGAAGGCAATTTCCTATCAAGATGAGATTTTAGGCACAGGAATTGTAGAAACCTGCCCAGCACCTTAACTTCAAGGTCCATGTGATTACATGCTCAAAATCTCAGCTTTTGAAAAAACAAACTGCCTCAAGATCTAGATAAAAAAATGTTGAGAACTTCATGCTTATCTCAGCGACCTCTGTGAATACCCATTCCTGCAGACCCTCTGTCTACTTTCCATGTTGAGAACCAGCGTATGTGGGATGGAGTGTGGCTGGAGCCTCCCATCAGGATACATCCCACAGCACATCACTCAGTACATCACAGTCTAAAAGGCAGAAATATGGTGAAAAAGGAGACAAGAAGCAGTACAAACACACATATGACCATGCTAAGGACAATCTTTCAGAGCAATGCAGCTGTTGAACACAGGCTTTTGAATTGAGTGTTTGCCAAGAGTTCTAAAGCTACAAACCTCTGGAGAGCAGCAGGCACAACAGATCAGACCCCTTTTCTAGTGCCCTTTAACTGCTCTATATCAAAGCCTCTGCTGTCACTGCTGAAGACCTGAGTGTTATTCCTACCATGTTTTTTTTCTTCTAAATTGCTAACCTTGGCAAATGCCAACACCTGGCCTCATCATTCCTTGTGGATTTACTGAAAAATATGAAGAAAAACAGTGTTAGGATATTAATGCCACACATACTTCCAGCCACACTACATAAGACCCACTTCTTTCAGTTACTCAGACAAGAGCCTCCCTACTACTTGACTAAGATATTATTTGCAAAAATTATAGTCTTGTTGCTATAGAATAATTGACATTTTGTTGCTCTACTATTGACCAATCTATCTACATTCTGCCTTCATAATATCATTACATTCACAGTCCTGCAACTGTCAAGGAGTGAGAATTTTCCTACAGTTGTTTACCTACAATTTTTTACCAAAGTATAATAAACTCTGTCAGTTTGTGTGAGTTTCCTGCTACAGCATACAGCTACTGAATGCCTGTAACTGAATCAAATGTAGGTGATTAAGCACAATATTGAGACTATTAATATAAAGCAATTGAAGAACCCACATAATAAACATTACCCAGACCTCCGAGCTTCAGGTCTAACCTGAGAAGCCACAAGCCTCTGAGTCCTAGAAGAGTTTCAGCCACATACTTTTGGAAATATGGGTATTCCCAAGCACAGTCTCACTGTTGGAAGGGCAACATTCTCAACTAATTTCAGAGCACATGACTCATCAGAAAAATCTTCCAATTCATATTTCCATAACATCAGCAACCTCTCCAAGGGCCTTCTCGATTCCAGACTGGTTTAACTAGACTCTCTCACTTTCCCCATCTGAATTCATAGTCTGCTGTAGCAAACCTTCCATATTTTCCTTTTTGTTTTTCCTCCCCATTTCCCCAGTAAATGCTTTTTCAACTGTGAGAATAGCTAGATTAGGAAAGAAACCTTTGAACTGAATTCCGAAGCCCATCTCCTCAGTCACAAGGTTTAACAAAGCCATACTTAACCTGAGGGTGATGCTGATCTTGGCTTCTTAAGGAGTTTTAAGCAATGTGTTAGGCCCATTTCCAAAGCACTCAATATTCTTGGCTGAAAATTACCTCCTAAGTGCAAACCTGAAAACCAAGATTGACAAACCTTACTCAGAATTAAATTTTGTCTAGTAACAATTAGAATATTCTTAAAAAGAGACCATGAGTCTAGGTCTAAACTCTGGAAGGAAGGAGTGCAGAAACTAAGGGTCACAGACCACTTTCTGCTCCACATTCCCCCTTTGGAGTTTGCCTTCCCTAACGCAGGGTAGATACTTGGTAACATGCACACTGACAAAAATCTTTGTAAAAGCAAAGATTAAGTACTCTCAGAATTGTTCAGAGAAAGTAGGAAGACCCCCGACCATCACATGTCATGAAGTCATAGAATCATTTAGATTGGAAAAGACCACAGAGATAATGAGTCTAACTAGTACCTTAGCACTGATTTCCAAGTCCACCACTAAACCATGTCTCTACGTGCCACATCTACATGCTTTTTAAGTACCTCCAGGGATGGTGACTCAACCACTTCCCTTGGAGCCTGTTACAATGCTCGACAACCCTTTCAGTGGAGAATTTTTTCCTAACCTATAATAACACACTTGCATGCTATAAAAGCTGCACAACAAAACATTAACAGAAAGCTATACTACTTCATATGGGCCCAGCCTCTCGTAGTCTAAATCTGATTCTGTGATAATCTTATCTCTTTTACAGGAATTATATAATGTATGTAATGCCATCTCGTCATAATCTCTGGATTTCACAGGGAAAAAGCAACCAAACAAACACCAATCTAACTGAATTTAAAAGTACACAAGATCAAGAACTTTAATAAAAAAGAACTACAGTCTCAGCTGTAACCTCTTTTCATTACCATTTCAACTGTACAGCCAGTAGGACAACAAAAAAATTGCAAACTGAGTTCTGCAAAACACAACATTGCTTGTCCTTAATCAGTAAACGCTTCTGTGTGTAATTTAATTGGTATGTATATTGGTTGCAAGCTTGAATTGGACTCATGTCTTTCTAATATAATATAGTCTATTGAACTATGTTCCAGCAATGTATGCAGATATTCCACCATGGGCACCAGTTAATGAGGCCACGTCCTAGGAGAATAATATTGAATTAGCAAAAGAATGGCAACAAATTCAGAATAGGCGTCTGCAAAGTAATTTGAGAAGAAATGTCTTCCTGGCAAAGAGCAAAGCAAATACTTTATAGGGGTCATAGCAAGGGTTTGGGGAAAGCACTTTGGCACTGAATTAATGCAAAGTGATTCTACTGCTCTGAAGTCTATAAACTGTATTAATGGGCAAGACAGGACTTCCCAAGAAGAGTCTGTTAGGCCTCTGGGTGTTTATTATTAATATCTGCTAGACATTTTTGTACGGGCTACTGTTAGCAGACAAATAATTGTGACACCAAGGAACAGTCAGCTAGAGGTTTATTTTGTGGGCAAGTTTTGTGCTTGTTTGGTAAATCTCTTGTAATCCATTTGGGAGTATGGTCACACTATGAGTCAGGTTGGAAGACACCACAGTAGGTCATCTGGTCCAGCCTCCTTTCTTAAGCAGGGTTATCCTAGAGAATATGGCATAGGATTGTGTCCAGACAGTTCTTCAATATCTCCAGTGAGGGAGACTCCACACCCTCTCTGGGCAATCTGTTGCACTTCACAGTCACTGCACAGTAAGGAAGTTCTTCCTCATATTCAGGTGGAACATCCTGTGCATCAGTTTCTGTCCATTGCCTCTTGTCCTAGTCGTTTGCACCACCAAGCTGAGCCCGGCTCCATCCTCTTGGCACTCCCTTTTAGATATTTATACACATTGATGAAGTCCCCTCCCAGTCATCTCTTCTCAAGGCTGAACAGGCCCAGATCCCTCAGCCTTTCCTCATAAGAGAGGTGCTCCAGTCCCCCAGTCATCCTCATAGCCATCCACTGGACTCTCCAGGAGCTCCATGTCTCTCTTGTGCTGAGGAGCCCAGAACTGGACACAACACTCCAGATGTGGCCTCAACAGGGCTGAACGGAGGGGCAGGATCACCTCCCTCATCCTGCCGGCAAAACTCTTCCTAATGCACACCAGCATTCCGTTGGCCTTCTTTGCCACAAGGTGGCCACTCTCTTGGGGTCCCACTATGCTGTTCCACCAATTCCACAAATTTTGCATATCCAAATATAATGTTCCAAATTCCATTTTCCATATTACTGTGATAGCAGACTGACATCAGATTTCTTTTAACATAATTAGAGCAGACAATATCTTCCAAATATAGCTTTTAACATACTACTTCTATTTAAAATCTGTGTATATTAGGATCACTGTAGTAAGATAGTTTCAGCTGAGATGGAAAAATATTCTAACAAGTCATGGACCTCGTGCTCAGTACTGGCTGGTGTCCCCAGGCACAGGTCCAGGCAGTGGGACCCACCATGTCTCTTTCACGCCACCACAAGGAGGCCAGGGACATTTGTGGTCAAGGTCAGCTAGCACCCTCTCAAGCACTTAGCTGGTTCAGTCCAGAAGCTCTTTGCAAACAGTCAGTTTGGATATGACCATCTGAAAGACAGTTTAACACCCACAAAGAGCCATACCACTCTGGCTGACCTCATGGCCAGAAAACAGGTCTTAGCTTCATCAGTTTCCTAACATAGATATAGCAAAAACATACCAGAAAGAAAAATCTATCTAGGTATGGTAGCTAAGTATTCACGATAAATACCAGTTAATTATGCAGTGTTTGAAGAATGTCCCCATTTGTGCTTACTGTGCTCACTGCTCTTCTGTGAGACAATGACAAATTACATAGATCAACATGGTTATAACTTTTGGGTTTAGAGTATTAGTCTGTTTGCAAATGAAAACAAAAGTTCACCTAACTTTCAAGTACTTCAAAATGCAGACTCTATCTTTGTAAACAAACTATACTTCATAGCTAACTTTCCTTTCATATGTCTGTTTGAACTGATTTATTTACAGTGTACCTTCTGGAAGAAGTGTTTAACATCATTTTTGCAGAACATTTTACTTACTACACAACAAAGACAGTTCATTTAAAATGCATCTCAGGGAGACAAGAATTAATCTCTTCATTTTCTAGTCTGATTTTCCATGAGATGCTTCAAAAAAGAAATACCACCACATCTTTTATTCTTACTATTATCTCCATTATTCAAGTTTCTTTCCATTTATAACACTGGATGTAGCATAATTTATCTTTAGAAATGCAACTTAATATATCTCATTCTTTCTCTGCCTTCATGTTTTTTCTATCTTCAATATTTCCATTTTGTGTTTTGCTCTTTTTCCCCTTTTCCCTTCTCCCTCTCCTGCTTTCTTCCTTGTTCTTTTTTTTTTTTTTTTTTTTGTCTGTTTTCTATCATCTAACTTCGCCTTCCTACAAAAACAATAGTCTCACCTCAGGTGAAACAAGCCAACTGTTAAATACACAATGATTTATAGCAAGAAGCAGACCTCTGCCAAGTCTCAGACACTGTATCAGGTTTATTCAGTTGACCCCACCCTGACATCCACGTCTCTAGAAAGCACAGTTGCGGGGCACATCCCTTTTTCCAAGCAGAGGGCTGCCTCACACCTTATGCACCAAGTTTGTCTAGCAGAAGATCATGCAAAAGACAGAAGCTATAGCAGCTATTATGTACACCCTGTGTGCTCCAAGGAACAGTCCTTGGGAAAGCTTGTTTGCTGCAGCAAAATGCTGCCCCAACACACAAGGCTGCTTTCATCCCTCTTTATGAAGGAATACATCAGTTGTACATCTCACATGTACATTACATATGTGATATGCCTTTGTTACTTTGAATTACCCAAAGGAAAGACAAAGCTCCACGATTTTGAGCAACAATTTTACACCAGATGGATGGACAAATAGTAGCACTTTTTTCTTCATCTAATACATAGCAAAATGGAAGGAATAAAATTAACTAGACACAAACTCATTCTTTAACAATGTGCAACTGATTACAGACAAGCAGAGCAATTTATTCAGACACATTCAGACGAAGAATGTGAAAAAAACCCTACATTACTGTTACCACTATGACACCAAATTCAACATAAGTGACATTTATAACAGGCTTCTAATTAACGGGTTTTTATGGTGATTTACATTGACAGAAATTAAAACTACTTTTGGAATTTCACCTTTATTAGAAAAAAGTAGTATGACTACTGTTGAAAAGCTCTAAAAAACTTGGTTTGATACCACATTCAGTCTCCAAGCTAATGCTACATCTGCACAGGTATCAAAGCACAAACCTCTACTACTTAAAGAATTTAGTGAAACTAACCAATTGTCAGAACTCGTAGGCTATTAGCACCCAACTGTATCAATGCTTTGTTGAAAAGGTCCTTTCCATTTCACAGCCAGTGTGAATGCAGTTTCAACTGACTCAAATTTTAGCACTTTTTATCAATAGGTTTTAAAACCACAATACTGGGATGCTCAGTCCAACTCTATCTGTGAAATAGCAACTAGAAAAAACAAAATAATATAAAAAGGGATTTTTCCTCTTTCCTTTTGCTTCTTTTTCTTTAAACTAGATCCCATGAAAAGTAACCTATGCTATATTTTACATCTCTTGAGAATTTAAAAATCTGATTTATTATTGTGTGTATCTAAAGCATTCTTCATTGAAGTTACAAAATCCTGGTTTTTCTTATTCAGTAAGAGTTTCATCGTTCAGCTTAGTGGGGAAAAATTAAAGACAATTTAGAGAAATATCTCCTTTGTTTCTACTTATTTCAATTGGAGGAAAATGGTCACACTTCCAACAAAAGGAACAATTCCAGTGGTCTATAAATGATAACAAGATGCTGATATAGACAGACACAAGAGAGTAAAGTGAAAACCATTTACATTTCACATAAGACTTTTCCGAATCTTTATGCACAAACAAAAAGGTAGTTTATTGTTTTATTTTCCACAAGTCTGTTTTTCCTGAAAAGCTCTGCTGTATCATTACATCTCATTTACAATGTTCCTCAGATGCCTAGTTTTGGTTAGCTGGCCTTGCACCACCCTGTCACATTTTTTTAGGTACTAAAACATGCAGAAAAAAGAACAATAACTTTCCCCAACCAGAAACACAGACAGGCAGAAGAAATTACTGAAGACAAACATCTTTTTCTCAGGTCTTCTGGACATAAAATCATTTTAAAGCAATCAGGTGCTCTTTTTAATATTTGTGAGCAAAATACTAAAGAAAACTGAGTGATATAAACATGTTCTGCTACTGCTGCAGATAAAAGGCTTCAAGTACCTCTGTACTACAGGTTATCCATCCCATTTGACTAGCTGTGCAAATAAAGAAAAACTTGATTTTAAAAAAAGGCATCTCTGAATCATGTAGTTTAAAATCACTGATCCTGTAAGGAAGTTCAGGAAGGAAAATGTAACTTCATTTATACTAAGAAACCAATATAATGTCAGTATTTCAGTGCTAAGTTTTGTAATCACGTCACTTGAGCTGCCTCTGGCAAGATTCACCTATCTGAGGAGCAGTTACATATTTAGACACACCTGGTACTGAATTGTCTGATGGGGAAATGGTTAATGATGGAACAGAGTAACAACACTGTGCTTTAGAGTTAGGCTGAAGCCTCAGCATGAAAGTTTAGAACAGTGCTTATTCTCACACACTCCACAAATGATGGACACTGAGGAGCTAGTAAAACTAGCAGGCAGAGCAACAGCTGGGTAAAACATCTGCTCAGCAGTTTAATTCACTGATGTTGTCAGCATTCCACCCTACCATGCAACCAACAGTCCACTTAACCCACACATTCTCTGGGTAAGTAGGTTCTTATGTTTTACCCAGTAAAGGAAAAACCCAGAAACTTTTCCTCACAGTATATTTATTGTATAGCTAAAGTACTAACTAAAACTAGAGCACTATCTCAAGCACTGCCCGCAACTTCCATTTCTCCACTTCTAGTAGGCTTGGAGAGCGTACACAACTTCTCTACAAAGATTTTTAACTCAACTATTTATTAGTACCTTTGAGTTACTCAAAGGCAGTTAGCAGCACAGGAAGCAATACAAAGATTCTGCTGATAAATGGGCATCGAGAATGGACCCCCCACTATATCCACTAAAGGGATTTCTTCCCACATCCATCATAATGCAGCATCACAGTTTTTAACAGGGTTTCAGAGAATAGATTGAAGTCTTCTGCAGGCTTCTACACAGAACTGTAGTACAAACAAGGGTATTCTACCTGGTTTTCAGCTGCCTTTCCAGAATTGTTCTCCTCAGACTCTTTTTACCAGTCTCACAGAGAGGTCTGAAGCACCTTAAAATGTTTGAATTGGGATGACATGCCTACGTTTTCATGTTTCACATCTTCCTATGTTTTACTCTCCTATCTTGCACACCAGAAAATGATTTGCACCTGCTCCTTTGTTCCAGTATCATGAGATCAAACATGTAGATTATAAATAACTGATCTGTTTATAAAGCACAATGGCACCAAATAAAATTGAGGCATCATCACTAGCTAGGACACACAGTTCCCCTTCTACTACATTCTCTACCACTATTACAGACAAGGGTGTCAAGATTCTACCGTTAATTAAAAAAAAAATAGGAAACTATTCATGACAACAGGTTTCATGTATTTTATATTATAACTTTTTCTGGTTTCATTAATTTTAGTGCGAGTTTCCACTGATTTTCAGCATTTCTGATTTCTGGCTCCTAAAATATACTGAACAAAACACAACAAGTAGCAGTCTCCTCCTGCTGTTCCATTGATGTACTTTACTCCTTAACCAATTTTCACTTTGCATTTTCCCCTTTCACCCCTAAGAGGAGAGAGCCAACAGAGAAGATACATGAAATGTGGCTGAGGTGAGCACCAGCAGAAAGCACACGTATTTTGTGTCAGGTAATTTGTGTCCTAGGCCCAGCATTCAAGGAAGTGGAGGCAGAACACACAGAGAGGGCTTGGTCCGGGGAAGGTCGAGTAGTGCAGTTAAGACAGCAAAGAGTTTCACTGAAGTTACCAGGACCTATTGCCATGTGCAATGAACTCAAGACCTTGGGTGATCATTAGGGATGAAGTTGGAACTGCATACCTGCTTGAGAGTGAGCAAACCTTTCAGTCCTTTGTCAGAGCAGGGCTTGCTTACTCCATACTTCACGGGATTAGATTCAAACAGCCCACTTTTTATAATCTGATTACAGAGCTTCCATAAAAATGAATTCCAGTGAGGTTATATTGGGCAAAACCATTCCTGTACATAGAATAAAATAATTCTAACGTGCTGAATGCCTGCAGTAGTCCAACTTTCATTTGAATCATTGTTGCAATCCAACCAAGGAGCAACAAACAAAATGTTTCTATGCCAACAAAATATAAATTATATATGATTTTATTTCCCAAATTACTAGTTAAGTACCTCAATATCTTTATCCATGAGGGTGTTTTTCTGTTCTCAGGACAAAACATCTAATTGTAACTCACGTTTTGAATTACTAAAAATTATCTTACAATTATCTTCTAACAAGTATTTAGCCAGACGTACATTTCCTGGCAACAAAAGTACACTAAACCATTCCAAACTTGAATGACCCTTTAGCTTAATCATTAAGGAACTCCAGTTACATTCAATGGAAATATAATTTTCCAATTTAAATGTTGGGGGTTTTTTTCACACTTCCTACAAAGCAGCACCAAAACTACTAAAACAAAAAAAAAATGCACTGTTTCTTTCTATCTGGACACTTGGTTTCCATCACATGGATTCTATGCATCATCTACTTACAGAAAAATAACAGAATAGTTGCTAGTGTATTGATCTAGCATGAAGGTAAGGCAGAGAAGACAAAACCTTTGCTGACAGAATTTTATTGAACAATACAGTCCTCAGGTCTGAAAAGCATTATGAAGTGCAAGTCCACTACATCGCTACAGGTTATTTTGTAGTTCATGTTACACAGAACGCTACACTAAAGGAATACTTTTTTTCTGGATACTTTTGCCTTCGAATAATAAAACTAGCTTTATTTTTCATAACTATTGCATACAATAGACTATTAAGTGTCAAGTAGATACAGCTACTGCAATTCCAGATCTGCACAAAAGCTGCACACGTATTGAATTGAAGCGCAAACACTAACAATGTTTCTGTTAGTAGGGTATCAGGAGTATCTGCCATGCACCCGAGCTGTTCGCAGTACTTTTGTTTCAAAGTCTGCCTCACTAGTAAGCTTCTATCTACCCGGTGAGCGATTTATTTAGCTCTGAGTTATGTTCGCACGCAAGGGAATAGAGCAACCCCCTTGTCATCCCCATCTGTCTCTCATCCTTCCAGATAACCAGCGCACCACCATTTTCCCCGCAAACAAAGGTTAAGGAAAGCCCAGCTCCTGTGAAAATAAAGGCAAAGGGGCAACTCGCCGGGTCGGGAGCGGCACGGGGGGCGCAGCCCGGGGGCAGCTCCCGGCGGGGCAGGGCCGAGCCGGGATTCCGACCGGCGGGGCAGGCGACGGCAGCACTAAAGTATTTCGGACCCAAGCGCAGACAAAAGAGGGTGTGTAGCAGCTGCGCGGAGCGCGGCAGCCGCCGGCACGCCAGCCCGCTCCGTTCGGGAGGCAGAAAGTCCATTTCTGGCAAGGAAAAACCCACCCACCGGTGCCTCTCCCCTCCTGCCCCTCGCCGCCGATGTCAGGGGCGCGTCTCCCGGTGCCCCCAGCCACCGCCGGCAGAAACGGGCGAGGCGCAGCCCCTCCGCTCCCGAGGAGGGGTGACGGCTTCGGGCGGGTTGAAGTTCGGGGACGAAGGGTAG
>VXAD01000394.1:2154796-2303065 GCA_013399195.1 Dicrurus megarhynchus | reverse complement strand
CGCCTCGCTGCTTACCTGTGGGGAGGTGCGCGGTGCCCGCAGCCCTCCCGGCGCAGCGAGCTGCGGAGCTGCGCCGTGCCCGTCAGACACGGGGCTTCTCCGGGGAGGCGGCGGCTAGCTCAGGGAGTGACAGGGCGGCGNGCGTGGGCGGGCGGCGGCTCCGCGGCGCAAAACTTTCCCGGCTCCTCTGCAGGGTGTCCGGGCGGCGCTCGCCCCCGGCGGCGCCGCGGGGGGGGTGGAAGCGGACGAACCCCGCTCTCACAGCCGGCCCGACCGCTCCGCTCAGCGCCCCGCCGCCCGCCCGCGGCAAAGTTTCACTTCGAAACCTCGCGGCTGCGCCCCCATCTCCATGGAAACGACCCCCTGGTTTCCCTCCGCTCCCCACGGGACGAGGCGGAGGCGGGCAGCCCCCTAGCCAGTCGCGGCGATGGGAGGCAGCCGGGACGAGCCCGGGCGGGCGCTAGGCAGGTCTGGCCGCAGGCAGCGCCCGGGACGGGACGGCAGCCGGGGAAAGGGGCAGGCTGAGCCGCGGTACCGGGACGCGGCTCCTTCTCTACCTCCCGCTCCCGGGGAAGTTTGCCGGCTCCCCCAGGGAGAGCGCGAGTAGCCGCTCCCGCCGGGACCAGCCGGCCGGAGCGCCTCCTCCGCGGGACCTCCCCGCGCTGCTGTGCCGGCAGCCCCGCCGGAGCGGCGGATTTGTAGCGCGCCCGGTTCCGCCCCGCCGGGCTCGGGGGCCGCGGCCGCGAGGAGGAGTCACCGGCGCGGGAGGGAGCGCGGGGGTGCCGGTCACGGTGTCGCGGGCGCGCCTGGGGTCTCGCGGCGGGAATCGGCCTTTCCTGGCGGGGCTCGGTCTTTCCTGACGGTGCAGAGGGGAGCGGGGGCCCTCCGGGTGTGGGGCCGGGTGCCCTCCCTCCCTGCCCCCGTGTGAGAGCCCGCCGGGAACCGTGGGAGCGCAGAGTGATTCACCGCAATGTGGGGGCTCTTGACCTCGGATGCAATTACCTTTTATGATTCAGCTTTTCCTTTTTATGCGCATTTTGGGGAGTCTCTTTTGAGGCCGCCCGCCCACCCCTCGTGTCCAGCCAGAGACGGCAAAGTTGATCTACCTGGTGCTCGCACCTTCCAGTCGGGCGAGATAGTACAGCAGATGGGCTTAGGGGAGAGGATGACTCCAGCCTGCATGGGAGCTCTCCAGATTTATAAGTCAAACATGTCTTTTGGGGGGCGAATAAGAGCAACCCTGCTCTTGGTTTGCATTGGTAGCAGGTTTTATTTCATATTTTAAAGTTGATTTAGGTGTTGCTATTTCCTTTTATTCAATTTACCGTGATTCTACCTAATGCATCTCCCAAAAAAAGAAAAATACTGAACTTGGTATAAGCATATCTAAATTTTTCTCGGGAAGTGCTTTCCTCAAGACAGTGACTTAGGAGCTACCATCCATCCTGCAATAGTACTTCCAGTCCTAACTGCATACAATTTCTTTGTGGTTGTACAGTGTGTTGTCAGTTCTTGGTGTATGCTTTGTAAAGAATATAATCCTGGTGGCTGCAGTGGCTTCTGCATTAAATACGTCGTCCATTATCACCTTATTGTAGCAAGGAGATACACATGCCAGCAATTCTGAACTACAAAGAGACAGGTACTATTCCTCAGAAGTTTGAAACATTGTGTTTCCAGCTGTTCAGCATGTTTTGATTCAAGGAGTGAAGAATCACTTTCAAGTGTCAGATTTCTGTCTGTTCATTCAGCTATTGCTGGATCTGTAATTTGGTTTGTGTGTGATGTAACATGTATTTCATGTCAACTAGTGAGAGAACAGTCTGCAGGCAGTTGTCAACTTCAGAAATGTCAAATTTTGAAAGACCCAGCTGTGTATCGCACAGAGGCAATGGATGAAAGGATGATACATGCCCACCAAATCCCAAGTAGATGCAATATCTCTACAAGTAAAAAATCAGATATTTGTCGCTGTTATCACCGTGGAACGGAGAAACGACACAGACTCCAAGTTCAGGATAGAAAGAAGACCGAAGCGCTTTATTAGCTTCGTGAAGGGTTTTTATATGTTAGTTCGCAAAAAGTGTACTATATGGCATAAGGTAATTGGTTCTTTCGACCATCCACCCCTAAGACACCCATCTCTAAATATTTTTCTAGTTGGGAACATAATGGTGAACAACAACCTTGCAGGTGCAGAGATTTACAAAACTGTAACATTGTTTTGAATTACTTGCATGAGAAAGACAGAGTTCTCACAAACTACTGCTGAAAGCTGAAGAAATTCTTTGCTGGAGCTTTTTCAGCATCCACAGATATTTACTTTAGAATTTATGGAAAATGTCGATGGGGAAGAGATAGGGAAATGTCACCCTCCTGTGTCACCCACCATCCAGTAGATGATGAAATGTTGACCAGGGATGTGACATGAACCACTGCTGGTTTCACCACTGCTCTTGTACTAGCTCTAGAAAGGCTGGGGCTTTTAAATCTACAAGGCAAAAAATTTGTTCAGTTCTTGCTAGTGACCTTTCTTTTCCCTCCAACAACGGACTAGGTAGAGTATCACCATATCTTTTTTCTTGTCATTTTTTAACCCCAACAACTGAACACCACACAGCCACTTGCTTGCTCTTCCCTGGTGGGATGGCAGAGAGAATCAGAAGAGCAAAAGTGAGAAAACTCATGGGCTGAAATAAAGACATTTGACAGGCAAAGCAAAAGCCACGTATACAAGCAAAGCAAAGCAAGGAATTAATTTACCACTTCCCATGGGCAGGCAGGTGTTCAGCCATCTCCAGGAGAGAGGGGCTCTGTCATGTGTAACAGTGACTTGGGAAGACCAATGCCATCACTCCAAATGTGCCCCTCTTCCTCCTTCCTCCAGCTTTATATGCTGAGCATGATACCATACACTATAGAATATCCATGAGGCTAGTTGGGGTCAGCCATCCCAGCTGTCCAGTCCGTGCCCTGCTCCTTGTGCACCCCCAGCCTCCTCCCTGGTGGATTGGAGTGAGAAGCAGAAAAGGCCTTGGCTCTTACGTAAGCACTGCTTGGCAGTAATTAGTGCATCCCCATTTTACCAGCAGCACAAATCCCAACAGCTAGCCCCATACTAGCTGCTATGAAGAAACCATCCACATAAATCCTCAGATGATTTATGGTCTCAAACAGTGCCCATCCTGAAAAAAAAAACCCTAGGCAAGTGACAGAAAGAACCAGTGTGGTTTTGTGGACAGAGTAAATAGGCTGAAGGATAATTTCAGTATTGTTACTAGGTGAGAAGCATCTCTAGGATGGACTTCCCCTTGCATTTGCTGTATGTGAAAAACCCACTGACAGTGAACCACGACTGTTGGTTTTATACACGATCCATAAGTTATATGTAGAAAAAGTGATAATTTAAATTATTGTGGGCAGCACATTTTGTGGGAGATTGCTGTGGATTATAGTACAAGAGCTACCCACCCTAGTGACAGACATATGGAAGATGTGTTTTGGAAGCAGATGAAGTTCAGTTTTGCTACTTTCCTGTGTTGCCTGGAGCCTTCTGAAATTCTACCAGTGCATTCTTAAAGATGGGTAGAGTCTGCTCCTTTTCCTAAATACAACAGTTTTATACTGACCTTAAAACCACTGATTTAAGGAATTTGCTCCTGATCTGCAGTAGAAAGAAGAGAATAGTGCCCTGAGGCTCTTCGGATCTCAGTCATCTGCACATCTCTGGAGAGTCAATGTCAAGACCAATATTTCAGGCATTAAATGTCAACACTTATATTGCTAACACTCAGTAAAACAAACATTTTAGTACATTAATTATGAAAGTGGTTACTTCTGAGATTACAGCAAGAACCAGTAATTTTAGCCTCATGAGTGAGATTCTCCCTTTGAAAGGCATGGAATACTTTTATTTGAAAGTTGGGATGTCAGCAGTATTATACTAATTTCCCTTCCAACCTACACCTTTCTGTTTATGCTGTGAAAAGCCATCCATTTACTGTAATAAGAAAGGCAGTGGGTGGATTAAACTGTGTGTCTTCCATAAATTTAGTCCAATTATAGAGAAAGCTGGCATTCTTTTAGTTTTGGACATGATATTTTTCTAAGATCTAGATTCATTTCTACTTTGAATTTCGCTAAAAATTGTGACACTTGACTGTCCTGTGTAATAACAAGTTAAATTTGAAATATCCTGAATTTGGAACATGAATGAAACTGAAGATTGAAAGGATCCCCACTAGAGCTAAACAGCTGTAGTCAGTTCCAGACCATTCCAGTGACAATAAATGATGCCATAAGTTTTTCTCTTTGCTAAGACTTAGTGTGAATTGTACTGTGATACTGTTATCTTACATACCTTATTTTCCATATGATATTAAATTTTTTTAAATTGGTCTAAATCTGTTATCCCTTTAACTCTGATTAAGACATAAAACAAATCTTAAAACCATCATTTGTTCATACTGATTTGTTCATTGTAGGAAACGCAGGAGCAAAAGCTTCCACAGAGAATGGAGGGTTTGATTTACAGCCCTGGAAGAAACTAGATCTAGCCTAATTAACAGAGATTTATGGACCTTAAACAAGAGGATTTCAAGCCTGAGTTTCTGTAGAAGTAAAAATATATATCGAGTGTTATAGTTAAAAAAGTTTTTAAGTATAGTAATGTAATTTTATAGTAATAAGTTAAGGTTTTAAATGTAACAGTAGAAAAATATAGGTGTACGTGACAAGATATATTATTGGTTGAGAATTCTCTGCAATGCAGCAAAATTATTAGAGGTGATAGGTCAGGAAGTCAAAACAAAGTTTCGTTTTAAGTGTCTATTGGATTAGAAGGCTATAAATTGTCTAGTAACTCTAAATCTTGTGACTATTCCTGATCATGGCGGCTTGTAGCTAAATCTCACGCCTCAGAGACTGTTGCCTTGTTTGTTATTTTAAGCAATAAACCGTGAATGATTACGAAAGTCCCCTCTCTCATTAAGAACGCCGACGGAAAGTGCGGGTGGCGGAGCCGGGAGAAAAAGCAAAGGGACAGTAACAAGTGGTACCCCCCCCGCACCTAACAGTTCATACTCAATTTTTTTTACAGTGTAATCGGTGAGAATATGGTCTCTATAAGCAGTGAATGAGTGTCAAGAATTTCTTGGTGATAATAAATTATTTGTTAGTCAATAAATAATAAACACGTAACTGCAAACAAAACTCTGCCCTAATGACTGATTTCTGCCTCTAAAAGTACAAAATCTAATCTCTTTAATCTGTACATGAGAAAATGCTTAAGCAATCACAGACTGAAGTAGTGTCTAAGTATTAAATAACAAGCCTGTTCCATGTACTCAGGAGGTACAAGCTAGTAACCAAATGCAGTCATAAATGATCTGAATAATCCCACTGTCTCTCTTGAAACAAAACCCACCTTTCTTCACCATGAGAGGTGTAGAAGAGGTGTCCTTACCGGTTTTTCTTATCCTATGCTATACGGGCTACATCCACACTACAAACTGGCTTATACATGCTGTTCTGAGAGGTTAGTTCCTTGCCCCTTGGGCCAGTATCTATTACCAAACAACAAGATGGTTAACAGGTAGTAATT
This sequence comes from Dicrurus megarhynchus, assembly GCA_013399195.1. NCBI lineage: Eukaryota > Metazoa > Chordata > Aves > Passeriformes > Dicruridae > Dicrurus > Dicrurus megarhynchus. The sequence goes on along the minus strand of VXAD01000394.1, from coordinate 2,297,463 downwards.
TTTTTTTTCTTCTCTGGTGCCACTAGTCCTGCCTGGAGTTCCTCATCAATGCCAGCAGAGCTACTTTCACTGGTGTCCTTTTAACACCAGTGTGAAACTCGTTTCTAAATTGCCTAGAAAAACCTTGAAAACTACTCAGCTGCTGCAATGCTGAAAGCACTGATTCTCAAGCTGACCAGCTCAATTCCTGGTACTCATCTGTTACACACCGTCTTTACTCATCTGGAAGCTTTTCATGGCAGACAGCATCTCCTCTGTTTGCAGCTGTATGCCACCAAGGGAAATCAGTGAGATCCTGTTTAGCAGAAGTATGGTGCAGATATTTGATAACAGCAAAGAAAGCCAAGAAACACAGGGCCAAGAAAATGTCAGAATCATACAGAAGAATCTTGGCATGTGTCACTATTTATCTTAACAACAGTTACACAGCATGCAATACTATGTAATTTGCCATTTATTGGCTCGAGCTTTACCTCAACCACTTTCTGAAACTAGTGAGAATACAGACAGAAATGTCTGCTTCCAAATGATTTGTGAGCTGTCAACAGCAGTTAAAATGCTGATTTGACTTAATCCTTTCATACTTTGCTACAGTCTAACTTTTTGAAAAAAGATAGAAACTCAGTGCTTCAAGTATGATGAAAGCCTATATATATAAAACATAAAGCTTTGAAAATCATGTTGGTAGCTTCTTTAAGTAGAGAGTCAAGGTTTTCTCTCTGCTAGCTTTGAGAGTATATATGGCCTTTTCTAGATAAAAAAGAATTTGCTGGAGTATCTATTCTCTTATTAACAGCTGAAGTATGAAACAAGTGTTTGAGTTGAGTGGGTTTTAATCCGTCTGAAAGTGGTATAAGAAATCAGGTTTTCTTAAACATGTTCCACTGGCCTAATAAAAATTTATTTTGACTTTATTTGAAATGTTCATCTGAAGAATGCATTATTATATATTATGAATACCTGGATATGTTAGAATGTACAATGTTGGTGTCTAATGAAAACCACAGAAAAAGAACCATTATTTATTATGCACATGCAGGTGAAAAGACTCTGAACAATACACTGAATAAAGGAAGTAAAATAGCTATGAAGTGGAACTCTCCTTTAGAGCATAGAATAGTGAGGAAAAAAACAATTCCCAAAAGGTGTTTCTTTCTTTTCAGTTTATTATTAAAGTCACTGCAGTTTAAGAACTTCGGCCTATGTCTGGGAGACTTTCTCTAGCTGGCATCTTTAAATAGCAGCACCATCTTGAAAGAAAGTTGGAAAGTAACATGCAGCTTTCATGTCCATCGCAGCAGAAGCACTCAATAAATAAAGTACTAGCGGAATAATTTGGTTTTTTTAAAGAACAAATATACAGAAAATATAATCTTTTCTCATATTACTGAATTCTTTGGGGCAGACACTTTTCCTTCTCTGCATGTAAGATTTCCTGATACTGAATCAAAAAACACAGCTCTTCTGTTTGAAGTGTTTCAAGTCAAGGCAAGAAGGTGGGATGCTGGAACTGTAGGTAGAGTATTTCTTTGTTTGCATAAGGATTTGTCTCTGCATTTTAAACACCAGAAGTTGTGCCAGCAAAAGAGGAGATGGCTTACAGGATTGCCAACTTTTCATCATTTATTTCTGGGAAGATAACAAAAAGCAACATAATGTGCAACTTAACTTACTAGTTTCATAAGAAACTTCTCAAGCAAGTGCTGTCATGAGCATCAGTCATACTATCTCCAGATAAAATTCCACTGGGGACTTAGAGGAAATTAGGAGCAAGTGAAGCAGGACCATCTTTGAGAAAGGTATTGTTGCTCTTCTGAATGAAAATCTAAATAATGGAGAAAGAATAATTGCTTCACAATTTTGAATGGTGTCACTGAAGTATTTCATATGTCACATAGTAATTATCTGTGATCATTTCGGTTGTGGTGATAGGGAGTTCAGTCTTTGTGCCATTCCATGCCATCTCAAATTTTTCTCTCTCTTGTTGAGGTAGAGAGATCTATGAAGCACCAGGAGAAGTGAATAGATTACTCTTGTTTGAAAAGATATATCCCTATCAAAATGCATCATTAAGAGAAGTATCTATTATTCCTCTGTCACATACTTCCGCAGAATAAAGGCCATATCCATGTAATAAATTCAGTCTTATTATGTAAAACGTGTAAATAATTACCTACAACTGCTACTAATGAAGTTCCTAAATATTATTGTTTCTAGACAAAATAGAAACTGGAACTGAGCAATGGTTTGCTTTGTTAAGAAAGCATGAGGATGTTAAAAGCTTTCTGTTGTGAGGGTCTTCCTGTATGACATGATTATGCAAGTCTCCTGAAAAAATGAGTCCCATTGAGAGCCTAGGCAGAAGTTGGCTTTTATTTTAAAAGGTTGAGAAGGTGCACAAAACCTTAAACATCAGGTCTTCTTGGAAATGTACTGTAAAATATCAGTCATCATTTCCAAGCTTTATGAAGAAGAGATTGTAGTTTGTTGTTCTGTTACTTTTAATGCTTGTTTCTAAAAGACAAATGCTGAATAATTCTGTAACAAAGACTACCAAATATGACAATTAAAGCAGACTACTTAATGGCACTAGGCAATCAACATTTCCTATGAGAATAGTTATAGTATATGGATATGCTCAATCCAACATTTTGGTTCCAACAAAACACAAATCTATAGTCTATGTTACCTGGTATTTCAAGGACTTTATCCTGTGTAAAAGATTAGTCCCTGTAAATTTTTTTCTCACCAGCCCTCTCAAGACCTGGTTTGAGCCACCACTCCTTTTTTTTTTTTTTAATCTAGAGAAGATTTAAGGAGGGACTGACAGTTTACTGCTTAAATCCTGAGGTAGATATTTGCAGAAGAAGGATTACTCTGGTTTTGGTTTTTACGTTTCAGTGGTGTTAGAAGCTAGAGTATGGACTCAGGGCACAATATTCTCTGACTAAAACAGAGGGAATGGAGTAAAACTAAGAGTAAATACAGTAGATTTAAGGGAAGTATCCCATTTTTGTTGGCATGACTCCCTTTAAATTCAGTACCCAAAATATTTCTCTTAGTGGAGTGTGACTTGAGCCTCGTCAAGATGCAGACACCGTAAAATAAACATTTCAAGACATACTTAACTTTAAACATGAATAAACATGTTTAAAGAACTGAAAACCCCATGGGTTTGGACAGTGTTCTGAGTGTCCTGCTAAACTGATCTGATGACTTTGGGGTCTTTGTGCTATAAAAATAATAATATTGGAGTCTTAATTCTTATTCGACTTATTCTAAAATATGAGTATTAGATAAAACTTACTATTTCGTAATTTTCAGAGCACAGTTTAGCCCAGCAGTAAGGTCTTCAGATACTCTGCTTGTCCTCCTCAGGAGGTGTTTTGAAACAGTGGAGAAATATTCTAAGCCCTGAAGGAAAGAAGACAGAATGACTTCGTGCCTGTTTGATTTGGGTCTGCATACGAACTATTTCTGTAGTCAGATGCCCCATCAACATATGCATGATAAGATGTTGCAATAACTTACATTTTTTCCTATTACCTTAGAAAATATTTTGGAGGTTTTTTTTGGCATGGTACTTGTGCTTATAAATAGTGGATTTTTAATACATACATACATACATACAAATTACTGCTTGAAAGAATACATATTTCCCTCCTTTCTCAGAAATATTGCATTGCATAGGGATTTAAGTTTTCCCACAAGAATCAAGCAAGACATACTGGAAAGTACATTGCTTTTAGAGGATTGTATGCTAAAGCAATCAAACTGAAAGATATGTCCCAGCTACAAAAACCAAAAAACAACTGGAAAGAAATCCTTGACATTTTTAGCCCAGTTTAAAAGGCCATTCTGCTGTCTAACATTTATGTAGACATGAGTTAGAAACCTGTAAACAACATTTTCGTTTATGAACCAATAACCCAGAATACAGCAGATTCTCAGCATAGTTTATATCAGGAAATTGTCTTAGAAGAGACTGTGGATGTAGCTACTATGCCAAAATGTAAAAAAGAAAATTGGGAGATAGGGAAAACCTCTGTGCAAAGATACCATTGAAGGCTTTTATTTATGTTTTAATGTTCTCTGTACTGCTTAAAGGATTCTAAATGACTGTAAGGGATGATTTAGATATGAACATGTAATCTGCTGCCTATTTCCAGTAAATTACTGACATAAAATGCTTAAGAGAGCAAGAAAAATAACAGTGGAGCTATTCATTAATGTGTTACATTTCCTTTATTAATAATTCTATGACAATCATATCAATCTACCATTCATTCTGTTTTATCACAATATTGTCTCAAATCTCATTTATTAATAGGTTATAACTGAGTAGTTATTTGTGAAAATTAGATTTGTTTAAGGGGTACTTAACATAGAAACTTGATAAAGGGAAGCCTGTTATTCATTATTTCCATACATCTCGCAGGATTTATTATATCAAAATCCTAGGTCTAGCAGTATTCTCTATGGAGAAATAGTGATACCTTCACTGAAGTGCAAAAGATGGAAAGGGATCATGTCAAAACATATTAACCTGATAAAAGAAGAACTTTCTTTTTAAGATATTTTTAAGCAATTTTCCAAATGTATTTAAATGAAAGGAGATACTCTGGAACAAAAACCTCTGCTTGACTACCTGAGCATATTGCTAATTGTTTCAGCACATCTGCTGATGAGCACATAGCAGGCTGGCTGGAACCTCTATTAATGAAGTATTCCAAAATATCAATTCATTCTTTGTGTTGAAATTAAGCACATGGAATTTTGTCAGAGTCTAGTTTGTTTATTTTACTGTCTCTTCTGAAAATATCTCTTTTCTTCACAGCTTGACCAAAGCTGGATAACGTCTTCCTCAGGAGAGCAGTTCTGTTACAGTTATTTATACATAAGCAGACAGTTTGTTATGTACCCATCTGCTCTCAAATTGTCATTGACTTTAATGTGAAATTAGTGCCCTGGATATGGCAGAGGAAGGTACTGCCTAGTTCTTACTTCCATTTTATCTGTTAATGGAAGCCATCATGTAGATGACAGGGTAATGATGTTAACCTTGGTTTCCCAATTATATTCCAATATGAATATTTACCGTTTTGGTTTTTTTTTAAGTAAAATTCCCTCTAGGGTTTCCAATTGTCACAGCACTCATGTTCCCACCAGAGCTATTACATAACATGTCTGTACACTACTGACTGAAATATAAGAGCTTCCATTTTTCATTTAGTCATCAGCTGTGTTTCAACTCTACTGTTTATTTACCGTGGGACTTGAAGCATCTTAATATTCCCATAGAGGGAATCTTAAATCCATATCTTTAGGGGGAAAAAATACTTCTGATTTGCAATATATTTAAAAGTATATTTTATTTGAACTTTGCTGCTAACCAGTTTAATTCTATTAAAATCCTGTGATTTATCTGTGATGTTGATGCCTTTAAAAGCACTTGACAAGCTGAGATTGATGCCAGGCATGCTGACCAGGCAGGTCTCATATTGTTTCCTACTACAGTGTTTTTCCCTCTGGAGTCAGGGACTGCCATGGATGGAAGAACATGATAGAGTATGATTTCATGAGCATGCTGTCATGTTTATTGCCAGAGCCCATGTTTCCCTACCTTAGCATATGCAGACTCATGACAGAGAAAGGGTTCAAGAATGCTGGCTCAGAACCATGTGGCGTAATGAACTTTCATTATCAAAGTGTGGGACTTTTTTAGTCCAAGTGTAAGTTCTTCACACATACTATTAATTGGAGGGGTTTGGGTGGAAAATTAGCTTTCTGGAATAAAAATAATGAAAAGGCCATGCTCAAAAATGCAGGTACGAAACATAAAAATGTTACAATTGCAATGGCAACAGGTGCAGCTGAGTGATATTTGTTTGCCCTCAGTTGTACAGAGAACACACCTGTTGCATGACAGAGAACAACAAGCTTGTTAGAAGTTGGCCAGCATAGGAAATATCCCAATTTTATGAAGTGTTTTGAGAGTGCATTGGAGTAAAAAATTACTATGTAAATATAGGAACTCATTTATTTAAGGGCAGTGAGCATCCCATGACATTCTCAGTGCAAATTTGAGATAAGTAATGGTTGTGCAGTACAGAAAAGGGATTCGTGGGAGCACAAGCTCCACAGAAGAGTAGCTCTGCAGTCTGTACAGCATAATGTCACAGGCAACAGAGGTTTGATGTGCCACGACCCTCAGCCGCATTCTCTAACACCTGTGCCATTCTGATTTGACCCTGCTCTTATAGCAGGTTTCTGACAAAAAATACAGAGAAAATGACAAAACTATTCTTTACAGATGTCTTTTTCAGGTTGTGATGAGTCAAAAGGGGATGTTAGAAATTCTGGCAAAGTACCTGCCTTTAGTCTTGTGATGATGCCTATGAAGTCTGCAGATAATGTGAATTCTGGAAATAGGAAAGCCTTGAAGTTAAAAACATTCAGAAAGACTCTTAAAACACTAGACTCCAGTCAAATGGCTCTGGTTTGTTGACCTGTGGAGAAATCTGAAATCTTACCTCCATGACATGAAAGTCAGTTGCCAAGAAGTGTGCATAGAAAAGCTGTTGTGAGGCAAGATAGGACATAAATTTAAACTTCATATGCTGTTTTGCATAGTCTCCACACAGATAAATCATTTGGATTTAGGTCCTCTATAGCATTCACCTCAGGCCTCTTCTAAGGAAAGGATATTCTGATTTCACTGAAGTGTGTCAACATGTAGAGCTACTGCAAAGTATATATTGATTGCAGTGTCCCTTACTGATTGTATCACTCATGGACAGCGTGCCATATATTGGTCTCAGTGGTGCTCAGTGACTGGACAGGAGGTCCTGGGCACAAACTGGAGCCCAGGAGAGTCCCTCTGAACATCAGAAAACACTGTCTTACTGTGAGTACTGGCACAGGTTGCCCAGGAAGATTGTGGAGTCTTCATCCTTGGAGAAGCCCAAAAGCCATTGCTTTTGGCAACTGGTTTGAGGTAGCCCTACTAGAGCAAGGAGCAGGTGATCTCTGGATGTCACTTCAAACCTCAACTATTCTGTGACTCTGTAGCTACAACTTTTAGAAAATTTAAGTTTACTCATTCCAGGAGGATTTATCAGATGCGGGAGGATAGAAATAAATTTTGTTCACATTACATAATAAGTCTGTTGCTTTCCTTGTCTTAGATATTAGCTAACTCCTTTCATCTCAAGTTAACAAGCCAGGGTTTACCCTTTGCAGTAGATGCAAAAAGAGCAGTGAAGGTAAATTTAATTTAATCTTGATCTGTTCTTGAACAGTCTGGCCTACACACATTTTTATGACAATTGAAGTTAATTGCAACTACTCAGCATGGATCCACCACGTTCCCTAAGTGAACTTTATCAATATATAATGCAATTACAACAATGCAGCTGCAGCCACCTTACTAACACACCCATTTGCCTTTCCATTGGGTTCTAAACTTAAATATCACACTCCTCTTCTGTTATCTCTGGTCTTCTGGTTTTCTCAGGTTCCTTCAAAACCCATACACCACTTTCATTGTGGTGGTACCACTGTGCTAGCCAGGCTTATTGAAATACTGTTCAGCACCTTCCACACCGCTGATGATTTTGCAGAAACTTCTACAGGAAAATTCTACATTTCTTTAAATATACATTTCAAAGATTTAAATACAGCACACAGTCACAATGGCTTTGCATATAAATAGAGAACCTAACACATGATCAAGGACCTTTATTTATGCAGATGATTCCCTTGACTTCAGAAATATTACTGGAATTGGGACGTGTTACCAGGATCACAATGATGTGTTTGAAGTCCAAGTCAAATATTAGCATATGTTTATACTGTTAAATGGCTCATTGATTTTCTACCCTGTTCATTGTTTTCTAAAGATATACTTGATAGTTTCATCATCTGAATGTCTGAAATCGTTACTCTGTTTTTCCTAATCTTCAGGACTTTTAAGTTAGAGATTGATCTAAATCAAGCCTGCAGTACTTTACCTGTAACTGAATATCTTCTAAAATCAAATCTCACTTCAAATAGTCTTGTTCAGTGATCGTTTTTCATTGGTGTCTAAATCACGTAAGTAATTTAAACAAGGATTTGACTGTCATTCACATTTTGAGTTTGACTGCTTTCCAATGAAACTCAAAGTTTCAGGTATTTAACAATATAACAGAATAACACATTTTCTGGCTTTCAATATTTGGGAGCAGATTGTTCCTGATTTCCAGTTTGTTTGTATTTTAAAGGTCAGTGATTGTATGTAGAATTATTTGAAAAACCTTCAGCTTATAGGCCAAAAAGGAAAGGCAAAGAAGGAAATAACTTAATGTTATTTATAGCTGTTGTCCACTGGTAATCAATTATGTATATTTCAAATAACAGGGAGATAAATGGGTAAAGGCAACAGAAAATTTAAGAGCACAAAAATAAATTTCTCAGTTCCAAGCAGATGTTTACTGAAAGAAAAAGATCTGCTTTTCTTCAAGTAGAAAAATGTCTTTGACATTTTTCGGAGCTACAGATTCAGAACATGAAAGCAGGTGTGAATGTGTTTAATGTTGCTTAATCCAAATTGTTTATACAGTTTTGAGTTGTTCCTGTTGCAAGGTGGGGTTTATCTGCTTTCACAACAGCGGATAGAGGAATCACATTTCCTTGCCTCTCTCTTCTCCAAAGCCAAAAACCTAGCCAATGGGTTGTGAGATACAGAAGACAAGGCTGTGTCTAAGTCCTGATGACTGAGAAGAGACTCAAAGAAACTGGAGAAACTTCATGCTAGTGCAGCAGCAGCAACACCAGCAAGACCTTCATGCTCTTCAGTTAGATTATCATCAAGGCTTAAAATTTTGACAGCTGGTCCTCTAGCCCATACTCAAGAAAAGAAAGGTTGAAGATAGTATCAATTTTCCTTGAGAAAATGGAGTTGAACAAGTAAAGAGATATTTATAAAATATTATAAAATATTTTACACACTGACATGTACAGTTTCTAAAAATAGATACACATATTTAGGAGGTTTACTTTATCTTTGGTCTACTGGTATTCAGAAATAATGATTCTAGTTAGTTGGCTGTGTTACACTTAATTTGAATTAAAGTTGCCAGAGTTTTGCTAAATGCACTTTTTTTCTGTTATCCTATTTAAAATATATGGAAGCTCTATAAAAATGCAAAATCCGTTCCATTTAATCGTGAACAGCAACATCTCCAACGTATTATATGTAATTTCAGAGATACAGGTCTTCTGCCTGCCAGTCTAAAAGCATGCTTCAGTCCAGATTGAACACAACCGTAATTTCACCAGGTGATGATGCTGGGATCCTAAACCACAACTGCACAGCTCAAGCTGTTTGTGAATGGCAGCCAATCCTTGTGATTAAGTACCAGAACTGGGATTTAGCTAAGGATTGTGTCCTCCTGGATGAGGATCCCCCAGCCTTGCCCCTTCCCTAGGACAAAGAAAATTGTCAAAGGCACAAGAAACAGCCTCAAACTACACTGCAAAGTTACTTTGGAGAAGCTGGTAAGAAAAGATGCTCAATTTAGCAGGACAGGGATTAGTCCTAACGGCTGGGATGTAAAGTAACTGATCTCACAGTTATTAATGAGGGGAAATTAGGCACAGAAGAGGTTTCTTGACTAAATACTGCATGGCTGGCTTGCCCATGAGCTCACACGAATAGTGCCTCAGTCACAGGTTAAGTGTAAGTGGTTGAGAGCAGCGTTGCAGAACTGAGATTATTGGGTAATTATGTTGAGCTGTATCAGGAAAGAGCTTCCTTACAGAATATTTTAGTAAATCATCATTATCCATTCTGATTTTATGAATGTTGATTTTAAGGTGTGTACAGAGGTGAGAAGGGTCAATTGGTTCATCTGAATCTTTGAATCTGAGAAGACTGAATTATTTCAGTCTAATTAAAAATGTATTTTCATACCCATTTTCCCTGCTGAGAAGGTTTTAAGCCATTTTTTTTCCTCTAAAGAGAAGGGAAAAAAGCTGTCATTTACAGTATAACCATGACATCAGAAAGAATCTTGCAAATTTGTAAGATCCATTTTCAGTCTCATGCAATACCAGATGACTTTGGCTGAGTCCACAGCATCAGTATAGCTTGGAAAACGGTCAGACACAGAGGTAATCTTCTTTCTCTACTCACTTTGTTCTTCCACTTGTCACCACACTCTTTGCCCTATACCTATTGGTTCTGGAGACTACAGGGAGCACTTATACTGTGGTTATACCTCTGCAATTTTTACTAAATTTCTCCCTTGCTTAGGACCAACTTAAGTTACTTCTACTACCTTTTAACAGCTGTATATTAGCTTTTTTTCCTTTTAAGCATTCTGAAGCTGCAATTCATTGTTAGTCTGCTATAGACTTGACTAAAAGCTATGCTTGAACCCTTTTTTAGGAATTTTCTTTTTTTCCTGTTTTATTCTAGATTCTTACCACACCATAATACATGTATGTCATTTATCACAGTTACAGAGCATAGCATTAAATTAATACATATTCTGAAATAATGACTTATTATAATAAGTTTATTTTGTTAATATTGGCTTCATAGTAGGCTATTTTTCTGTCTGTTTTTATATCCATCTTGGCCAAAAAACACCTAAAACCTACATGAACTGTGAGGTAGATTTTTCAGAAAATTGCTAGCTATGCTGCCACCTAGTGAAGCTGTACCATCTCTGATAATACTTTTGTTTGTAAAGAGATTTAACTCCTTTTCCTTGAAGGCAGAAAAATCATTTTTTTAAGAATGGTTTCAATAAAATAACAGACTAGAAATGTATAAAATGCATCACAATTGGTTTGAAATAGCCAGATACAACTATTGTACAATGCTAGTGCTTTGAGCTTGGGCACTGTAGTTAATCATTAAATACCTTTTTCCTGTAGGATAGTCCTACAGAAATGAAAAAAATCATAATAATAATCATAAGGCCACTGTACATGTAAGTATCTGTTTCCAATCTTTGTGTTCTCTCTAATGGTTAAAACATCAGCATTTCACCAGCCATCCTGGGTTTGCTCCTTCTCAACTAAAATCAAGGCAGTTGCCATTTTCTTTAAGTGAACTGGGTTCTGCTGTAGCTGAAAGACTGAATCCGTATGTTTTCTAAACTGTTTTACCTAGAAATCACCTGCCCAACAAGCATATCAGTCCCTGTTTGCAAACACTGTTTTAAGGAAGAAAGATTGCTTGGATTTCATCTAAGAAAATCACAAATTCAATGGGCTTGAATTACTTTTTTTTTGGCTGCTGCACATCTTAGTGCAGGGAGATGCTGAGTAAAATGATTATTACTGGGAAACAACAACAGCTGATCCACAATGAAATTAATTCTTGCTAACAGTAGTCAGCATTCCATAAGAACAACCATGACATAACCCTTGTCACTTAATATTTAGTCTTTTCCATCTAAGTGAAGGATTATATAACACCTGTGCAATCTTAATTCTTTATTCAAATCCTAGAAATATGTCCTGAAATCTCTCATCCTATACACTTATTATCCCTACAATATATAAAAATAAGCCTAGAAAAATAAAGACAATTGATTGCTCATAGCACTGTGTAATATATATTTCTTTCAGGGTAAATTTTCTTGTTTGCAGCCTGCTGTTAGGGTTGCCTCTTGTTTGTTCTTTGTCTCCATAAAACTGTGTTCCACTTTTTCAAAGGGGACTCTGCTCTGGCTGCTGAAGCTGGAGCTGATGTGTCCTGAAAGAGTCTCACATCAGGCTGTTCTGCAGTCTGTTACTCCCACCATCCTCAGATTAAAGATGGTCTAAATCCAGGTAATCTCTTTCCTAGATGAGTCATTGTGCACTGTCAGTCTGTGGTTTTCATTCAACAAAGCACAATCAGAATAACCAAGGAATAGGCTGAGCAGATTTAGAATGCTGGGAGCTTTAGTGTTTTAGAATAGGAGGTCAATCTTAATTTGGATATTATCAATTCATTTCATAATCCTCTACTGTATGGAGGACATAAGTATATATAATACTTCTGTAGCTCCCTAGACCAAGTTTCATTGAAGTGTAGACAGACACATCTGTGGCTCACAATAAAAGCATTTCATATTGGAGACAAGTTTATAATCTGTAAGTATTTTAAGGCTGATTTAAGCATGTCTACAGTAAGTTAGCACTCAGGAACCAGGGAGTGTAAGCCAGCATGAGATTCAACAGTCTGAATCTTGAGTAGGATTGGAGTTTATGTGAAATTTAGACTGAGAGAAGCTGAACCAATACTTTTCAACCCTTGTGTTTTATTTCCTTAGTAAGTTATCATCATACTAATGTATGTACTTCTAAATAACCAGAGAAGTTTGTTTAGTCTTAGGGCTGCATTATATACAGGTAGCCCTACTGGACCCAACTCTGAGTGCTTAAAACTTTCTCTGGGGACAGATTTTTAGGGAAGCAGGCTATTTTGAGTGTTGAAGTTTCTGGAATGTCTGGCTGGCAGCGGTCATAGCGGGAGTTAAACTAAATGGTCAGCCTTACTTTAGGTTGATCATAGCAGTTGTGCAGCTCAGTGAAAAGTGTCATCAGCTGCAAAAGCACATGTTCACAGTTACCAAATCCAGCAAGGCTCCATGTCCCCAGGGCTGACCAGTAGCACATATCCCCAGTAGTCACAGGAATGCGTGTGACCCCGTAGATGAGCACACACACACACACTGCCAGCCACACAGAGCAACACAGAAACCACAGCACTCACATGCTGTTCCCCTCTCTGGCTCATCTCTGTGCAGTTCTGCTAGTGGGAAATGCGTATGTATATATGCAGTGGGGATCCCTCTAGTTGCTGGACTTAGGCACAGTCCACCCGGTATATGGCCTTGGATTCTCAGTCTCCCCAGCTAGTGGCACCTGGAACTCCCTTAAACAAACATCCCTGCAGCCCCCAGCACATACACACATCATCACATAACCACACTGTGGATGCCTCCAGCAACAGAGCTTAGCTGGTGAGTCACGCACCCAGATCACTGCTCTCCCCCTTTGTCTTGCAGACATGGACACTCATTTACTCTCCTTGGCTCCCAAAGCACTTGCCATGCTGACATGCAGACACAGCCCTGTGACCCATGGTCCTCCTCCAGCTGCTGGCACTTGGACCCACTCTGGGTGGGTGTTTGTGGGTGGGTGGGTGAATGGGTCCAAGTGCCAGCAGCTGGAGCAGGGCCCAGACACGCACAGAGTTAAAAATAATTACAAATTAAACAGACTGAGAAGCCTGCCCTGATGAGGAACACGGTATGGGCAGACAACGTACCTCTGTCTCTCTAAGCCTGAAGAGCATTTGATTTTCCAGATCAGATGTAAAGTGAGGTCTTGAGCACTTGAAGTCTTTAAAGCACTTGGCAGTTCAGTTTTTTAAGTGTTGCTACTAATCATTGTATCCTAGAATCTATTCTAACAAAAGTATCAAGTGGTAGAGTTATTTTTCATCTTATTCTCATTTAAAAGTGTCTGTGGTATTAAGAAATATTAAAGAAAGCTTTTGTGAGCAAAGGCTGCTCTTTTCTATTCAAGGTAGCTAAAAGTAGAATTAGGAGATTGAGAAGTTCTTATGTAGTTTGTTAAACATTTGGGAACCTTCAATACATAATGGTCTTCCAATTTTAGCTCTTCTAGACCTGCCACTTTCCAGTAGGCAATTATCTGCTTTTATTTCTGGTAAATCAGTACAGAATGCAGGATGTAATCCTAAATGCAAGATTGTGTGACATCCTGTGAACCAAAGACATGGTTTATAGCAATCTCATACAATATGGCATTCATTTCTCACTTCAGAGAGACACTTTATAACTACTTTTATTTTTTACTTTGTAAAGCTACTAATTAGCAGCAGTAGCCAAGCAAGATACACAACATTCACCAAGATCTCAGTCGACTATTATTTCCTTCATAGTGCATCCACAGTAATGTTATTAACAGTAATGTCTTACACAGATTATCCCCGAGTTGCAGTTCTGCAGGTGCGTAGCTCCTAAGGATAGTGTGCACTTGGCCACATTATTACTGTTTCCTTGAAATACAATGTTATATGTATTGATTTTGTTCTAACAGTATCCAGCCACACTGCTGCATAAAGCTGGTGTCATTTTAGCCTTCCAAAACTAGGAGCAAGAGCACTTCCAGAATCAACAACAGCATTTGGGCAATGTTTGGCAGCCCAACAGCAGGAGCAGGTGATTCTTGTCTCAGTGGGATGTCTTGGTCTTGCCTGGGTGAGATGTTTGGATTGGCAGTGGTAAAGTTTCAGTGAGGATTGGATGGAGATTCTTGTGCAGTACAGTGATATGCTTGTCACTGCAAAGATGCCTGTCCCGTAATTACCAAATGGTTGAATTCAGGTAATATTCCTGCAGACTCCTCTCAAGAAATGGAAAGATAGGATGGTCAATCATGTGGGACCACAGAACCAGTCAGACCCCACAGAGTCTGAAAGTGCACAGAGGAGGCCAAAGGGCAGGTAAACTGAGGCAGAAGGAAGGCTATCACTTTGCTAGTGAAAGCATGTAATCTGAATCCAAGGCATATTACTATTACTGGTAGTTCTGCCAGGGTCCCTAAAAACCTTCTTTGCCAGGACTGCCTGGCAATATAGTCCAATGCCACTATTCTGAGAGGAGAAGATGGAGAAGGTCATACTGCTCAGGCAGGTATTTTTGCAAGTTTTCTCCTGATTACACTTGAGAGATGGAAGAACGTGGCAGAAATCGGTGCAGCAGCTCAGAATGTGGCACTGTATAAGTGAAAATTCTGGGTAGGAGGATTTCTGGTTGCCAAAACTTACATGAGTAAGAGATGTTCAGTGCCACATCACGTGAAGCCATGAAAGGCCGGGGAACAGTTTCAGAGGAAAAAGATGGAGGAGCATTATATGTTTTTCAGGACGTTCTCAGAGTATTCACACTTTCCACAACATCACATTTCTTCATTCCTTAACTTTGAACTTTTCTGTCCAATCTCCTTGAAAGTTGCAGACTGGTCCTGATGCTCTTCTCTCCAAACTTGAGAATCCACAGCCACTTCTGTGCTATGCAATCTTTTAGTAGCTCACTAAATATTCCTCTTTTTACACTCTGCTCTTGTCATTTGCCAGATGCTGAATGCCCAATAAGAGCCATGTTATCATCACAAAAGATAGGCAGTAAGGTGGGAAGGAGAAGCATTTGGCAACCACAGTTTTATACCTTTTGTGAGAAGAGACATCGCTGATGAACAAATGCCTATTTCAAAAGTTCTAAACGGAGCACACCAAGGTACACACCGACATCATTCACCAAAATGCTCCCACCTGACATCCTTCATGTTTGAAAGGCCAGAACTACCTATTCTGAAATGAAAAACACAGTGACTCTGATGCTGGAGCTACAACAGAGTGCTTTCATGTGCAGAAGTTGCATTTTGTACCCCCTGCAGACATGCACAAAGTTTACATCGACATGAACAGAGATACAATAGCTTTTGAAATTAGAAGGTGTATTGACCTAAGCCTGTCACCTTTTCAGTGCCTTGTTATTTGTGCATGCTTAGGCATTCAATAAGGAGAACACCAGCTGGAATGGCCGGGTTTTGTATGAGAGGCGCACACACACACACACACACACACACACACACATATAAAGAAAGCCACCCATTTGTCCTGATGAAATGCAAGGTTTTTGTGCTAGGAAACCCAAAGGGCCCCTCACCATACTACTCCACAGAGCTTTACAAGATACTCTATAAATTTCTATGCACTTTTAAAAGAGCATGGATCAAGTTTTGATATTTTTCTCAATATAATAATGATCATAATTTAAAGTCTGCACTGTACACAGGGCAGACAGGAAAAAGAGGCCACTGTTGTGAATCCAGAGCAACCATACATCCAGAACCCCCTAAGCAAGACTTAGAGTAGAACAAGAAGAAAATGGATTCTGTCTAGTGGCCTGGTTAGATACAGAAAAATCTTTAAATGCACAGGCATGCATGATCCCTTCATGACTTAAGCAATATTCTAGTTGAGAGTGAAAAAGACTCAATGTCTATCAAGAAAGTTAACAAAATATTTGTAACAAAACCCAAAACTGACCAGATTCCCATTCCAAAACAGGAGTCTCATCTGGAAATCTGACAGAAGGAGTCTTGTCTGTATTCTCAGATACCTTTATATGACAAGGAGACTCTGGTGTTTAGGTGACTTGTTACCAGATTCCATTCTGATCCTGGCATCATCTCCATACTGCAGTATCTCAGTACCCTTTTCCAAACCACAGGCAGGAGTGTCACACAAATAAAGCATTTTCCAGCCCCACATAATAATTAACAAAGAGCTAGAGTGCGATTTTTTCTCTTTTCATTCTTGGGAGACTGCACTAAATTTTTTCCAGTGATCCAACATTGCAGGGCAGACATGCAAAGCAAGCACTGTATTGAGAGCTTTGTAAAGATCATTGCTATGAAGTTTTATCAAAAGAACAAATCCTCACCTCTTCCCAAAAGACAAGGATGCAAGTGGCTTATTGCCCTGCGTAAAACACATTTTGAGGGTGAGCAACCTGGCCTAGTGGAAGGTGTCCCTGCAAATGGCAGGGGGTTGAAACCAGATGATCTTAAAGATATCTTTCAACCCAAATCATTCCATGATTTTATGATGCTATTAAATTTGGAGTGCTTTCAACTGCAGAGAAAACTTTCCATCAGGAGATGGTATCTAGTTGGGCCCAGAAGTGTAGAGGCTGCATGGATGAGCTACCCAGCCAGTCATGTCAGGGTGCCAGTCTGCCAAAACGGCAGGCAGTGCAAGTGGAGATGAGTGTGTATGAACTTCATGTGCTGTGGAGTTTGTATTCCCATAGACAAAGCTCACAAAGGTCTGTACTTTCTTACCAGGTGATCAGAAGTGAGTCATACACGTGAGCAGAACCAGCACTCAGTGCAAGCAAGGAGACTTCCAGATCCATTTAAACTGATGTATTCCCAGACTATCATCGTCCTCCCTCCCCTGCATCAGTGTTACCGGCTCCTCTTGTCACATCCAGTGGTAAACATGATTGTACACAATGAGATCAAAAGTACACATCACTAACTTCTGCTCTGCCAATTTAACTTCATGGGTTAAAACACATTTAAACCATGAAAGCTGATTTAAAAAAAGAAAAACAAACAAACTAATCCTTAGACTCTAATGATCTTTCCTCATCCATTTTTCCAAAACAGATATTAAAACTATAACGTTAAATAGCAGAGATTTCTTCCATGCTGCAAGACTAGAGGATATCTGCACTGCTTAATATTTTATAATCATTTTTCAGAATTTGAACAAGAGTTTTTTAATAAATGCAGATGGCAAAACCTGATCATAAAGCTTAGAAGATTAGTGGTAAATTCAGAAACCTCTTTGTAATCAAGTGATGTAAAAGTCACATAGTTATGGTTGCCACCAGCAAAATAAAGTGTTTTACAAAGACAAAGGAAAGGAGGTCAGTGCTTTTCATTTATCTACCCTTGAAGTAGGTAAATATCAGCTGGATTTGGATTGAAAGAATACACTACATGCAAACTGAAATGTCAGGTCTTAAAACAACTTCTCATCTGATTATTTTTGCTTTAAATTTAGTAATTAATTATAAATTGGTTCTAAGTTTTTTGTTTTTTTTTTAAAAGCAGTTTAGGCAGTTTATAACTTTTAAGGCATTTTATTATTGAGACAGAAAAGGCTGGTCTTAAATACCAAGACTACCACCCTGCCAAATTTCAAGTCACTTATTTTAATGTCTTCTTTGCAAGCACTAAAACAAGCCCTCTAGGGAAACTGTTTTGGCTTTCGGTGTCCAAAAAGTGTTTGTACAACAATGGTTTAACATTAAGGTTGCCCTGTTTGGAGTCAGTATTTGGACATGATGACCCTCGTGAGTCCCTTCTAACTCAGAATGTTCTGTAACTCTATGGTCCAAGTCTATTTTCTGCAATAGACTTCAGGATTTTACAAAGTTGGGTTGTTTTTTTCTTTATAACCTGAAATAAATATAATCCCGCTGCTGATTTTAACATACAGAATATTTGGGGGTAGACATTGTGTACATTTTTTCCAGATATAGAATGACTGGAAAAGTTTTGTGAAAAGTTAATTAAACATGATATCCTTAGACTAGAGGTTTTCTGATAAAACTAGTAATTTGAGGCTGCAAAACCTCAGGAGCATTAGGAAGTCTATGCTAATAATAAATTGTTTTGACTGCAATTGATGTCTTAGTATGCATATAAATAAATTAATCAATAAGAGAGCCCACGGAGATTATAGCAAAACCAATTAATGCATAATTTTGCATGTAATTAGGAAAACGCCAGTCATCGAAAGAATAACTGGCAAGTGTCCTGCATCAGAGCTTTAGAGTTAACACATGGCTTAGTTAACATTTACTTCTACCAGTCTACTGGGCCACTTTCCATGACCTCCATATATGTTAAGTGTAAATAAAACTATAGCTTTAGCTATCACTGCTGATAAAGTTATAGAACTTATCCCTATTCTTTCAAGCAACAGTTCATGTTCTTTTTATTGGAGAAGCATAACTTAAAAGCAAGATCTGCTCTGGGAATATTTAAAGCATCTGTACTTCAGAAGTTAGATATCTCTTTCTTTACTGTAATTATCAGGGCATTAGATACTGTTTACGCCACTGAAATATTAGATTTATTCTGATGCTGATTATTTTAGTGTGGGTTGAACTTTTCAATAAAGGGAAGGGAGAAAATCTATCCCCACTGAAATGTTGTTATCAACTGTCATGATTTCTTGCCAAGGTAAATCAATTCACCACCTCTAGAAGGTGTTACACACTGAACTGACAGTCACAGGGATTTGAGGAACACAGCAATGTGGACAAAGTCTTAATCTGTGCCATGGAGAATACACAGCTTTACTTCAGTGTTGCCACACTAGAGTCCAAAGTCTCAGGTGTAATCCAAAGTAGCTTTTGATTGTAGTACTTCATTAAGGACAAACCATCAATTACATGCAGTACAGGGGCTAGGACAATGCTTCCAGGCTTTTGCTCCCTTCCCTATAACAGCTTTGTCTGAAATTAGTGCAGCAGAGCATGGCTTCATCCCTTGCTTCAACAAGAGCTGAATATAAAACATTTTTGCTAATTAACAGTGTCAGTGACGTGGGAAATGTCAGCAGAACAATTACACATTGTATTCTGAACAATATTTATAAAATAAGGCCTGGTTTTCTGCAGGAGAGGATCCACCAGACAAGTATAAGAACACAGCTTTTTTTTCTTGGAAGTCCATGAAACCAAACAATTTATTATTGTTGACTCTTTCAAAAGACATACGGGCACCCTTCAACCACACAATATCAGAACTAGAGGAAAATAACTAGGAAGAATTCATTGTCAATAAAAACTGCTGTAAAACCCCTGTTTTGTTACCACTTGCTTATGTCGAATAAGGCTGTTAGCTCCAACAGTGTTCTATGATGCTTTTTACTGTGCCAAAATTCTATAAAGTTTAGTCACTCTTTGGTTTAATCAAAACCAACAACACAATTCTTTTACTTTATCCTTCCAAATAGGGAACAATAGCCATTCATTTCCAAAAAACTCCTACTGTAAATAAGATGATATAACAACATTGCACACACACACACAAACACTGGCAGCTGGAGATATATTCAGGGGTCTATTTTCTGAAATTTGCTGTCTGTACAGCAAAGAAGGATGAGGTGGTTGTGAAATAGTTCTAAAACTAACCCAGTTTATACCTCAGAATTTTAGTATAATGCAGAATTAGCTGTGGCTTCTTTCCTAATCTGTTATCCTAGCAGGGATATACATTATCGAGGTATTGGTGAAAAGCTGTTAATCTCTTTGGAGCAGTTTGGTGTCAAGACTTTATTGTCAAGAGATTCTAAGAGTCAAAACTGGAAATATAGCTCATTATTTCCTCTCAGTAAAACTAGATTTGCAGACAGCTTTGTGAAGCAAAATTGACAATATAGTTGATTACATGTATCTCTAAAAACACTTCTTAAAATGATAAACTGGCAGAAGTATTGTTGAATGGTAGCATTTGAAACTTCATTTGGTAGTCACTATGCTACCCTTTGATTGCCTTGACTGAATTTTTAATTATACAAATAATAACTGTCTACACTGATTATTTCTAGCCCTTTAAGATACAGCTGAGTTTTAGATACTTCATAAACTTTAAGACTGCAAAAATACATTCAGCCATCTAATCTTAAAATCTGTCTATCCCTGGCAATTAAGATCACAGACAACCCTTAGCTGACGCAGGACAAGGCAACATGAAGAACAAAGCAATCCTGAGGTGGTCAGATTTTTCAATGGGAAAAAAACCCCAAGCTTGTCCTGTGCTGTGCTCTAGACACAGCCTTGCATGGGACTGGACTGGCATGAGCTCTGACAGGACATCTGAGCTTCAGCACTGCAGCAGCCCAGACCTCATGCTGTGACAAGAGGAGGACTAGAGATTTTGAGGGTGTTATTAAAGATTCTAAACTCCCAAATACATTTAGGCAAGAAGACATGAAAAAAGAAACATCTGGCTGGGCTTATAAGGAAGACAAGATTTGCAAGTGTAATGTGAGAAATTTCAAATGCCAGAAACTTAAATAATTCAACTTGCCTAGTAATGCTGATTTCTCCCTTCACCTCTCACCTATTGCTGAAGACTATCTCATCCACATCAAAATGGTAATGAAGCCTGTCTGCTCACTGGAGTCCAAAAACTTAAGGTAAATGCTGCAGGAGAATTTCAGCCCTGACTTTATATTAAAGTGGCCATGAATACATTCTCTTCCATTGACTGTTTGAGACCAGGGAGTAACAAGCTGCCAAGCAGCAGCAAGATGTGGCTGCAGCACTGACTGCCTGAGTGACTGCCCCAGCCGTTTCCGCTGCACACATGTAGATGGAGCCCCATGGGACTCATACCAAGCCTATAGACTGAATCTGTTCTGCACTGAATTTGGATCTGACGAGCACTCACCTTTCAGAAGACTAAGCGTGAGTGAACAGCAGCAGCAATATCACCCTCAGAAGATCAGAGAAACCACAGTATCAGCCACTGCCCAGGACACCGGGATCAATAACACACGAAATGAAATATCTGGAGGATCCCAGAGGCAAGTCTAACCTGCAGTAAATCCTACTTTCCCTCATTTAGCCCTTACCAGACATTCCTGCCAATATGATTTGTAAGAACAGGTGCAAATAGAGATCAGTGCATCTCTATGATGACAAAGATTCACTCACTCAGCATCTGAAGTTTCAGTCAGGCTCATTGTGAGAAACAGCCATGGTGATTGAAAGTATCCTGCCTGTGGTGCCAGTGATTGCCTCCTGCGTAGCTAAACTGGTGTACAGGAGTACACAAACAGCTGAGGTTTGACAACTTTCTAGCTGAGAAACAATAAGCACCTGGAGATCGTGCTTCACATCAGGGCAGCTCTTTTCAAAACAACTGTTCGTCTACATCCTTATTTAAGCTGGTCACTAGTCTAATAGATATTTTAAGCCAAATTCTTACCAAGTGAGTAAAAGCACTAAGTCACGCATGGAGATAAAATCCCAAAGTATCTCCACAGGTACTTTGATGCTTTGCAATTGTGCATTCTGTGAGGCCAAAACCCGTAACCCTGTGTGTTTCCAGCTGAACCTGTTTCTGTTATAACACTTTAGACCTGCTTGTATTATATACTGAATTGGCAATATTTAGCTACTGTAGTAGCAATAATTCTTATCATAATCGTCCACATAATCAGTGTCATACTTCTCATGCCCGACTGAGTCTTCTCTCTACTACTCTGCCACACCCTGACTGATGAACCATGTATACCAAAGTATGTTTTCTCTTGTCCAGGCAGTGTGTAACTAAACAAAAATAATATACAATGTATATGGCTGTTGGGGGTGTGCATTTGCTTAAAATTATTGGCATTTTAACAGTGACTTAGACACATGCAGAAGAATTTCTCACCTCTTTTGGTGTTGTATTGCTTCAGTCTGACTGCCTGCAGTGTAAACAAGGCTAACAGTCAGAAAGGATTTATTTATAAAATGTGTAGGTTTAGGAGCCACAGAATGAGTGAAACAAAGCTAAATTGGCAAACTCTTACATTTTCCCACAAATATTGTAACTGCTTAGACTGAATCACAAAGCTGATTTCTTTTAGCTATTTTGGAAGAGAAGGTTAACTTCATTAATGCACTATAGAAGCATAGCACAACCATGATGTGGCTGGTTTGATGCACAGTATCTACCCATCTTCAACCCGTAGAAAGGGGTTTACCTGACCTTGAGATCCTGACTCCAGCCCCTCTCCTGGAGAAGGCGTTTAAGCTGAGATCAGTCCTTTCCTGACATATCACTACTCATATGTCCTCCCCTCCAAACGACAATCCCACCCCATTTTGTAATGCTTGGCAGTCTGAAGGTTTAAAGCATAGCCCCAAATCCCTCCTCTGCCTAATATGAAGCAGGGGTTCGAGAGCAGTTTTGTGTGTTCTGTGTGCTAACCAAGAGGCTCTGAAGCTACCCACAGTAAAACTTGGATGTTCCTCTTCACATAAATAATACAGGAGTCCTGAAAAGCACAGATTACAGCAATCAACTAGAATGTAGGCCCACTAATTGATACACCATCTAAGCATACAATCTCAGTAGATCCTTAGACCAGAAAACTTACATGCTTGACACTAGAACAAATGCTTCTACATGTATAGGTCCTTTGGGGTGGAGTTTTCTTCACGGCATCATAAATTTGCATAGCAGGAGAAGAGGCAAAAAGCAGGAAGAAGCAGTCCTCTGAATCCTTTGGTGAATCCTTTTAGTTATGTCATGATTATATACTATCCCAGCAAAATAGGAATTTTACAGACGATCAAATCTTCTGGTTTCCTGTCTCCATTGTGTAGGTAGAGATTATTGGTTATCTTTCCATTTGTGATTTCAACTAAGATTCTGTATGAGATGTGGAGTGGTTATGTGACTTCTTCACCTGGATATGATGAGGAGACAGCAGCATGTAGGCAATGGGCAGAAATGATGGGTTTGATGTGGTAGTGTTTTAAGAAATGGGCTCTGCATGCCCTAAATATCAATTAACTAAATAAATGCATTTTTTTGTGTGGGGACATCTATTTTGAATTACTACTGCATTTCTTAGTTCCTTGAGAACACCTTGAACATAAAGAATCTGAACCAATGGATGCCAAATTACTTAAACTGTTGTTTCTAGTGTAAAAAATAGGCCTATGAGACAGGCTGTTTAGGTTTTAATATCTAGCTCAATTACACCCACCTCATCTGGCTTCATACGCCAACATGATTCCTTAATACAAAAATCTGTGACTGACTGGAGCTGTCATTATTTAATGAATAGTACAAACCAAGAAATGTGCATTGTGAAATGTGTTAAAAATTATTCATCATCATATTCGTATTTGTGTGATGAATAAACTGGAGGAGTACTGTCAGTGGTTAGTAACATATGATTCAGCAGTTCTCAATCTGCTAAAACAGCAATCCAGGCACTGCTTAGCAGTGGTGCTCCTCTCCACAACTCAGTGATTCCTAAAAGAATTCAGTATCTCTTACCAGGAGTTGAATGACTTGTCCTGCTAAGGGATGTTTTGCCCAGTTCACTGCAGGAGGAGGGAAGGGTGAGTGTAGGAGAGATGGCTGTGCTCCCAGTCAGCCCACAGCTGTTTGTCTCCAGCACAAGCCAAACAAAACCCAAAGGTGTCTTCACCTGAGCAGGCCAGACCCCATTCCTGTGCTTCAAACATGTTCTGTTGCTTTACTCTATCAAAACGCTGATGAGCTGCCAGAAGTCTACAAACAATTCATAAGGTGCAGCAAACTCCATTTTTCCTGGATTCACAGTGACCATTTGAGAAGTAACCTCTGGGCCAAAACTGATTATACACAGGTACCTGTGTTTACCAAGGAGGGCACTTTGTTAGTTTCAGGGTTTGCTTGCATGTCTTCTAAGTAACTCTTACTCCTCTACCTGGCAGATTCATCCTACTGATCAAATGGCAGGAGAATTAAAAAACTTTGTTGAGGTTGAATGGCAGAAGAATTCAAGAACTTTGTTGAGGTTCTTGTTTCTTTGCTGCTTGATAAACATTTCTGGATACGACTTGTAGATCTTTTTGAGGTTGGGCTATCTCAGACTTGTGGCCATGCCTGATGATGGTATAATTCTCAGAGACTGGCCAAGACCCTTCTCAGCAAGAGGTATAATCCTGACTTTGGGCATGTCACTGCTTGACAAAATCTACCACTGACAAAACATGGCTGAATTTCACTTTGAATGCAAACTGTAACACATAATAAGAGCAATTAAAGCATGTGAAAAAAATTCAAGTGATATTTTGTAGCATCTTTTGTGTATTGAAGGTGTAAGGGCTATGTAGATCACTTACTCACGGGAAAAACATGTAAATGCTGTGTATCCATGTGGTTCCACATGGGAGCCCCAACTTATGTCATAGTTCAGCTATACAGACTCAGTTAAGGATATGCATCACTTTCTAGATGTTGCCCAGGCCAAAAAGGTTTCTGTATCCATCCCTTGGGAACAACAGCAAGCAGCTTCGTCAAACATTAGCACCTTTGAGAATCTGCCTACTGAACCACTTTTAAAATGTCACCAAGCATTTTCCATCAGAATAGACTTGGTAAGTTGTTATTTTCGGTTAGCATTAAGCATTTTTTGTAAGGTCACTACAACTGACTGCTGGTTCAGCTCTCTGAACTGGTTTGGGTTTCTAAATCAAGAGCAGAACAAGCAAATAGTAGAACCTTGTATCCATCCTTTGCAGCAATTAGTGGATCAGCCTCATTTTTTTGAGTATTCCACATCTTACTAGTCTTATTTACCAGAAAGGCTTGAAGAGTAACCTTTCAAGAAGCAGAGCCAGTATAAATCAAGCTAAATTATTTGAGGGAAAGGAGATAGGTACAGCTCTCATTTTTTTTTGGAGGTAGAATAGTTACTACTTGCAGTTTGAGTTTCTGGACTAACTTTACAAACCGATGCTCCATTAAAATAGAAACCTGCAGTGTTACGATGCATTGAAACAACGATCAATGCACAACCTGATAAATCTACAGATATGATTCCACCATCTATTTTCACACAATTGGCCAGGGGTTTGGTTAAAGGCACTGATCCATCCAAATCCCACCATATGTAAAACTCGATATTTCAGTTTAGCCTGCACTGCTGATTGCATGACCACACACATGGCTGCAGAGAAGAGGGCTGGATTATGGATGCCAGTTTAGGCTAGTGGGGAATTGCAGTGCAGGGCTACAGTGCCCAAGGTCTCTGTATTGCCTAGCGACAAGAGCTGGAGTCCTCTGCCAGCAAACAGGGACATGATCAACACAGCACTCATGGTCCTGGTGAGAAATTTGTACTTTGGGGAGAAAAGTCAGAGAGATATCACTTATACGATTAAATTGTTTTTTTCTTTAGTCTTCTGAAGCAGTGTCTGTGTCATACTGAACTTCTTCAGTCTGATTGCTTTCTTTTTGGTACATGAAGTTTCATTTTTGTGATTCATTAATTTTTAACCTTTAGTTGATTCTTTTCCTGTTCTAACTACCCAGTAACATTGCATTTTTATGTGATACAATTTTCCTAAAGGATAATATAAAAAATTTTGATTTTACAGGGCCTTCATTTCCAGAAGTTTTTCTAAAACAAAATAAAGAAGGCATTTACATAAGTGTATTATTTCACCACTTGTGCACTGTTGCCAGTGACAGCAAGAATGGAGTATCATTTGCATTACTATTAAAACACAGTCAAATTAACTTTCTTTTCTTCCTTTCAGATTGCC
Source organism: Dicrurus megarhynchus (assembly GCA_013399195.1). Lineage (NCBI taxonomy): Eukaryota > Metazoa > Chordata > Aves > Passeriformes > Dicruridae > Dicrurus > Dicrurus megarhynchus. Next base: position 2,271,538 of record VXAD01000394.1, on the reverse strand, counting down.
AAATAACTTGAACACCTGTAATAGAGAGAAATTGGTACTTGTATTGACTCTTGCTGTGGAAGAGGGACACCTCATTTTTCCAGTAGTACTGCAGAGAGTATAGATGAAAATATTTTTAAAGTTCATGTAGTAAAAGCTTGAATATTAGAAATGGCATATTTAATCAGAAGCACACATATTAAGGAAAGAGTTGATTTTTTATAATATTCTTCAGAGTTAATTCTTGCAGCAGAGGGATTTGTCTGCTTGATAAGCTCAGTAGATGGGCATGTTCAGAACCCTTGAAATTTCCCTTAAATCTGATCAAAGTTTAGAAGGTTTGTCTGGCTTGTTTCCCTTTATCTACAGCTGACTAATGGATGTGCATGTTTTCTTCCTAGATCTTCTTATACAGCCTTTCTCCTAGGTGATACGGGTCTTCTCTTGCATCTGCTGTACGCTTGCATGTCTCCTTGTCTTGCAGCTGCATGTGTCTTACTCTACAGTAGCACAGATATGAGAACTGGTATGTTAACTTTAAGATTTGCTCCTTCACTGATATTGGAATTTTTTTTCCCCTTTCTTTCAGGCATCTCTGCACAATGGCTCATGCTAGCATAAATGCCTGATAAGTGACAGCAATGTGTTGTTGGCATTTTCTTCGAGGGATGGGGAAGGTGACAGAAGTGCTGCCTCAGAGTCTTTCCCTATACGTTATTGAAAAGGTTTGTGGACAACTGATGCTCTTTTCATGGTAACTCAGCACTGGGTCTGAGATTACATATTCTGTCTTCAATAAACTTGCTTGAATGTATTTTTAATTGTTTTAAAAATAGGTTGGTAGTAAGTGGAAAGAAAATAATAAAGTCCCTGTAATGCATTTGAAGATGAAGCCAAATTAAGGGAGCATAAGATTGCACATGGGATACTTTGCTTGTATCTCTGGTATGCCCAACTCCTACTCATCACACTTGCAACTTTGAGACCTGGCCTGTACAAAATGTGCCCCACAGCTGTGATGTATAGATGTGCACACATCACATACCTTACACATTCCTTTAGTACTAAAATGTACTAAAATTAACCATAACTCTGACCTCGGTGAAATCCTCATAGAGGCCTGTCAAAAGTTGTGCTATTTGTAGCCTGTGATGCCATAGGCTCTTTCATAGGTCAGCATGGGAGGTAAATATAATAATTTGCTCATAATGTTTAAAGAGTTTTGATATATCAGCTTATTTATATAGAAGTGTCACTTCAAGATTATGGCAGCTCAATATGGCAGCTCAGTATGGCAGCTTCTTGTAGAACACGCTGTGGGGTAGATTGGTGCACACGCAGTACGGATCTGCCAGCAGAGGCATGCTGGTCAGGAACCCCATCTCTTGCTATTGTGTAACCAACTACATGAACTGAAATCTGTATCATATATAGGTCTTTAGCCTGATCCGATTAAAACCCAAGATTTTTATCCTTTAGTCTTGAAGAATTTTATAGTAAATAAAAGTGTTTTCCTGCTGGATCCTAGGGAAAGGAAATTTTCATTGATTTCATTAACCAGGGCTAATTAAGTCCCAGTTATAGTTGTTCACCCCAAGTGTATGAAGAAATGTGTCCCAGTGATTGGCTATGATCACTCACACTTAGAACTGTTCTGAATTTGACTTGAAGTTACGCTGTAAATTGCTGTCTCTAAAATGTTACTGTTACTGGGTTTTTGTTGTTTTGACTTATAAGACTTGATTGAGGAATATAAATATTCAGAGATTTCACCACACTAAACACAGACAACCCTTTGCTGGATAGTCCTTTGATGCTACTATAATAAATAGAATCATTAATGAAGACAAATATCAGCATCTGTGCTCAGTCCTTGTTGTCTCCATAACACTGCTAGAAGAGTGTTGTGCTCTTTTTCTGGTTGCTGTATCTATAGCATATGCAAGTAACTGAAATCACTTTTGAGAAGCATTTCAAAGTATTCATGTTTCATGACCCTTAATGCATATAACCTGATTTTTTTTGAAAAGCAGTGTCTCAGCTATCATCACTTCCCTCTATAAAGTGTGCAGCCTGCATTTCCATGTGCAAGTGGCCATTTTGCTGCAGGATTAGCCACCCAGGGCTAAATGTGCATATTGTCGTGCATGGCTAGAGTTCGCTCGACACTTTCTGAAGTGTTGGTTTCTGCTTGTCTGCTTTAGAAGAATTGTTCGAGGGTGTTGGTCTTCTTATAGGATGAGGAAGTGATCTTTCCAACATTTTAATGTATCTCTCTCCTTCTACACTACTTGGTTGATAAGGGAAGTATCTTTCTGCTTTGCACCCAGTTTTATCTTTCAAGTTTTTGGAGAATTTTTTTCTGCCCTACTCTTTACAAGGAAGTAAGAAGTGTGACAGAAAGGTGTGATTTTTAATTTACACTAGAGTTCTCAACAAATAATGACTTTTCACACCCTGTTCTTGTTGCTTAGCCTGGGGGAGGAGTTGTATGGCTACTGTTGTCATATCAAATTAAATCCACTCATGTAAGTCAGAAAGGCATTCCTCTTAAACTTAACCCTTCTAAGTTGCTGAAGTCGACAGTCGTGAGAGTGTAGGCTGAAGTGTGTGTCTTTTGGAGGGTTTCTGCTGTTGAAGGGTGAAAATGGAAATGCTTTTATTCAAGAAGTTTTTTTTCTTTTTTTTTCCTTTACTTTTGAGCACAGATGCTGATGACGTTCGTGAGGGTGAATCCTCATGTTAGCCTGAAATTTGCTGCAGGCTCAGGGTATGGAAGGAAATGTTTGGCCAACGATGCCAGACACTTGTATACTTGTCTGAAAAACTCACTCCAATATTGTCGTTTTGCTGTGGATTGCAAGCATAGTCATAGAGCACTTGGTGCTCCTTTAGACAGTAGATCTAAAACACATCAATAAAAAAAGTCCCCTTGAAGAGAGTTTTCTGCTGCTGAGAAGTTTGCAGTATGGAACAAGCTGTGTCTTTACAAGTAATCCTCCTCTGGGGAGGTCACTGTTGGTTTTGGGATGTCTTGCACCCCCTTGTCGTCCAAGTGAGTCCTTCGGGCAGAGGGCACATGGTACGTGCAGGATTCATTCAGATGCAAGCATCCTGGCTGCCCCAAAGACTCTGCCCTCCCAGGGTGCCCACTGCATCCTCCCAGGTACCACTCCCAGGTACCTGCATCCACCAGGTACCCAGGCCTGGAGAAAGGAACCAGCAAATAACAGGAGGAGCAGTCTCCTCCCTTTCCCCTTTATTGTCCCTAGCTGTTGGTAATTCAGGGTTAAGTATTTGCTGGGTACCTGCCCTGCGAGATGGCGAAGAGAGGGTTAAGGTGCTTGATTGACTATAAGCATGTATGTGACAGACTCTTATCTGATGGTGGGGTGGTTTGGTTTTTTTTTTCCTTCTGTAAAATGTCAGCCATTTCCTGATGAGCCTGATGGTGGTGGTGAATTTCACACCTTTTTTCTTCTCTGTGTGGAAACCTGGGTGTTAATAGTACTGGAGCAGGTCGTGTTTTATAAGGAATGAGGATGCCTCAGAACAGAGGGAAACCAGGGACGGGAGAGGAGGTGAGGAAAGGGATCCAAGGAAACTGCCAGTTACAACAGGCATTAGCTGCATTATTTTGCACCATTTTTATTCAGAGAATGTAATATATTATTTGCTAAGTGATTTTTTTGCTATGAAATGTTGGAGTTCGGCTTAGATTTCAGCATAAAAACAATCCCCTCTTTTCATTTCACAGGGAAATTTAGCATTGCAACAACTGAAGATGGAAAATTGGTCGGTTGAGCAAGTCTGCAGCTGGTTGAAACAGAGAAATTTAGGAGAACTAGTTCCTAAGTTCCGTGGTAAGCATTTTTGTTGTTTGTGGGGTGGGGGTGGTGTTTGTTTAGTATTTCTTGCTATGCATTTAATTGGCACTGCCTACCTTGTTTTGGTTTGGGGCATGTGTGTATATGCTAACTTCAGACTTTTATAGAAATTTATTAGGGTGAGAACTGACATAGATCTGACAAATCAACATAAGTGTACAGAATTATTACAAAGTCTCTGAGAAATCCTGGGGGACGAGATTAAGCCTGTGCATAAATAGAGTCACCTCAAATCAGAGCTGGCAGTTTAAAAGTCTTGACAGGGCCTATTTTATGTTGTATAAATCTTTTGAAATAATGCAAATGTAGTGTGTAAATGTTTTATGTCTGAGTATATGAACACTCTACAGAGGAGTGCACAAGAAACTGTTATGTGAACAGCCTATTTCTTGCGTACTCTGTTAAAAAGCTTGATTTCCTTCATCAGCAAGTAACAGTCTCCTGTGGTTCAAGCAAGGCCTGATTTAAAGCATTAAAATAGTCACCAAATTGCTTCTGTATGTTTCAGACTTGGCTTTTTGTTAGGGGAAGGTATCTGGCCAGTGATTAGGTCTCCTGACACTGCTTGGGAAAGGATGGTGGCAGCTGAAGACGACTGTCAGCAGAAAAAAGCATCCTTACCTTTGACCTGTCTTCCATGATCATGTTTTTAGGTATATAGAACGTAACTATAAAGCTATTTTACAGAAATTTTTTTTACCTCCTTCAATCTGCAGAAGAAGAAATAAGTGGAGCAGCTCTTCTGGCTCTTAATGATCGTATGGTGCAGCAGCTGGTGAAGAAGATTGGGCACCAGGCAGTGCTGATGGACTTGATTAAAAAATACCAGCAACAGAAGAGTGGGCTGGAATCCCTTACATACTGTTGTGAAACAGCTTCTCAAAAATTTCCAGAAGTGATCAGTGGGTGAGTTTGTTCATGGCATAACAAATATCAGTCTTGGTATAGTTGTGTTCTTTTCATGGCATTTTTAAACTGGTATTTACTAGCTTTTCAGCTTTTATATTTTGAGTATCTGTAACAAATGTGAAATGTAAAATTACATTATTACTTTGTGGTTTTAAAAAGGGCATCAACATTTCTGAACTACACCATTAATTAATTTAAAACTTTCTTCATATTCAGTTCTAGGACCTAGTTTTCATTTGGATGAAGCACTGCCAAGCTTTCATTATAGCTAAAAGTTTCTCTGGTTACAATATTAAGCTTTTGAAGAACTTACTTTTAAATGCTTGCAAGTCTTGGAGTAAAATAATGATTTAGCCACAGATAGTATTTGTGTCACAGGTGTATTGAAAGTCAGTTTATCAAAGGAAACTCTGAATTCGGTTCAGATGTAAGCATTTAATAATCCCACAGTGGGATTATTGAAATGTATTATGAAACTAGGTAGATTTTTAGAAAAGAGATTCCAGGGAGATTGTCCTCAGTGATTGTGTCCTGGGTCTTGGTTGAGCAGGTTTTCTTTGTTTGTTTGGGGTTTCTTAGGGGCGGGAGAAGGGGGCAGAGTTTGTGGGGTGTTTTCATTGAGGGTATTTGGTTGGTTTACTGATTCACCCATCCTTTCCCTCCATTCTGACCTATTGTAAGTCATGGTTATGTTTTTCTGAATGACTTGGCTGAGGAGAGAAATCCCGACCTCTGAGTGGTCCCTTCTAAACCCAGGAGTCCTGGCTGTAGAGAATGACGTGCCATGGATGCAAAATAAATTTTTTCCAAGGAAAGGACTCTAGCACTAAGGCTGCATTAGTCATAGTAGGATTAACCCCAGAGGATTAGAACTGCAGAGAATTTTACTTCATCCAAATGGAGTCCAGGTTGTGCACTCTGAGGTGGTCAATAGTGCAAATAAAAGTGTGATAAACGGTGATGACTGAGTTATTTCCAAACAATTTATACTCATGAGCAGAACTAGACTGCTCAGGTAGATACATCCTCTTATCCTTGTGGATGTATTTGTGAAACTCCTTAGGTAAATGCTCCTGCACTTTTGGAGGGAAGAAGATTGCAGGAAGAAGACCGCGTCACTGCATGTATGATTTATCACAGGCCTGAAGTATGCAATCACAGCCAGTCCCAGCTCTCTGCGCCAAGGGCCTGCCTATTTGATTTATAGGAAGCTCCTTCTTTAGGGGGAGAGTAGGTGTCTGCTGTGAGGAAGACTACTGTGTATAGGTCCTGTACTTCATCCAAAGTGTGGTGGATACATCATGATTGCAGCAGGGTGGTTCAGAAGAAGACATGTCCTTTTTGTTAGGGCAGGTAGAATGCTGCTTTGGATATTTAGCTTTCATCCTTGGCTTTTTCAGGGGTGTTTGGATAGGCTATATCTCAGATGTGACTGTTTCCCATGTGCTTCTCAGCTCTTGCAGATCAAGCCATGCTGTCCCACAAAGAGATGCAGTTCCAGTAGCGTGAGGGCAACAGCTCTGCTGTGAAGTTCTGCAGACTCCAAAAAATTTAAATGCTTTCAATATCAAATATTAGTGAATATAATTTACAAGAAAATCTTTTTCTACCTAGTCGCCTTCCTGGAAAATAAGATGCTGGTATCCTTCTATTTACAGGGAAGTTGTGTAAATAAGCTGCTGTTCCTGAAATATTTTCTGTGTCATCAAGAATGACAGAATAAAATCCAAGCATGTTTAAGATGCATTCAGTCATGTATTTTAGGAAGAGTAAAAAGTCAATAGATTCTGTGCAGATTGGGGTATAAAATTATGGAAAAGCTCCCACAGTGAAAAGAGTATTTTGTTACAAAACTAGAAGTTGTATCCTCATATGCAGATAGCTGTGACTCTCTTTTTTTAACACTGCAGTGTTTTTCTTAGTGATGTAGTTAAAAATCATTTTTGCCTGTTCAGTACATCTTGAACAAAATCCTGCAAGAATAATTTCTTTTGATCTAGGTTCAAGGACTCATGACTAAAGTGTACAAGACACTGTTTTGAACAAATGTAAAATTCATAGTTCTGATAGTTCACAATGTATGTGAACTCACGTTTCCTCCATTGCTCAGTGATGTTAGGCTGAATTGCAGTGAGTAGACTAACCACACTAAGGTTTGCAGTTAGTAGCATCCACAGCTGGGTGTGTGGTCCCCCTGTAGTGCCAGGGAACCATGGTGAAAATTGAGTTTGCGTGTTCCTAGTCCCTATCATGCACTGCTTGAGCCCAGGTGAAAACCAACCATCTTTTCTGCTTTGCAGTATTATTTCCTGGTCAGAAAAATAGCTGACCCAGAACTAGCTCACCCTGCCAGGACCAGTGACAGGGTGGAGAGGGCATTGCTCAGGGCAGGGAAGAAAGGATCATCAACGTGGTCTCTTTCTGGGTCAGCTGAAGTCAGTGTGGAGCTTCCAAGAGCTCTCAGCAGTATTTCCCTATTGTATTTCTCACATAAATGCTATCCCCCATGCTTTTTGGTGCACTTCTGGCTGCCACCTCTTTATCCTGGTGTCCTAACTTAGATCATCCTCTGACTGTGTGTGAATTGTGCTGAGTTCTCCTCCCCACTAGAAACAGAAACAAAGTCCTTGGTTGGACATAGAATTTAGTGTGTGACAGCTGAATATTTTCTGTGTGCAAGCAATAGATTTGTGAAAGGATGCCGAATGGGGCTTACGTCTCCAGCAGTTTGGATTAGGACACAGAAATAGCATCTTTTGTCTGTCCCTGGCTTGGTGGAAGTGTTCTCAGTCATGCAGTAGAAACTGTGCTTACATGTGTATGAGGAGCTCACACATACACATTACCAGGTAAATATTAAGATGCCTTCCACTTTCACGACCAATTTTTTCTAAGAGACACACAGAGCACACACTAGGGGTTTTTTGTTTTGTTCTTTAACTGCATAGCTGAAAAATAATGATTCATGGAAAGGGAAAACTCCGCCTATAAATCTGGCAAAATTTAATGTCACTTCCAATAACAACATTTTGTGTGTTTGAGTGCAGCTGAGGCTGGAACAGTTTCTAGAGTGTCTTAAGAGTTCAGATGTTCTGAAGAGATGAGGTTTAGGGAAAAAAAAGTGGTTTATGATTGCCATGAATTCTTGGCAGCCTAACAGTATCCCCTATCTTAGCTCTGCCTTTCCCCCAGTATGGGGTAAAACTGCTGATGTTGGCTTCTACCAACACATCTACCAAAAGAAGAAGTAACAGGAATATGAGGAGGGAGAGAAGTGGACAAAAAGGTTAAACGGAAAGCAGTGATTTGGACTGGCTCATAGCAAGGTGGGTACCTGGAGATTTTGTTTCTGGTGATGAGCTAGAGTTGGAGCAAATAACCAGGAACAGTGGACTGTAGTACCAGGTGGCATTCAGAGATCTTCTAGAGTGGCTGGAGTAATGCAAAGCTGACTTGAAGCTTTTGACTTAACCTCCAGAAAAAACAACTTTTCAAGGTTCTGTTTATATAGAAACTGTCTTGAAATGCTGTGTAATTAGTTCTTTCAGCCCACCCCTTGCATGTTGTAATGGTTAGTTTTTTCCCAGAGATTTGGAGATGCCAGGTTATGAAGATGGAAGTTACCCTGCAACTCAGAGAAGGCTGATTTTCTTGGGGTTTGAAACTGTGTAGTAATTAGAATATCAGCAGGCAATACTATCTACATTTGTCCTTTTAATATGTCGGTTTGGTAATTGAACTAAGAGATTGATTAAGAGACATCAGCATAATGTAAAATCATGACTATTCACTATGTTAATTCTTCTCCTTTTCTATTTCTGCCACTTGTATTTTAAAACCCTAAAGTTCCTCTTTTCTATAAGCTGCACAAGACCTGACAGTGAATTTTTTTCTTTCTTCTTTCAGGGCTACTGGCAGACAGATGTTAGATTCTTCTGATCCTGCGGAGCAGAGGAAATATCTGTGTTCAGCTGAAAATGAAAAAGGACTAATTGATCATAGAGTGCTAAAGCAAAAGTGAGTTTTTAATATATTCATCAAATATTCCTTACCTTTTGACAATAACATAAACACTTCTTCTTGCTTCATTTATACTTTACAAAAAGTGATCTTAATTACTGGAGGTCAGGTTCAGGTATATCCAGGTGTATTTAGAAAACAAGAACAGAAATTTATTAGGATTTGACTGAACGAAGTAGCCTGATGATGTGTTTCCATCCTTAGTCCTTGCTCACTGTTTCGTGTTACCTCATGCAGAGGGCAAGATACAGGTTTGTCTTTATCTGATTTTTAAAAATCATCATTTACAGATGTGTTTTCAGCAGTAATCTGGCAAATTAGTCAGTAGAGAGTGGAATATGGCTATTCAAAAAATTGTGTGCCTGAGGCATCTTAAACGTAGCACTTGGGAAGGTAGGCATGCTGATTTTGTTTGCACACTCATTTTCCTTGGTTATCAAAATAAGCCTCCTTAGAAACTGGAGGCAAGACAAGGTGATGGAGTTTTTTCTTTTTTTTTTTGTTTTTCTCCTACCCATGATTGTCTTCTTTGAGATGGGCAGTCAGTGTTGAAAAAGAGTTCTGTTCCTCTTTCAAGGCAATTATTTTCTTGTTTGGAAAGCTTTGTCTGCTTATCATTATCCCCCTTTATTTCCACCTGCTACAACTTCTCCTCCTCCATTCTCCTCTGTAGATATGATTTAATGTTTTTAAAGGTCCTGGTACTTCTGTTTTAAAAAGAACATCCCAAAAACTCCAAAGATCCTGTCAGCATTGTTATCAAAGGAACAAATCACTTGAACCCTTGGAATAAACCACTAATATGATCCTGCAATGTTTAGCCTGTGCTTCTAAAGGATGTTTATTTTTAATTAATGATGACTAATTCACCTTGAGCAGCATAAAGAGTTTTAAACAGGTTGTTTGAATCAGAGTAACCATTACACAACGTACAGTTTAAATTATTGATATTTGGCTGGGATTACACTTATAGCCTCTGTCTCCTCATTCATTTCATCCAATCTGAAAAAGAAAACCTTAACATTTGTGGGTTGATTTTTTGGTTTGGTTTTGGTTTTTCTGTTTGCTTTTGTGTTTGTTCATTTGTTTTAATTTGTGTGTGGTGTTGGGTTTTTGTGGTTTGTTTTTGGCTTTGGTTTTGTTTTTCCAGAAGATCCATGGAGCCATAGCTTCAATAACTGATTTTGCTGGAAGTAAATTAATGAGTGAATTTATGGATTATTAATGCTGGTGAATTGGCTCCAAGTTTCTCTGTGTTTCCTGTGTAGGTAGTCCTAAGAGCCGTGTTAAATACACTCTTCTATATTACTAAATAATAACAAAATATCAAAGAAGATTGTTTAAACACAAAAATAAAGAGTAAGTGGATGTAGCAATTGCACATTTTTTTTTTCTTGTATTGAAATTGGGCATACATAAAACCAGATGAGGTTTGCAGGCTACTCCAATGGAATAATGCTTTGCTAGCAATGGCAGAAGTAAACACAGCCAATCTTTTTGTTAATCTCCCAAGAAGATTAATCTTAAAGCAGTGCCTGTCTGTGAAGACAGTAAGATAGCCACAGAGGACAATTCAATAAATATATTTCCCATATTCCTGCTTTTCTGTATTGGAGTACTAGCAGTTTTATGGCTCCTGACAGCCTGGAGTTTATCTTGTTGCTAAGACAGAGGCTTTTATTATTTGTAAATACCTGATACTGCTGTGGAAAACCAACCTTTTATTGGTTGGTTTATATGTTCTGTCTGCCTTTCCTCAACATATTTGCTTAGCAAAATGATGTCCCTAATGCATCCCTTTTCCACTGTTTCCACTATGATGGTACAGCTGTTTTCCCTCAAGAGTGATGTCCTGGTACATGTTTATTTGTACATTTATTTTTTCTATAAAAATATGTTCTGTAGCTCTTGAGTGCTGTGTAACAGATTTACTGTCTGAACGCCTTGGAGTAATTTGCTCAGAGCACAAGCAGGAGAACAGATCCTCCAGCCAGCCTCAACAGGTTTGAAATTCCCTATTTGCAGTGAGTTTGGAAGATGTGGTCAGTGCTCCACTAAACCTGGGCCTCCTAAGTGTTCATATACCAATAAAGCTATTGCCAACATTGACAGAATACTGGTGCTGGCGCCTGCACAAATTTGAGCTGATAGCAAGGACAATGAATTGGGAGATTTGCCTTTACCTGGACAAATTTGGCATCCATCTCCAAGATGCCCATGATGGCCTGCATTGGTCATTCATTTCCTCAGTGGAGGAAATGTCTTTAACTAGGGCAGTCCCACATCTATTTTGGTCAGGCTACAGCAACTGCCCTGACTGCTGGATAGCTGCATCTGAAGCGTCTTTTAGTTATGATATGTCATTCTGCTAATGATCTTTAGACAGCTCCTTCCTTTGCTTCCCCTAGTACCTATACATCAGTATTGCTGGTCTGTTTGATGTGTTTTATTGGAAACACACTTATGCTTGTGCTTTAAAAAAAAAGAAAAAAATTTAAAAGGGAAAAGAGAAAAAGAGAAGCTAGCCTGAAAAATTGTCACCTAATCAATTACTTCAAATTATTTTGCTCCATTTACACAAGAGAGCAAGTATTACTTTTATATACATACATATACACACAAATGTAGCTATAACCCTACAGTGAAAACTCAGCAGGACTATGCTTTTTAATGTATAGCTTAAGAGTGTCTTAGTTTCTGAGCAAAGACCTTATTCTTGATATCATCAGAATTATTTCTGGTATTTGAGAAGATTTTTTTTCAGTTAGCTCATAAGGACATGAAGAGCAAACTTAATAAAACCATGTTAAGCCTTTGACAATGGTCAATAGTAGGAGAGAAGTGCTGCCTGTCTATTTCGTTCAGAAGTACAGATATCAGATGCTTCGTTTGATTATACCTTTGGTATAAAGTAACAGAAAAATAATTTCATTTTTATGATTTCTGATTATTTCACTTTAGTCATTATTCTATCTTCAGAAAACCTGTCTTATCTGTGAATTTTGGTTTGGTTTGTTTAGGGCTTTGGGGAGATGCTTTAAATTGAGGTTTTTAATTTATGTGGATGCGAGAATTTCTGCCACTTTTTTCTGTTTTAAGTCAGAATTTCATGTCTCTGTCATTGCAGCAGGATATTTAAGACTACTAGCTTAAAAGTTGAAAGACCTAGAAGACTCATAATAATAGATACTGTCTGTGCTTGTTGCCTCAATGTTTTGGAAGTCAAGACACCTGAACTCATGGGTTTGGAACACTTCAGGTCATTGGAGCCAAATTTATTGACATGGTGCTGTGAGTCTTCCACAGAAGTTTGCAGGAAAAAATAAATAAATTGCTGTATCTTCTTCCTTCTGCCCCAGAAATGAGCCAAGTCTTACAAATGACTTGCAGAAGACACTAACCGCATTGCCTTATTAAGGTCTAGCAAAGTCATGACAGAAACACAACAAAAAAATCCAAAACCCCATAAAATTCTTTGGATACAGTATAACATATAATACAGGGGTGCTATTTGTTTCTTTTAAATGGCCTGATTTAGCTGGCAATTTTGTCAGTCAGATTCCCTAAGGAACATTTTTTCTTCCCCTCTCTGTAACCCGCTGCTGCTGCCCTCGCATGAGGTGAAAGTTCAAAGCCTTCCCTTATGTGATGCAGCTCCTCAGACTCAAAAAATCTGGACTCCTTCTAGAAGAAGGTTGTGTCTGCATCTTGCAAAATTTTTTGGAAGCAGATTAATTTTGTCTGTAACTTCATGCTCATACTGAATGTGATGTTTTCTACAGAAAGGGCACCACAGGGGAAGCTGAAGTGGGAGCTGCTCTGTGAAATGGGCAGTTTTGGCTCATCTGAAAGCTCCCACATTCCAGCCTTGCTGAAGTTAACACTGCTGTGCGTAACTTCTTCTGCAGTCTAAAGGGTACCTGCCCTTGTGTTTAATGGGAACTAAAAAATATAAGACATCATCAAGCACTAGGTAGACTGCAAATCCCAGGCTCTAGGGAATGACTGGGAAACCTTGCATTTGTGCTCAAAAGTTGGAAAGTACAATGAAGCACTTAAAGAAAATGGCATGAGGATCTTTCAGGCACAGACCCCAGAACTGTGAATAGAAAAATAGAGCCCTTTTTTACCTGACTATTGAGAGGGAGAAAAGTTTCATTTGATATTTCATCTTCTGTCATAATTTCTTCCTTTTGATGGAAATAGCCTTTGCAACCTTAAATGTTGTCATGAAGTTGAAAGCATATTATACATGTGTTAGGGAAATGGAACATTTTTCTACAGCTGAAGACTTTTCCTTTCTTTCACATCTGCAAGTTCCTTGTTCTCTCCTCTGTTTCTTCCTTGGATTTGTTGACATGTACTTTCTTCCAGACTGCAAACCTTCAGACCCGAGTCTCTTACTGATGTGTGATGTAGACATGCGAAAGGTCAGACCTTCATTTGTGAATAGTAGGACTCTATTGAGACTTCACCTGTGTGCTGAGTTTTATGTGGATATACCAAAAATGGGAACAACCCATTGATGTCAGCAAATTTCTTCTTGACTGCCACTGACTAAATGGGATCTGTGCTGATGCAAGATACAGCAATGGGTGCCTGACTCATGGACTTTAGCAGACAATAGGGAAAGCTTGTGGCACAAAGCCTGTTTATGTATGTGCTCAGTTGGCCTTTAAATCACATTTGTCCCTAAATGAACTAAATTGATGCAGGCAACTGATCCTTCTTTCTTGTATGCTCAAGAAGCTTAAAAATAACAAAGTCTTATTATGATCTAGTAGTGATCTTGTTTCTAGCTCTCTATGGCACTTTACACAACTATTTTGATTGAGTTGTCTGTATTGATACCAAGATTATTTTTACTGACTTGTTACAGCTAATTCAGGTAGTCTGAATGTCTGTGTGATGTTGCACAGGACACTGAACTTGGAGAGATGATGCTGTGTTTACTCCCCACTCTTCTCTCTAGTGTAATCTAAAACTGTCACTGAATGGTCTGGGTGACACTGCAAGTGTGTAACTCTCTGTCTTCTTGTCAGTAAAACAACATATTCTCTGGGATTAGGGATGCCAGGGGTATATGATTCAAATTGATGGGTCTTTGGGGGTTCTTTGTGGGGTTTTTTGGTGTTTGGTTTTGTTGGTTGGTTGGTTTGTTGTGGGGTATTTTTCCATCTGAAGGAGACAAATGGCTCCTCCCAAAATAACTGCTATTTTATAGCTTCATGTCTCAGTAAACATGCTGTGCACTAGCAGTGTAAGGTTACAACGGAGACAAAGAAGGAAATAGCTCTGTGAGACAGGACTGTGACTGAGCACATTAAAGTGGCAATCTACAAAAGACGAGTGGTAAAAGCTCTGTGAATAATTGTCTCCTTGTTGAGGACTTGCTGAAGAGATGCTTCTTAGGTTGTATTTCCATATTGCAGCTAAGCAATAGAGAGACCAGGTTGCTTCATCTGAATTGGCATTTGTTTCACCTCATGAGAAGCCATTTTGGGGACTTAAACTGTGAGAAAATTAAATTAAAAGAGTAATTAAGAATTTTGTCACTGTAGCTCCTTGTAACTTGCTGCAGGATTAGAGGCTTCCTAGTACCAGTAAGAAAGGGGTGCGAGTCAGACGTGACAGCAGAGAAAGAAGGAAACTGAAATTTTGCCAGAGCTAGCCATTGGATAAATTCAGCTGTAGAATCAGAAGTCTCAAGAACTGAGAGACAAGAAAAAATGTAACTTTGAGATTTTGACATTTAAGGTTTGGGTTTTTTTTCCAGTTTTAAGATTTTGATCCTATTTCTGCCTCGGGTTAACTAGAAGAGGTATGGCTAGAAACAAGCTACATATGTTTGTACCTAAATCTCAAAACTGTATGTGCACTGGGATTTATGTATAGAGCCAAGACCTCCCTTGATTGTGGAGAACAGCATTACAGCTGAACTGAACTGTTCTTTTAGTTAAACAAGTTTGCATGTGAGCATTTCTGAGGATAAAGTTTATGTGGAGTTGTGTCTGTTTTCAAACAAGCTTGTATTTCATTGTGAAATATTACAGCACATGTTTAACATGATTTCCCAAAAGTGATGAGTCCAGCTAAAGCTAGTAAAATATGTAATCTCACACACTGTGGAGACCAGGGGAATTTTTGGATTTCATTTGGAGAGCAAGGAATGATTTTGTGTTAGGTAAGGCTGAAGATAAATGAAATTTTGAGTATTTTTGTTGCAGTGGCAGGTGTGAAGGGATTGGTGAATGGGAGAATTGCCACAATTCCCTGGTTATTAGCCATCCCAACTGCAAGAAATTTTTATTTTCTTAGGTGACTGAGTGTAGTCCAGTGTGCCCAAATGGAACCTGCTAAACCTTGCCGCTTTTTGAAATGGCTTTTCAGCTTCACTGGTATTGCCAACAAAAGGAATTTCAGTGCTGCTCAGATACAAAGTACTGTAAATTTTAAACTTCAGTCCACTTTTGAGCTAGTTTAAGCGGTAGCTTGTTGAAGACAGTATGTAGTAACTTGCAGCCTGTGTGCTATGTCACTTTCATCAGTAAAGTTGGTGAAAGTACACGATGTAAACTGAAAGGCTGGGGAGCTGCTCACTGATGCCACATTGAACATCTGTACTTTGTTTGCATAGGAGGGATTTCCAAGTGATTTCAGAATCTAAGCTGGGTTTTATTTTCCTATTTCTGTATTAATTTATCACCAAAAAAGGACATGAATGTGTCTATGTCGATATGTTGCCTCTTCTTGTACAACTTTTCCTTCTTTTGAGACTGCAAAGTACTAACAGAAGTTCACTGCACTTTGCATCTACTGTTAACCATCTGTGTCCCATGAAATCTGGTGAGCTTGGAAAAACAGCAGCCCTGACCATTTTGTGCCTGTTTTGCTTGGGGAAATGGTAGTGCTCTGAGTACTTCTACTGCTGTTAGGAGCAGATGACAGTACCCTGTTTTTTTTCACTCAGCACTGCATCAACATTTGTGGTAGGGCTGGGGTTGATGCAGTTATATCATAGATGTAGAGGTTTTGTTAGCCCACAAAAAGATGCCAAGGTGGTGTGGCAGCATAACCAGGTCAGAAAGGTTGAGAGTTATAGGCCAACATACTCAAGAAGGTATGGAGTAACTGTAACTGGCTATTGGGACCCACTTTTCCCTGTGTTCTTTCAGAATGAGAGTTGGGGCAGCCAGTGGTGATAACCTGCCTCAGTCTGACCCCTAGCTGGGGTGTGACATCTGTAAGTAGTGGTCATGGTCTTCTTGTGAAGATCTGCTGGGCTGTGTCTGCTTTGTTTCCAGACACGTGCTGATGATAAGTGCTTTCATCCCCTCCTTGCCTTCCCCTGTGGAAGGACAGCCTTAATTAATGTAATGTATAATATTTTATTCAATTAAGCTGTTTGTTTTACTAGAGTAGGAAACATATTTTAAATGAAGACAGATGAAGATATTTTGCAACAGTAGCAAGCCCCCAGTGACTTCTGCTCTGCTTTCTGGTTTCTGTTAGAAACCACCTTGTACTCTCTGCTGGTTATAACATTTGACATCTAGTTTTTACCTCTGTATGCATTGATTGCTGCTTTTGTATGTATTCTTTGTATGCAGAAACAAAGAAAGCAGGTCTTGAATTTCTATAGCATCAACTTTCCCTTTTGTTGAGTTTTTCCACGTATTTCTCTTTCCTTCCTGCCTGAATTTCCATAGAAGAAAGATGTGATCATGATAATATAATCTTTTCTTTTATAGAAAAAATCTGAAATCATTTTTTGCAAGACACAAGACACTGCAGTGGACAAGTTCTTATGCTTTGCCAGACTTCCCTTACGATGTCAAGTGCATATTAGCAGAAAAAAAATGCCCTGATCACAGTATGAGAATCAGGATTATTGAATTTTTACAAGCAGACATGACCAAATACCTTGAAGGATCATTGTAAGTAAACACCATTAAATTTATTTGGGGGAGTTACCTGTTGTCTGCAGACATAAATTCTGGATTTAAAGCCATTCTCTTTAATATATTTGCTTAAATAAAGGAGGCTAAGGGACTGAAACCTACTGAAACCAATAGAAAGTTTTCATGCAAGCCTTTAGGCGCTACCCTTTCTTATTTGGAAGGCAATTGATTGCCTGAGAAATAGTCAGTTTAATGTAGATCAGAATAGACTCTGGTGTTTAATACTGTCTAGAAAACCAAATATTTCTTTTACATCTCCATCTTGTTTGCACAGGTATCCGAACAGTCAGCAATATAACATTGTTGTCAATGCTCTGCTCCAGGCATACCCATTCCTTGATGAAGATGGGAATGGCTTTGTAAGTATTGTGGTCTTTTTCCACATAATCAATCTCAAGAAAATTATCTAGTTCAGAGGAAATCAATATCAATTTCTTATATGCTGGCTCTATTCAGAGCACACACACTTGGCTGTGTTTGGCAAATCACATTCTTATTTCATTATGTCAATTAAAGATTAATCCAGGTATAGCCATACCTCAAAGCTACCATGAGATCATGCAGACCTGTACATGAAGTCCCTGGTTGCTTGTTGGCTACATTTGCTTTCTGGACTTATTTCTGCCCAGGGATAAAATTAAATCTGATTTATTTCTGTTTTTAAAAACAAAGGATCCAGCTCTTTAGAAAATTGTCTGTATGAGGACTAAGGTGACTGCTGCTCTTGCAACGTAATATGATCATTTTTGTGTTAGATATGAAACTGCAACATGCAGTAATACTAGTGGTTTAAGGAATCTAGGTCTAATTAAAAAAAACATTTAAAAACAATTTTTGGAATATCAGTGGGGGGGATAACAGAAAGCAGTGGAAGGAGATGATTTAAATTTGAACTACATTTTTTTTACTTGTGACCCAGAATATGTGCCTGTGGTCTCAGAGGACAGTGGTCACCTTTTCACATAATTGCTTTGCCATGTGATACTTTTATAGCATCTTGTAAAAGCTTGTGAGCCTCAGTGGGGACTGTTAGCTTTGAACATAAATATATATCTCATGTGCCATTACTGTAGAAAGCAAAATAATTTTGGGAATAAAAAAAAAAGTTGAAGCTTAAGGGGTAACTGTTCTAGTTCTCCCCTGACCCCAGGCATTGTTGACGGGAAGGGAGTAAGGTAAACAAACACATCTCAAAGAGAAGAGAGGGAGCAAAAAGACCAGAGAGAAACAGTCTATCCTCATTTTTAATCAGGATACCTCTCTAAATACCCCAGTGATGGTCCTTGGACAGGATCCTGAGTAATGCTATGGCTTCATCTGACTCTCTTTAGGAGGTGGAGCTGGAATGATATTCAGGTTGGTCCGAAGACAATTTTACAGCCTTTAATTTTTAAAAACTTGTTTTAAACAGAGATTCTTAAGGTAGGTTTTCAAAGGGCTTTAATTGCAGTAGGACCATAGACTGGGTGAAACTACTTATAACTCTGTTCTTTGGGAAATGGTCACTACCAGCCAGATGGGTGGCAGAATTGGTGCTGACAGAAGTTATGTAATGGGGCAGAGGTTTCAGAGTGGTTGTTCTTTATCTTTTGATCTTTCCCTCATGCTTACTAGAAAGCATATCTGACAATAACTGCAATAAGTAAGAAAGAAAGCTGGAATTAGCAGTTTCCAATATTGCTAGTCTAACACTTTCTGAACCAGCCCCTCTCCATGCCTGGGTTGAGACAGGAAAAATGGCACTAAAGGTGTGTGCCTGCATACTTAAGTTTGGAGGAGGGCATGAGAAAGAATTACTGTTTTTATTTGCCCTACCATTGGACATTCTGTTCTTCCTTCATGATCATAAATACTATGAATATTTATTTTTTCTTGATCTGAGACAGTTGTGTGTTACAACAGCAATAGTTTAAAACAAACCCTACAACATATGCATAGCTACTTATCACAATACTTGCAGTAAAATTGAATTCATATTCCTTTAAGAAGCAAATGAACAACAAAAAAAATTGACAACAAGCATTCCTTCTTTTTTTTTTTTCTCAGAAAGGATCTTCAGCAGGTCAAAAAAGCAAAATTTTTGTAGGCTTTCCTTTTAAAACTCCCTTTGGCTGTCAAGGGACTATAATTTCTGCTTGCTGCTTCTGATAATAGTATTAAAATTCCAGATGTAAAATATTGATTACTGAGAGATTTTCAATACCTTAAAGTTGTTTATCTATAGTAATTAAACAATTGTTGTTATTATTACACTTTTTTTTAAATAGTACATTGAAAGTATTTAAGAAATCTACCATCAGTGAAGTTCAGGGGTAAGGGTGACTGATAGGTAAATGTAGGAAAGGAAAACTAACATGAGAGTAGTATTTTAAGCAAAAATGCTAGTTACATTCCTTGTTAAATAGCATTTGTATATAAACTTCTGGGGAGGCAGTTCATATAATGTGGTTTTGGTGTGTACATTGGGAAGAGAGCAATAGCACTCTGTAAGTTCTTATTCCTCTGTGGACTCCAGAGAGAGCCTCAGGTGGTCAGCTGTGCACAGATGTCAGTGTCTAATAGAAAGCCACCTCCTTTTCGTGTCTTGTAAGGCTGAAGGATGAGACACACCAAACATGGCAATTCAGCTGGGCTGGCATCTGAGAATAATGGTTTCCAGTAGTGGTAGTGTAATAAAGTTGTTGGGGTCTATTTAGGATACCAACAAGCCTGTTTTCAATGATTGAACTTTTAATTTTTTGTCAAAGTTACAGGAGAAATAAATTGCTGCATGCATTTGATAAACCAAAAGGGCTGAGCAGAGTTTGGAGTACCAAGTTTTGCATTCCCTCTGGTGCGCTGGAGATCACTTCTGCCGTTGAGTAAAAAACTTTTCCTTTCTGCCATGTGAAATGCTCTATACCACAGTTTTGTTAGTGACATTCATTTACTGCTCATTATTTATTTCTGTGCTATGTCTCAGTTCCTAGATTCATTTTAACTCTAAAGTTATTCTTAAAAGGAAAGCAGTTTCTTACCCTTTGGGGTGGAGGAGCAGCCACAGTATCTGCTGGGCTCTGCAGAAGGCTGCAGTAGTTCTTAAAGAGATGTCCTGAGAAGGTCTGTTGGTGATATGATTTTAACTCACAAGCCTCGCAGTTTAGAGCCCTTCACCAGAAATAGATGTGTGCTGGCTGCTGGAAAGGCGCAGCAAAAACTGTTCTGGGTTCTTCCCTGGCCAGTGTGCATGTCTGTGTGTTGTGGCTGGGAAGGGGCAGGCAGCTGGGCTTCCTGGATGAGAAAAGGGAAAACTCATCCCATGAGAGATCTTGGAATTCCAGAATTAACATTTTCTTCTAGCCAAGCACAGAAAACAGGAATGTAAAGAACCTGATGTTCTTCATATACATGGATGGAGAAACTTTGAACTGTAAATATCAGCACTTCTGTTGCAACGTTTTTGCGGAAACGAAATGAACAACTGGAAAAGGGAAAGATCTTCTGGCGAAATAGAAGAACAACAACAAAAACCAAACATAAGAGCACCTAAATTAACACCAGTATTTTCATGACAGGAAAAAAATTACTAGCAAAACTGTCATTTTTTTCGGTTTGTTTGTAGGGTTTGTTTCCAAAATACTAGACATTTATTTACGTCTCCAAATTATTTTAAACAAATAATTTAAACAATGTGTGTGTCATGGAGAAACATAGTCTAGTATTTTCAATCTCATACTCTTGCAATGAGAGGTCATTAAAAGTTTGTGGTTTCAAACAAAATTTGATTTTTTAGTAGATTATTCACAATTCTGTTTTGTCAGTTAAAAATTTTCCCATTTAATTTTGCAGTATTGAGAAAAATATTCTTCTGTGCCATCAGCCCTTTTTCAAAGGTTATCAGATACAACATAGTCAGGTCAATGATTATGATCCTAAATAAATTCATTTACAAATAAAGTCATGAATAAGCCACTTCATGAATAAGCCACTTATGTACTATGAATTTTAAAATAATGTTATTTATGAGGTCAGTCTAGAAGCAGGGATTAAGAATTATCTGAAATTATAAATAATAATTTAAAAAATAATTTTCTACTAATAGTAAAACTCATTTAAGAAGCCTATGGAGTACCTGGAATTAAATTAATTCCAAGATTAACTTTTGGTAAGAGTGTTTTAAAGTGACTACCTAAGGAAATTTTCCGATGGTATTTCCTTCTACTTACAGAACAATGCTATCCTAAAGTAACATATGACATTTAAAAAAATAAAAATATTAATTTAATCATGAAATAGCTTATTAGATTTGTGATGTATATTGTAACCAATACAACATCTGTTAAGTTACAGATAAATAGTTTATATAGAAAAAGCCAAGGTCATAGGCACAGCAGTCAAAAGCAAAATGGCATGACACTGTGTAGTGGTTTGGTTCAAAATGCCCATTACTTACTTATTTTCCTTCTGTGAGATAAGAACCAGGAGAAAAGCAAAGCAGGCACAAAAACTTAAACCTTAAAAGCATAAAGAAGTTTATTAACAGAACTAAAAGGCAGGGAAAAAAGTTAGACAAAACCTTCAGAACACTTCTCTTCCCCCCACCTTCTTCCCTCCTCCCACTGACAACGTGAAAAAACAACCCTCAAGGTTTTCCAGAGTCAGTTTACCATCTCTATAATAACCTTTCTCAGTCCACTTAGGGAGAGGAGTCTCTCTTGCTCATGCTATGGAGACACCTCCACACAAAAACAGTTAAACAGTTCTCTTGTGGCTCAGTGTCACAGCAAGGCAGCCGCCCGGAATGGTTTCTCCTTGCCTGTGAAAGTCCCTTCCCTCAACTTGCAGCTTTCCCCACAACTGCTTTCGAGGGTTAATTTCTTTAGCTAATGGGGTACCATTTTAAGGATGAGCTGTTCAGAAACAAAAGTTCTCTTTACCCATCTGTGGGTGCATATTCATCTCTAGGAACAGAGGTCCTCCCTTTCTCCGGTAGTGAGAGGGTCCTCATCTCCTTCAAAACAAAAGTTCTTTTCACCTGTCTGTAGGTGCATCTTTATCTCTAGGCACAGAGGCCCCCTTCTTCTCTGGCAGCAAGAGGGTCCTCATCACCTTCAACTGAAAAGGCACAGAGGCCTTCCTCTGGGAGCGAGAGAGTCTACATCACTTTCAACTCTCTCTGTTAAAACTTCTCAATAAATCACAGCTACGTCAGTAGTTGCTTAATGCAGCACAGGTACTTCTACCCATGGGTTGCGGTTTTGAACGCTCTGCCTCCCCCCACCATGCTTCATGAAATTACAACGGGAACACTGAGATATATTATAGTCCATCACCACAGCCTTACAAGAGAATTTCAGCTTCCAGGAGAAGCATCTCCTCTTTCTCCTCTCTCAGGGTTTCAGCTCCTCCTTCTTCGCTGACTTTGGTGTCTCTGTGCTGTTTATTTCACGTGCCATCATCTGTCCTTTTCCTCTGACTCAGGAGAGGATTGAATGTCTGGAAGCTTCATCTGTTCTGGAGAAATCTTACAGCACTAAAAGAGTTAATCTCACCCGGCCTTGCAGCTGGAATTCGCTTATCTCTCCTTGCCGGGCAGCAGCAGTGGGTGAGGGGGGGCATGGCCCGCCCGGAGCAGCTGAGGGGGCCTGGCCCGCCCGGAGCAGGGCTGGGGCCGGAGCAGGGCTGGGGGGGCCGGGCCGGGCCGCAGATGGAACAGGGCCGCTCCAGGGTGGGCTCCTGGCCGGCCCGGCCGGGCCGAGCAGGGCCCGGCCCCGCTGGGCCGTGCCCCGGGCCTCCCCCAGTCACCTGTCCGAAGGCCGGAAGTAAGAGCTGAGCTTCCCAGGCTCTGTTCGTTCTTAAATGTGTATCACAGAGGCGTACCAAGCTTCTTAAGTGGCTTAAAGAAGTTGTCAGTATTCCAACTAGCCAGTTGATTGGTTAGGTCAGGTCTAGAGAAAGCTGTAAGCACCTTTTTGCAAAATAAAATCACTTCTGAGGCTGAAGGAGTCTTCCTCAAAAACTCAAACTATGCTAACCCATGACACACTGTTTCTTGACAACTTGCATGGTATTCTATCTGTATTTGTCCAGTTTACAAGGCTTAAGCCCAACAATTTGGAAAGATTATTCCATTTCATTTCAGCCAACCTTTTGAAAAGCATATGATTTCAAGAAAACATGACATGAGGAAGGAAGAGAGAGGGGTCTCTCATCCATGCCACTTGCCAGTGGGCTTTGCATAAGCAGCTCCCTTGAGCTGGTGGCTGCCGAGCGGTGCTGTGGTGCCTGTGAAACCCAGGATGCCAGTGCTGACATGCCTGATTCATGTAACTGCTGCACACAAGATGATTATTTGCTAGTAAATTACTGCTTTTAATCTGCATGTAATCCTTTTCCTTCTCTGTCAGATAGACACAGGCTAATCCTTGTACTCCTTTACCAGGAAGGTAAAACTTTCTGGGGTGGTGTTCAGGGGAAGCAGTGGAGGGCAGAGAAATAAATAGAAAATGAAGTTGTTGGTTCAAAAATGGTAACAAAAGCATTCTTTTTAGAGGGTGCATTACTCACTAGGGAAACCACATAAATGCATGTGCTTGCAGTCTCATTCTGGAAATAGGTATGTGAGAAGGGACTTGGCTAATTTTATGACAATCCTATTGCAGAAATAGATTTAGTTAAAATTCTTAATTTATTGGGGGACTGGAGGATGAAACAGCTGAAAGTTTTGAACTTTGAGGGATATTTAAAGCCTTGTATAGGTGTCAGCATATTCTTTCATGTGAAAGAATAAGCAAAAATATCTTCTAGCCAAATAAAGATTTTCAAAAGAAAGAAACTGTGTGAAGCTCAACTACAGGGATGCTTAAATTGTCATCTGCTAATATATTCTGGGATGATCATGTTTTAAAATATTATAACATCTGTTAAACACTTCAGAGAAGCATTAAACTAAGGGGTTTGTTTGCTTCTCTCTTAGCAGCCTTAAAATAGCAAGCTAGGCATAAATTTTGCTAGGCCTACAATGGTGGGGTATTTGCATCAAAATGCATAAGGCCAGAACCGTAAATGTACTTAGGGACCTTAATGGTTCAGGTGAACAAGTGGGATTTTCAAGGTGTGTAGTCACTGCTTCTGAAAATTGTGCTGAGGTGTAATACTCACATTCAGGCTGTGGCTATGTCTTGTGAGAGGACTGGGCGAGCAGTTGTGCTCTATTTTTGTCATTGCCTTTAGGTTGGTGATGTGATTTCTGTTCTGGCAGAGCCCTAAGCCTGAAGTTTGCATACTAGAAATGCAGATGGGCTTGTTTTCTTTCCAGTTCTTGGATGTTCAGTTGTGACTGGCAGTGAGAGGATACTTCAGTAAGGGCACAGAGGTGGGTGGCAGGGAGTGTCCCCCTGGGAAGGGCACTCCTGCCCTGGTAGGCCCTGGGCTGCTCAAGAGATGAAGTAGACACCACAGGGATTGTATTCTCATAGCTCTTCCACTATAATTTGTCACCATTAATAGAGGTCTTGGTTTTAGGATTGAGGGCCTGTAGGTCAGCTAGGACCTGGGGAGGTGGGAACAATAAGCTCAGCAGGAGAAATGTGAGGTCACACTGACTTCACCACCATCTCTTAAAAGACCCTCTCATCTGTATCCTGTGGGTGAGAAAGGCAGGAATGTCAGACTCACTGCAAAGAGAGATACTGTATTATTTAGTCTACTTCCACTGAATTCTGGTTTACACCAATGTTAACCTTTCAAATCATTTGATCTTGACTAATAAATGACACCATTTTGGTAAGAAATTTAGGGCAATCATTCTTCTGTTTATTTTGCATTTTAGCGGGTCAATGGGCACAGGCTTAAGTATAGTATTAAGTGAGTATAATATTGGAGTCAATTTTGAAAATTAAGTAACAGATATTTGAATCCCTCTTTACACATCCTGTCATTTACAGCCACTTTTCTGTTTAATTTTTGTTCCCTCTGACTGTTGAATACCCCTCAGTAACTGGAATAAGCAAAGGATTTTGAGGAACGACAAAAGTATTCAAAATTGCAGGTTGTGCCTGCAGATGTGTTTAAAAGCCTTTGCTTAGAAATTGCTTCCCAGGGTGCCAATGGCATGGCAAGGCTAGTTCCTGCCACAGGACATCCAGCTTTGGGCCACATGTAAATGGCCATTGGTCCTTAAGGATGCATGAGGAAGTTGCTGTCCATAAAGTTTTCAGAGTGACTTTTCAATAACTGAATAAAGAAATACACAAGTTGTGACAGAAGCAGTGGGGCCACACAAGCTCTGTCTTTGCCTGCCAAGGAGTGATGAATGGCTGCATTAAACAGGAACTGCATCTGCTTGCTGTGCAGAAATGCCTTTAAGTTGCACTTTACATACCTTGAGGTGTCTTACAAATGCTAGGACTTATTTAAATGATCCTCTTAGTTCAGCAGTTTTGAGTTCAGTTTAAAAATGTACTTGATCCAGTATAACTGTAGGCGCCCAGCAAAAGGTAGTGCCACACTGTGTCTTTTCCTCTCCCTTCTGTTAGATACAATAATCATACAGCTGTGCAACCAGTCAGATACTGCCAGAGGCAAAGGAAAAATAATGCACTAAACTAAAAAAAAACTGTAAAACAAACCACCAAAGAATCCCCCATCACCCCACAGCACAGTTTCTGTGGCATCTGTGAGCTGATCTGCTTCGCTGTGTAGTTTCACAAACCAATGTCATGAATGGAGCATAAAGCAAGAGCTTTAGGAAGGGAAAACACACTGCAGTTTCTCTGGCAGCTTTGGATAGATCTAACCCTTAGAGTCAATTACTGTTATCCTCATCAAGCCACAGCAGTGCCATTAGCCCAGCTGTTGGTTGCCATAGAGTCATTTACCACAGGTGCTTTTGTTTCCTTCCATCCTGAAGCCACCGGTGGTGCTGCCCTATGAGTCTTTTTCTGCTTAATGGCAAACACTTTTTTTGTCGAGTTAGATAAAACAAAGTGCCCTCCTTTGGGATGGGGCAAATTCTTCAAAGATACTTGTAATGACAGCTATTTTGTCCCCCCCATGTAGTTGCTGTGGAAACGGGCCCTTAAAGATCGTTTCAAATACGTGCGGAGACCCATTGAAGATGATGAGCAAGTCCTGAGGAACAAATGCAAGTTTGGCCACAGGAGAGGACAGACCAGGAAATCTTCGTTTGCTGAAAATAAACTCGATGATGTCCAGGGGCAGGTAGAGGTAAGATTTTTGGTGCTTGACTGAGTTCAGTCTTTCAGCTCCTCTCTTGATAGTAAGGCCACCGGGCAGTAAAGGGGACAACTGATGTCATCCCATTCAAACTCATTTTGTATAGAGCTTGTCATATGGCCAAGCCCTTGACTTTTTTTCATTTCTGAAAAACTAGGTATCAGCAACAGAGCTAAGGCTGATACTGGATGCCTTGCACATTTGTTGTCATTTAGAATTGTTGTAAATTGGATAGAAAATACAGTCTGTTTTTTTAAATGCAATATTTCTATTCTGCTTTTGGTTATATACCTCCAATTAGAGTGAAAAACAATAGAGGCTTATGTCTACTAGCTGAAGCCTCTGTACAAATAAGAATGCAAAGAGGTATTTGAGCTGGTAGCAAATGTCCATATCCTCCTCTCACCTTGCACTTTGTCATGTAAAACCTGTTTGTGTTGATGTGTGATATACATAGGGATGCTTATAAATTTATGCATGCGTTTGCTGTGTATTCCTTTAGTTGGAGAATTCAGAGAGTTATCACTGTCCAGTAAGTGTCTGAAGCACACTAATTAATTTGGACACTTTCATAAATATATTAAGGTTCCAGCTATGCTCTGCCAGTGCTCCACACACTTCTTTGTGCTGCAATTAAAACATGGTAAAATTTAAACAATCGTAAGAATGTGATAAAGAAGATATGTAAGTAGATATTTATCTTTAGTTTATCCGTGTCCATCCTGCTGTTTACCAGACCCTGTATTTTGGGAAGCAAGTGTAGTTTATTGGATGCATTTCTGCATATATTGCCCTTGTGTTTGAAGGTAGCTGTAGTTTCCTATACAAAATGCAAATGCATGTTTAGTTTACTTTTTAGAAATTTCGGTAATTTCTGTTTGTTTCCTTTGGGTTAATGTGTTCAGGAATAAACACTTCCCTTCTTGCCTGCTTTAGTTGAAGGGTTTGCAGAATGTGTTAAGGAAGAAACCTGTAGCTTGGGTGCAAAACAATAAACAGTCTCACACCCAGTAAAGAAGGAATTACAGGCTCCTGGTTTTGTGTGCACATTAAGAGTTAGCCATCCTTTATCTGCTAAATCTTGGAAAGGGCACACATGGATCTCTTCTGTCTTATGAGCTCGCTGAGAAAGGCTTTGCAGTGATCCTGTCCAAAGGGACTGCGTGCTAAACTGCGTTTGTAGAGAGGATGTAACTGCACTGTGCTGTGCAGACCAGGAATCACCACTCTGTTTAACTGCATTGCCCGAGGCCATCACTGGTCATCCTTGCTTGCTTTAGAAATTGAGGAAGAATCTCTTCTGAAGGCCTAGACCTTTTTTGTCAGCCTGAATATCGTAAGCAGATTAAGGATTAAATTTAAAGGAGATGAGAGGACACTGAGTATCCCTAAAGATATTTTCCTTTCCTTTTTTCATTTTCCCTGTATCCTGAACATATATATATAAATAAAATACAAATATAAATGGAAGAATCAACACTTGTGAGTCCTATTAAGGCTTAAGAATGAGTTCTATAAAATTGAGGGAATCATAACTTCATTAATTTTAAATATGTTTCTGCATTGAAAGCAGCAATGTCTGACTTCGAGATCCTAAATTATGTTGCTACATATGTGCAAAACTGAACAAAATGTTTAATATTATTTTTAACAAAAGCAGTGTGGGTTTTTTCATTCTTTTTATTTAGGAGCACACATAAAGGCACTTTCCTGCCAATCCTTGGCACTAATTGCTCTATGAAAATATAAACTGTCAAACAAAGTGTTTTAGTCTCAAAAAATAAATATTTGATGTAGAAGCCAATACCACAGGCAAACCCCAATGATATTCAAATTACCATTAGCCGGATCCCCTTGTCCTCATCCCTTTTCCAAGACTGGAAGAATGAATCAGCCTTGGGTGAACTAGAAGCCAACATGTTAGAATTAATTAAGGTAAAATGGAGGGAAATGAATTCCAGGTTAACTTTGGAGAATAGTTAATGAAGGATTCCTAGGCCCTTTGGGCCACCACACTCTCCTTTAGATAGGCAGAGTAGGACATTTAGGGCACTACAGGTCAAAGCCGACTGGCAGAGCTATGCAGATGAGAGAGCACATCTGTTCCCAACAGATGACCTACTTAGCAGTCACACAGCTGACTTCTATATCGAGCTTTAGATTCTGAGCAGTCATAAGCTGTAACTCTGTCATGTGTGCTTTGTGTCAGTATAGTCTGGGATTGTCAATGGTGTGAAACTGATAAAAAGATTATTCACTGATAGGAAATGTCTCACTGTTATATCTGGCATTTATTTTTATATGAAAAGAATAATAAAGTTATTACTACTAATAAAACCCTTAACAATCTTTTTACTTCTTCATCTGAAAATCCATCTGCTTACTAGGACAAGCTTCCTGTGATGTTTTGAGCCAGATGATGTCTGCCCCTTGGCCTGCCCAGCCCCATTACCTTCCAAGCAGGCATTCTTCCTTCAAAAGCAGCTCGAGCGTACTTGACTTCCCATATAGGGCATTGCTTCCAGGTGCAACATCTGTCTTTCTCCTCCAGTTTCTTTAAAACATCTGCTGATGTGTTCCTTGTTACAGAGCATTGTATCCAAACAAGGTTAAAGAGTAGCTACTCTTTTTTCTAGTGACTAGCATCACGTGAAAGGTCTTGAGCAAGTGCAGGGCAGTAGGATGATGGTAAGTAAGCACATAAACCCATGCTGGAGGTGTCTGTCACTAAAGGAGATTTTTATTTAAATGGTGCTCCCTACAAATATCCATCAGGTTGCACCACCAGGGAAAGAAGCTTGGACTGTGCCTGACAGACATAAATTTGAGCCTCTGTGTCTGAGGGATATTCAGAATTTTATCAGGAAAGCCTCCATAAACAACAAATTTTATGACTATGATGTGAGAATCCTCCTCAGTCATTTTCCACAGTCAGGCAAATATCCCAGAGATGCAGTATTCCAGGGGGAGAGTGTTTTGTAATGATAATGACCTTCATCTGCTGGAAATTGAAGGTACTTTCCATGAGAAGGGTGATCACACCGTGAAAATACGTAAGAAAAGCAAGCCAGTCTCCCCTCTGTAGCCAGGGTGGGATTACTGCTAAAGCAGCCATCCAGTGGCTTGTTCTGACAAATCTCATTATTTTTATAGCATCAAAACCCCCTTTCTCTGCCCTAAGGACTTGTTTGGTTTATGATGCTTCAGGCTATGAGAGAAACCACCTCCTGCCAGTTGTAATAGGAAGGGCCCTAGACTTGGGGGAGCCAGAAGAAAAAGGATAGGACCTTCCTGGTCCTTGGCCAAAGGATTGTCAGAAGGCAAAAGGGGATGGAGAGGGAAATGGGGTAAGAGCTGACAATTGGCTTGCATACCTTGGAAGCTTGTGGCTCAAACACTATCTTAGTCTTCCCAGGGGTGGTGAGCAAAGAGCAAATTGTCCCTTTCAGAACTTCAAGCTTGGAAAGCTTGTCAGTCTTGAGCAGTGCTGTTCATGGAATGTGTGACTTCACAATCAGTTCAGTTAGCTGAATACAGAAATGAAAACACCCACAGACATCCTGCGCGGCTCCACCTGCCAATTCAGAAAGGGATGTGTTTCCCATAGGTCCTGTATCATATTCTGCTACTTCCAGAGGTTTCTGGGATACCCTTATGACATCTCAAATGCCACTAAATAGCTATATCTATGCAGCTGGATTAAGCTCCTTCAATCCATCCCAGACATTAAGTAAGAAAATATCTCAGCAAAGGGACTACCCAAGGGTATCTTAAGCTACCTGAACTGTAAGGGAATATAATAGGCTAGAAGACTGCGAGTAGTTCTTGATCTTAAATAAAAATGGAGAGTACAGTCCCTCTCTTAGAGCCTCTTATTTCTTACATCCTACGACAGCCTGTTTGTGAGGTCATCAGGGTTTCTCTGAAGCTGTCACACAAATAAATTTGGAGTTAGGTGTGAAAATGAAGGATAGGCTCTGACAAGATGTCAGCTAAGATAGTGGTAGATGTCTGCAGTTAAATGGGAGTATTTGCCACATCCAGCAGAGCTGGGAATAACATAATGAAAACTATTTATAAAGGGGGCACCAGCAGACCATCTTCTTTCTGTGTCAGTGGGATAGACACAAGAAATGTTCTGATGAGTACTTAGACTGGGAGAAGCAGTAGGATTCTGCAAAAATTTTAACTCACAAAGTTGGACATCTATTGGTATTATTCCTGTACAGGGAAGATAAGCAAGTATTTTGAAATGGGTGAATGTGCAAATCCTGTGCCAAGAGGACTAGATGAAAAGCAGAGAAGACTCCTGGCCCAGGAGGAACACAATATGTTCTTGCTTCGGTGGTATCATGCAGTACAAGAATGGTGAATTTTACCCTGTTGGTTCTATCTGGAAATTTTCCTTTCTGATGAAAGGAGGAATCAGGAATGAGTGAGGTCTACCCCATGAGACAGAGTCTCTTTTACCTCAGATTAGGTAAATTCAGCAAGTCAGACATTTCCTAGGGATATGCCTTTCTTCGAGGTGAAAATTAACATCATGTTTGTCAGTGATCTTATGCCGCTGCAGGAGTCAGAAACTTGAAACAAGATTTCAAGGAGTCTGGAAAGAATAGGATTTGGAAAGTGATGGCTGGAGAAAAAGGGAGAAATGAGAAAAATAAGGCAACAGCAAGGGCAAAAGAGAACTAAATGTCTGTAAAATTCTCAGAGGATGAAGAACTTGTGCATGAGATGCAGAAATTCTCTTGGCTCAATCTCATGGCACTACTGGCAGGTACAGTGTTAGGTGCCATCTATACTGAGAATGCCATACACAGATGAAACAGGGGTGATAGCACCCTTCCCTCTAAGATTAATAATCTCCAAATCAAGTGTTTGAATAATTGCACAGCCAGAATGTGAGCATGCATATATAAATGATCATTCAATGGCTGTACTGAATGGTTGTAATGTGATTTTTCCACTAAAACTTTGATGTGCATGCATCAAACTTCGAGTGTGTAGTGTTGCTTAGTTAATATTTTAAAATGATTTTAAGTCAAAGCAAAAGCTTTAAACACAGATCCCTGGCATCCATCTTGCACTTCACCTTCTTATTACGTCAGCCAGTGTCTTCATTGTTCTGTGACGGAAATTGTCAAGTACAGGTTGTCCCTTGGTAGAGAAAAACTGATTTCTCTCATTCTGCTTATGCAGCTTACAAAATCAGAAAGCAGTTGTTCTGATCAGAAATAGACTGACTTATGTGGCTGTGAAAGTTTTTGGTTAGCACCGACATGTTAAGCTCTGAAGTTGCCTGCCTGGCTCAAAAGGGTAATTATGTGTAATTAAAGCAAAGCCTGCTTTAATTAAGCGTCTCATTGGAGTACAAGTCAGTGTGGATCCTGCTGATAGTTATATGCTCATTTTGCTCCAAAGCAGCCTGTCCATGTAATTTCACCTGTCTTTGTGTTAAGTGTTTGGATGTGAGAGGTAGGGCACGGTTGTGATGCCTTCTCAATTCTCTCCCACCATCCAGGATGAGAAGATGGGCCTTGACCAGTGTAAAGGCAGTTTACAGCCTGCCTTTCAGATTCATACTTGTTCCAGATCAGTCTCCAATGTTTTGGGGGTCTTTTTTGAGCAGATCTTCACTTTTTAATTGTCATAGCCTGTTTTGATCACTCCTCCTGATATAAAATGCCTCCATGTTCATTACAGTAAATGTCATTCTGATGAGCCTGTTTGTCACCACAGAAAAAAGGGCTGTCCCTTACAATAGTGGCAGTAAAAACAGTTCTACACACTGTGCTTTTATGATGCCTTGTGTCTGTATGTATTCCAAATAGCAAGACCTATGTTTCAGTATTCAAAAATCAAGACAGAAGATTCAGATTATGGTCGCTTAAGTAACTGTGAAAGCTGTTTCTCACCCTGAAGAAGTTATAAAAGTCAATTAATGGAAAAGATTATTCCAAAGAGGGGTTCTAACTACTGTCAGGCTTTCTTGTGCAAGTACCTTGAGCACTGATGCTAACTGATGCAGGTAGACTCAGCAATCAAGAAGTTTTAGCAGCATCAATGCTCTTAGAAATAACATGACTTGGAATATGCGCTGGCATCTAGCAAGGAAAATTTGAAATATATTTTTCAAAGGAAATATTATTAGCAGCTGCTGGGAGCTGACAAGAGCAATAATAACAAAAGAAAATGGTTGTACCAACACTACTACCCCTCAGCACCCCGGTCCCAATGTATGGTGTAAAAGGAGTTCCCATGCAGTGCTGACGCCACTGAACCTGTCTGCACAGCACTGCTGTTCCAGGAGATGATTCTCATTACCATCACATGTTTTTCACATTGCTTTCCAGCAAGCAGATTAGTCTCCATCCAAAGGAATTGCCTCAGAGAAATATTCCCAGAGCATCCCAGGTGAGGAACCTGGATCACTGTTTGGCAGTGAGCAGACTGACAGCATGCTGTAGTGTCCTCTTATCCATCTCTTTAACTCCACTGCTCCTATTTGAATTCCCTCTCTCAGACTGAGAGGCCAGTAAGTCCTGTTGGCATTCTTCAAAAAAGAGATCTTGATCTTTGTCCTTAGCAACTGTTTGGCTGCATTTGCCATTCAGGAATTGGTGTAAAGAACAAGAGGTGTCTGCTGTCCACACCAGAGGCGCTTTCATCACTCTGGGATTAGGCAGTCATGTCCCTTTGGTGTTGACAATTATGTCCTTTACGATTTATGATGCTGGCTTTCAACCGTAACTAAAAGCTTAGACCTTGGAGATCCCATCATGCATAAGAATTGCTCTCTTCTACCTTGCAAACTGATGTAGCAGTTTCACTGCCTTGGCTGTGACACTGTTTCATAAAAGTGCCCCGCTAACTGGAGCTTTTTTACAAGAATGTGCTAATACAATCTCGTATCTTGGGAAGAATCAAGATTCATGTAAAGGACATTTAGGAATTGGGCATTTATTTAGAAATCTATCTCCAATCAAATGACTATCCTCTTGCTTCAGGAGGTGGGATGAATTAGGGATTTGGAGTCTAGTAGTTTTATGTTTGTATGTTTTCTTGCTTTAATGTGGGTATCTTAACACAATGTACTTGTATATGATTCCAAATAGAACCGTGAATGTCAGGTGAGGGGTCACAATCAAAAGGCATCTGGAGCATAGGCAAGGAGCCTCACAACCTGTGTGGCTCCCAGACTTGGTGTCTTCAGTCACAGATACCTGAGATGCCAAGAAGCCAAGAGAGTTTGTAGGCATGGGCACTAAGGGATGGGTTCCTTACTGCTGTCACCCTTTGAGTGTGAATCCAACAGAATGAGTAGGATCCTTGGCGGGACCATCCTGCAGGCTAGGGCTAGGTTACCCTGACAGACAAGTACTGGGAATCCTCTGCTTACCACATTAACTTCCTTTCCTCATGCTCTTGCCTTTTTCTCTGTTCCACTGCATTTCTCATGAGTTTGTGACAAAAAGACAGCTTCTTATCTAAAGACATTGAGATAAATTCTCGTTTTTTCCAGAAAGATTTTTTTTTTAAATTCAAGTTTTTATTGTTTAAAAAGAAAGGAAATCCTTTATGTTATAAACTAAGTCTGTACATTGCTAAATAAGAAAAAATTCTGTATACAAAAATAATTATATATCATTAATTAACATTCTTACTGCTGCAACTGAAATGGATTTTGCTGGTGACGCATTTGAAAATGTGGCCAGAGGAGTTGGGTGACCTCAAAAAGTAAGGATTCCTCATTTAATGAGGCTATTTTTTTTAGTTCTCTCTGGCATATATGCTGAACAGCTAGCTGTGGCTTCTTCAGACATTGAGACAAGAGACAAGAGATCCCAGCTTTGGTCTAGATAGGATTGCTTTTGAATGGTATTGATAAACTGAGCTTTAACCTTATAGTCAAATTTTACTGGAGTATTGCCATGCTGTAACTTGCTTTCTTGCTTTGACAGTTGAAGTGGAGAGGATCTAGAGTCATCCCTAAATAAGCATGTAGTAGGCTGATAAACCAGTTCAGTAACCAGCTTCCAAACTCAGATTCTTCCTGCAATGTTAAAGTTAACTATAAAATATTTTAAACCACACTTGGAATCATTCTCCCACCAAATGGGTGACCCACTGAGATAACATATTTCCCCCAAAAGAAAGCCACCTCTCACCTTTTCACTTACCTTAGAAACCAACTTGTTCACAAACTAAGAAGCTAGAAAGATTACAGATAGTGATTGCTCTAAGCAGGATGAACACTGCAAGAAAACCAATTCTAACACTGACTGACGCTTGTGTTACTCCCAGGTAACAGATGATTTACACTACAAAGTTTGGCCTTCCATTTCTACTTTTCACCCTAACAGATAGCTATGACAGCAATTCTTCTTTATACTACTGCTGTATTTCTATTGGTAGCACGCCATTGCCACTGATGAAAATGTCAAATGATCTCCTTTAGCTAATTAATAATGTCATTAGCTAAACTAGCTCTCAAGGACAGAGCTGACGACATGGAAAGTCCATCAAATCAAGAAGAGTTTGCCTTGACAAGGGGGATGGGGAGAAGCTGGTATAAAGGTCACAACATCTTCTGTGGTTACAGCACACTGGGTCGAGTTGTTTTGCTTTCTTGTCTCTGCAAGTAAGACACTGAAGGTGACAGGCCCTCAGGGAATGAACCACCATGCTCCATATCAGCTGGCTGAAGTTCCTGCTTTATGGTCAGGAGGCCCGAAAGCAGACCCACAGGAGAAACCAGTAGTGAAAGAGCTATTTGGAGTCAGAGACTTCAAGCTAGCTCTTGCACAGCATAAAGAACGTAAATGTATTTTAAAAAGCCCCAACAACTGCCCATGTTGTGTGTGTGAGAAAGTGTGGGCATCTTGAGACTGACAAGAATGGGCCATCCCTTGGTTCTGTGCAGTGATCACAGTGAAGCAAGAGACAGTCTGTCCAACTTACGGCAAGTTAGCAGGTTAAGGAATAGCTGAAGAACCCAGTCGGGAATGTGTGAATAATAAGATGGTATTCACAGTAGTAACCAATATAAATGACATACCAGAAACCATCAAAGGCTGATGCAGGAAGCTTGCAGAGACGACACACCAGCAGCAAAACAAAACTCTGATGACTGTGAGTGATCTGATGGAGATTTACAGAGAATTCTTTTTGTGGTTTTCTGCCTTTTCTGCACTGGTTATAAAGGCTTTCTCACCCAGGTGAGAAGCAAGAAGCCTGATGCTGCTAAGGGACAGGAGTGCTCAAGGTGTGCTCCCTAGGTACAGGAGGGCTGGCAGAATATAAAGCCATACCAGAAAAATTAGACAGATTTTGCAAGGATTCTCAGTAGATGAGTTTGGATGATCACATTACTGGCACCATTCTTCATGGGCAGCATCAGGGCATCTGTCTCAGACTGGCATGTCCATGAAGGGGTTACAGAATAATTCACTAAAATGAGCGGTAACACATTTCCAGGATCAAGTATTTGAGCAAAATTTTCAATTGTGTCCAAGGATAAAACAGGTAATTTTCTAATTGTGATGCACAATTTCTCTCATGAAACATGATACTAGATAATTGGAGGTAGCTAATTTGATGCCAGTTTCTAGAATTTCAGGAGAGAGCTAGAGAACATATGGACCAAGAAACCTTCTGTCTTCACTGGCCAAGTTGGCAAGAATGGTAATGCAGACCCCAGAGATTAACACATTAGCAAGGAATCAACAAAGTTCCAGTAAACAGGCATAATTCTTCACAAATTCATTAGTTCTTTGAAGTATTTGACAACCCTGAGGACACAGGCAATCCAGCTGATATAGTTTACTTTAAATTCAGAAGAGATTTTAGCACATGCCTTTCAAAAGCTCTTAGAGGATATAATCTGAAGGGATAAACAGGAAGGTCCTTGAATGGATAAGCAGTTAAAAGATAGAACAAACAAGGCTATGAAGAAATAGTTGTGGTTTACAGTAGAAAAGATTATGAATGCTTAGTTTAAGCAGTTCAGTTTATTTCTAAATGACGTGAAAAAAGTAGAATAGTTGGCAGATTACATTTTGTGATGATACCAAGGATACTAAAGACAAAGACTGAAGACTCGGAGAAGGATCCCATGCTACTGAGTTCCAGGGGGAAAAACCCAGCTGATAAAATTAAGTTCTGATAAATGGAAAAAAAGGCAAAAGGAGAAAATCCAGTCCTAACAACACTTACAGTGATGGGCTCTGAGCTTGTTAGTACCATTCACAAATGCTATTTTTATATTAGGTCAAAGGATATTTGGCACAACGCTAAGCATTTCTCAAAAAGAAATGTTGATTACACAGAATTATTTAAGAAAGAAACAAAAGGCAATGCATTATTCCACTATATGCCCATGTGGTGTCCCAGTATCTCAACAAGTATTTTAAGTTGTACTGCACCTATTTCATAAAGCTACAGTGAAATTAGAAAATATGCAAAGACAGTAACAAGGATAATTGAAAGCATGGACCAGCTTTCATATGTGAAATGATTAAATAGCTTAGGACAGTCTCGGCTGGAAAAGAGATGTCTGAGGACAGAATATAACATATCTATAAAACTACAGTGGCAAGGAGATGGTGAAGAGGTTTTGAATCCAGTATGCTAATTAGCAGGCAGAGGTAGCAGGAGAAAAACAAATAAATGCATTTCCTCTGACAGCATATAGTTAAACTGCCAAATTTACAGCAGGATTTTGTGGAAGGTATGATTTTATGAGAGTTGGAAAAGTGACTGGGAGAAGTAATTGAAGGAGAAAAAAATCTACTGAAGGCTATATAAATATAAATACTGAAGGTTATTAAATATAAAATTTGGGAGTCCACAAACCCCAGTGTAGTGAAATCTTGACAGAACCCACAGGAAGTAGCACCATCCACTCATCATTTATACTTTTTCCCACCACCCTTCCCAAGCAGGTAGGGGAGGGTATGGCACTAAGTTGTCTAATCCCCCACCTCTGCTCCTGTGCACTGAGGAGGAGGCCAGGAATACCTACACAAGCTGGTCAGAAACAAACTTTATCGTTATAACACAATGAAGACTAAAATTCTCTCTTAGAAAGAGTGCAGACTGTGCTAATACAGAACCCTAGCAAGGGCCAGGGAGTACCTGCAGGGGTCACGTTAGGTATCTGTCCTGCATGCAGAGGGATGGAGACTACATGTGGAATATCACATGCATGGTTTTAAAGAAGGATGTTAATTAAACTGGGAAGTTTAATTGCACGTACGGAGCACCACAAAGTGGTTTGGGATGTTGATGTTGGACACCCTTGCACATCCCTTCCAGCCTGGAGACTGGGTCTGTGTTAAGTGGTGGGACAGTGATCCTCTACAGGCCAAGTGGAGAGGACCATTCCAGATTTTGCTGACCACCCTCACCGCAGTCAAACTTGCTGGCAAAGGACCCTGGATTCATTACTCCAGAGTTAAGAAAGCTTCTGCTCCTGAAACAACTGAGAAAACAGGGACTGATACAAACTAAGATGATGTAATTTTAATTATTTTTTCCTGTGCTTATTATCTACACAGCTGGTAACCCTGACTCAGGTTTGGAACTAAATTTTGCATATGATTCTAGTCCAAAGTATATCCAAAGACATTCATTTGGATACAAAACTAATAATTGACATGTAAACTGAAGTGGAAATATCAAGAAAATTTGTTTACAATTTGAGAACCAACTTAGATCTTACATTGGATAACATTCAAAGCTGACTGTATTTTCCACACCCTGGTTTCATGGTTACCAAACTGACCCCGGGCTAAAGATTGTTTATAATGATTGTAATTATAATTCTTGTTTATAGATATGTACTGCTGTTAGACACATATTATTAGTAGATATTTAGAATATTTAGAATAGAGTCTGGACAAGGTAGAGGCCTCGTCAAGCTTCTAAAGGGGGGAGATGATGCCTTAGGTTTTAACTTTTATATTTTTCAAATTCTGTACTGCTTAGTGTGTAACTCTGAAGTTTCTTGTAGCCTGTTAATTTCTGCTCTCTCATGTTAGTTAGACATAACAAAGCCTCTCCAGGCCTGCTCTTCAAGGACACCCAGACCATCCTAGACCCAAAAAGTATAAACCAAAAGGCCTCTAAAGGGGGGCAAGTGGAGGGGAATTACATCATTAAACTGAAGCTTTAATTGGAGAATATGCAAATGAACCAAACCTATAAAAGTGTGAAGAACTTGTGACCTGTCATCCATCTTGGGGTCTGTCTTGGCAGTAGCCTCTGGCTCCCCAGAGGTACCTTTGAAGGCCTTTCAAATAAATATTCCCTTATTCCTGTCTAGTCTCTGTTTCTAGAAGGCTTCTTAAGGCATCAATGTTGTGTGATTCACAGCTCTGTGTCAGAAATGTTCTGGGGAACATTTTGAAGTGTCTCAACTCCCTCTGGCATTGACCCACAGGCCACCCATATGTGTAGTCACAGCTGCATCATGACAATACAGACAGGGAAAGCCAGCAGCAATGCAGCCTGAGGATGGTAACTGTACTAACTCTTCATCTCCATGTCCCCTCAGCTTCTTTCAGTGAGCAAATTCACTGCATGCACTGATGGATAAGCTACACAAACTCAGGCTGCTCCTGTTGGTGTACTGCTTGGATAGCCATTCCTCCTCTTAGCAATTACTGGCTTTGGAATTACATCAGGGACAATAACGATAAGTTTGAGGAAGGTTGTTGACTATCCTCAAGTACAAAAATACTTTTTGAAAACTCTAACAGTCAAACTGCTCAAATAATGGTTTTCAATAAGTTTTCTTAGTTCAGCTGGTCTCCTTGGGGGTAAAAACTCCAGTTGCATAAATGTGAAAGTTAGTTGTCCTGCTTTTAGGACCTGTACGAGTAAGAGGAAAATACTATTTCTCTTGGTAACACAGAGTTAATATTGCTAAACACTGAGTTCTCGTTAGAACTAACTACTCATTTCCAATAAACCACAATGAGACAAACCAGACACAGGAACAGGAATTTCATGAATAGCCTCAAATATGCAATTTGAGCTTGGGGGACTTGGCTGACAGGTATAGTTTTATATGAAAATAGACCTTAGTTTAACTATTAGAACATGAGAATGAGTTCAGAGAGCTGGAACTGAAACCACACTACACTCTCTGCTGAGCTTGACTACACTCAAATCACAGAGGTCACATCAAATGACATGAGTGAAAAAAGCTAAGTAATCAGATAAAAAGGCTGATTTTTTACAATTCTGTCCTTCACTTCTTGATAGGAAGAACCTGCTCATCTTAAAGGCAGTACAATGGATTTACATATTAAGTGGCTTAATCAAGAATATATGAAAACTCAGAGGAACTGGGAAGAAGTGGATAACAGAATGAATGTGACAATAGAAATACGGAGAAAGATGATCAGCGATAAGGCACCTCTAAAAGATATTCTTAGACTATTTCCTTTCTTAAGATGCCCTT
This sequence comes from Dicrurus megarhynchus, assembly GCA_013399195.1. Lineage (NCBI taxonomy): Eukaryota > Metazoa > Chordata > Aves > Passeriformes > Dicruridae > Dicrurus > Dicrurus megarhynchus. Next base: position 2,232,095 of record VXAD01000394.1, on the reverse strand, counting down.
ATCAGGTAACAGAGCTATGTTTCATAATGACATTGAATTCTGTGTTATAGATGTGATACATCTGTAGGAATGTATTTTAAAGGATATTTCCACTGAAGTATCCATTAGCAATGTTCTCTTTAATCTAACTCATATTTTTGCTGCTAATCCCATTTTGAAAGGTTCACCAGTTCTGTCTTAAAGGTGCCACCCACACCACCAGTGGACTATTTGAAGTATTTTGGTGTTACTTGATGTATTTCTTCCCTAGTTTGAAAAGAAATTAAATCACCCTCTCAAGTTTATAATCTTATTTAACCGAGCTAGTTTTATCCTGTCTTCAAAGTGCATGCATTGTTTACAGTTTTGGTTTTGAGGTCTGCAATATCAAATATTTGTTTTTTCTTCTAGCTTTTTAGGGAGTTCCAGCTTCTCACACACATGGACATTTATAAGAAAACAGTCAAGATTTTGGAGATTTATTCAGAAAACATATTGTCCTTGTATGTGGTGAGGAATAATCCAATTAATATTATGCTGCAAGAAAATCTGAAGCAGCACACAGAGGAAGACGTTCTGAAATGTCAGTACAAATCTCCTATGCTCTGACTATCAGAGTTTTGTTGTAGCTAATTGTTCTTACTTATGTAACTAAACTAGTTTCAATTGTACTGCAAAAATATTTCAAAAATGTTATGGTTTCTTTGAAAATATATAATGATTGTGAAGCATTGAGACTAAAAGCTACTAAATTAGTAGGAAAATTAAGTCAGTCAAGTATTGAAACTTCTTTTTTCCACTGAATAAAAGACTGCAGGTTTGATAAAGTAAGTAATTACCTTAAAATAAGTATTGCTAGATGAGCAGAAATACGTATTTCTAGATTTATGAGTGCTTCTAAAAATAACCCATGGAAAACTAATTTTTTGCTTTAGAAATAGCCCCATACAAAAAGACACAATTTCCTTTAGAAAGCAAGTTTCTATGGTTAAAATCTTTATCCCAGTAAAATTAAGGCAGTAGTTCCCACTACCCATTTCAGGCACCTCATCTCTGCAGAGACACACTGCAGGAAAAATGGTACAAACTGGTACCTCTGGTGAGGTCCATGTTCCTCGATGTGTTTGACTCCCTGGCTGTGGGGAAGCAAACACCTGCTGACACTCAGCTTCTTTCAGTCTGAGAAGTCTGGGGAGTGTGGTGCTGCAGGGACAAAACCTACCAAGCAGTCACTCGGAATTGCTGTTCTTCCCCAGCCAATGCTGCCTATGCCCAAGCTTAGCTCTCTGAGAAGTGCTCCTTAGACTCATTCTCTATCAAACAGGCAGAATGCCAGGATGTCAATCCAAGGTCACATGGTATGAACACATTTGTGTCCTACAGCAGTTTCACTCCATTTATTGCCAGGTCATCTTTGAAAGAAGAAAACAGTGTAGGTTAAAGTACTGGGTGTTTCCTTCACTAAGATTAAAAACACAGGTACTCATGATAGATTAAAATGCTTCAAGGAATAGTCTTATCCAGAAAGCCTTTGTGGAGTTTCTATTCATAGCTTTGGCCAAGGAAAGCTATGGATATAGTAAGTAACTTACCCTTTTTTTATACAGTGTGTCCGCAGAGATTTTCACCTATACCTTAGTAAAGTCCCAAGGCCTTTATTTTTCTGTTTTTCTCTCACAAACAACTTGACCTGGCACCTAGATAATAAATGCATGGCAAGGTAAATTCAGTGAAGCACATGACACCAGAAGCCTGACCTGCAAAAAAGATGTTATGGTCAGTAACAGCTGAACCAGAGGGATAGCGGGTACGGGTGCCAGGAGGTTCCTGCGGCACCAGCTTGTACTGCAGCCTTCAAAGCAGAGTCCTCTGGCAACAGGACTTCCCAGACATCCAGTTTACTGAGGGCAGAGGAGTTTGGGGAAGGGCAGTGGGGGCAGGAAGACTAGTCATCTCACAAACTCAACTAAAAGCAACCCAAAGGCTAACTTACCTATTGTGAGGGAAATTGAATCATAATACTAAGTAACAGAGTTCCATGAAAGATTTGGACACTGATGTCCATTAAGGGCTGATGCGCCTAAATATCGACTGTGGTACAAAATACTCTTCAAAGTGGACTGAACAACAGCTCCACTACTGAGCTGTTAAAACTGTTACATAGGCTGCAATCTGTTTTTCCAGGATGATACTGCAGTGCCAGGAAATTTTCATTTGTAATTTACTAGAAATCCTTGCCTTTGACAGATATGAAAATGACTGCTGCGTGTTTACTCCTGCCAGAGGTCTTTGGAGATGATTCCAGTCTGTTTGCTGCCGTGAACGAGGAGGTAGGAGACAGAGCACCAGCAGCCTTGGTCTCTCTTCCTTTTATCACCTGCATAGGCACGTCACCTGGCCTTTTGGTGGCTCAGCTTAGTTCCTGGTAAGAGATGACATTAGTCTGCCTTTTGAGTAGAAGTACTCACAGAAGTACTACCTAAATTCCAAGCAGTGTTATCAGGCTTACTTAATTCTCTGACCTGTTCATTGTAGCAGTGCTGTGGCATCATTTGAAATACCTTTTTTTGAAATCTAGGTAAGGGCAGTGACACCAGTGTTGGAAGTGAAAAATCCCTTCAACGTGAGTTCATGCGAGTTTGCCCTGTACATAGAAAGGGAAGAGTTAGCCCAGCTCGATGACTGCACCATGGCTCTGGCGGCGCTGGTGGCTGCATTTCACGTGTTCGATATCCCATGCCCAAAGAGAATCCACAGGACACTGAACTTCCTGGAGTCCCTGGTCTTTGAGGTGAGGAACCCACCAACCCTGCCCATCCCGGTAAAGACAGGGCTGGAGGCACTGAAGAATCCAGTATCTGATGTTGCACCCAGCACTCCTCTGAGGAGCATTTGATATTTTGTTAAAATAAATCCCTTAGTGCCATTCTTTCTAGTGAAATTGTATGTGTATTTAAAAGTTACGTTTAGTAATACCTTTCTTTTTTTATCGTACTGGCTACTTTAAAAAAAAAATTAAAACTCAAACAGTTTCATTATTTTAAATGTAGATTTTAGAGCAGTCTAGACATAATAAAATTTTCTAGATTACTTCATGTGTTAGGTATTATTTTTCTATATGGAGCATTTGACAAATTCAGATATTTTGATTGTGAGAATTAAAAAAAAATTGTGAACCAACACGAGCACTTCGCTGCTTTCGATGTAATACAGTTAATGTTTTGAAATGGCACAAATTAAACATGTACTTATTACCATTACTTCATAATATTAGGATTGCTGAGAGCCTAATATAATAATTTTTTGGTTTAAAATGGTGGGCCTGACTTTTAATTTTCAGGATGATGACTTTTCACTGTTTTCTTCTTGCATGAAACATTTTGTTTTGTTTGAACATTAATCCTGAGTTTACAAAATAGGTATTCTAAGATGAGCTCTCAAAGTAGCAAGAATGACTTATCTGGGGTGCTGCCATGTGCATTGGTGCTGCAGAGGGAACGCCCCATTTTCTTTCCAAAATTGTTCCCCGGAACAAATCAGCTTTCTCCACATGGTGACTCTCTGTCTGCCCAAACAGAGTGGAGGCCCTCTCCTCTCTTCTTCCACAGCCTTCTCTTTGCCCCAACACTCTCCTCTTAACTCCTGCATGTCTGAAAATCCCATGGGATACTGCCTGGCAGTGCACGGCTTTGGACAAGTGCCTGGTGATAGACAGGAACAGCAGCCAGCAGACAGGACCCATTGCATTAACTAGAAATAAAAATTGGGTTTTTTATTAAAACACTGCATTCTATTAGAGACCAATCTCCCACCAGCTCAAAAAATGTCAGTGTAGGCAAAGCAGCACTTGTGGTCACAATGATTCTTTAAACACTCAAACACAGTCTGGGAGATCACAGAATCTTTGGTAAAACATGGCTATGCAGGGGTGGCTCCAAGGCAGTGATGACAGTGGGGGATCCTTCAGGATGAGAGGAGATGGATGCATTTAATGGCCAAACTCTCTTGCTATAGGCTTAGGATTTTTCACATAGCTCCCATGGAATGCAAAGTACAACCTTTACCAGTGTGAGGGCTGGGCTACCACCAATACAACACAAAAACCAATGTCAACTGCCATTTCAAAGATTCAGTAGGTCTGATGAGTGGTTTTAGTTTCCAAGTGAATTTGTTGGGTGTAGTTTTTGTAACAGAGATAGCTACACTTAGCTACCTCATCACATGGGATACAAAAGGATTATGTATGTCCTCATTACTGTATGTGATAGCTGCATGAATAAAAAATTGGGCTCAAGTGAGGTTTATTCTACATCTTGTAACCAGTATTAATTTAAATCCATTTCTTAAACCACAGTACTTTGTAAGTAGTTGCATATAACAATTCAGGGAGGTGCTAACATCCCCAGGTAATCTCTGTTGAGCTACAAATCTCTTAGCTGGTTATCACTGCAGTCTATACACCTGGCACAAAGTACAGACACAGAGGGTAAAGGAAAATAAACTACATGGAAGGAGAGAATGAAAGAAAACAGAAGAATTTGGCACTTTACTGATCTGCATGTGCAACTTCAGCTGCTGCCAGTGACAAAGTCCAGGGCTATAAATGGGATTCTGACTGTAATGGCCAGGGGGAGCCTTGGGAGTAAGTGTTCAGGGAGAGGGCACACAGCAGGAGCCAAGTTGCTCTTTTTAAACTCCTGGCCACACTGAGCTATAGTGAGGAATTACTCCACACCACACCCATCAGGAGCAGCTAGGTTCATCCGAGAATCCTGGGCACACACAAAGGTAACAGAGGTTCCAGTTCAGGTTTTATTTGTATTGTAGTACAATAAGAGTGCAATTTGAATGTACAAATATTGAACAAAATGTAAAAATATTATTTATGCAATGCTATGGAAGGAAATTAACAGAGCAATGCAACTTACTTCATACTGACCCTGTTTCACCTCATATTATGGCAGGTACCAGTCACCTACACGATCTGGAAGGGGCACACAGAGTGAAAACTTAAGAACTCCAGCCAAAGAAAAGCCTAGCAAAATCTGTGGGAAGATGTAAAATTCTCCCAGCTCTGCGCAACGGAAATGCTCTGTTTGTTCTCAGCTCTACAGCTGAGCAACTGCCCACTGCAGCACTAAACCGAGGGCTGCCAAAAAACCTGATCCAACTCTTCTCTCCTTTCTTGCACAAGTAACATTCTGGAGCAGTCCTCAGTATACAGGTAGCTAGGCTTTCTCCCATATAAAGTGCATCTGGTTTACATCTTACATGTATATATACCAAGTGCAACGACTTTCCCTGACAAATCGTTACAATAATCCTCCAAGAAAGGAGGTTGCCTCACCTCCATACCTGCTGGTGATGTCTGCAGCCTGCTAATCACCTAGTGAATTGCATGTATTTTACACCTAGGATGTGCTGGTGGCACCACAAGCATTTAAGTATTCTTTTCCTCGTGCTTTGCCTTTCCCCCTATGCCTTATTCATTTACAAATCAGAGTTTTCAGCTAGAAAGTGGTGGGTGAAATAATTCTCCCACCACTGTGAAAGCAAACCTCTGTGGAATATGAAACCAGGGTAGCAGTCCTAGCTTGAGCACAGTTTTTTCCATTGTTCTGGTAACTACACTGAAGACAGGGAAGCGCAGACACGATTGAATGTAATTTCTTTTCTGCTAATCTCCATGCCTCAAAATACTCCTATTTTCCTCCATGTTCTGAAGGACTGTAACAGGCTCCCATGCAAATGGCTGGGACTCTATTGTACAGCATAAAAAGTCTTCTATGAAGTCAAACTTTATTTTTCAGTTGCAGCCTTCTCTATACTGGTCTTTTGATAAAATACATTAAAGATGCTGGTGGCAAAACTCACGTAACATTTTTGTAAACGTGCAAAAGTAAAAACATTCAGTTATCAAGAAAGCATTATAATTTCAACCCCAACAAGGTTTGTTTTGTTACAAGCAAACAGACAGTTTTATTATCTGTAAAGTAATATGCTGTAGCATAAAGTGTCACATATGTAACATTAAGTGTTTCATTTTTAAACTATGGCACAAATACACATTAGCCATAACAGTCTCATCTGGCTACCTGTAGCCTAATTTTTGGCTGATCAGTTTTTATTCTGATAAAATGAAGTAAAAGCTTCTGGAAAGTAAAATGGGTACATGAAGTACAATTCAAGAATCCATAGAAAATATTAACGTTCCCTTATATAATACAGCATAAATAATTAATGAAGGTTTTCTTGATGTCCAGAGAGAGTTAGGGATCCTAACCATCCATGGAGAATTAGCGCCATTAGTTTGGTAAATAAGACCAGCTGACTCGGTTGTTACACAGTACCTTCTCAAAAGCTTGAACACTTCCCAGAAGGATTCAGATGTGTACTGGCTCTAGGAGAATATAAATAGTCCACCAGTGCTGAACTTATGTTTCTTCCTTTCTGAGAGTCCTTACTCAACATTTCTAGTGAGTCCTTGTGCTTTGAATAAAACATGAGCTCCAGTGGAGAAAGCTGGTTCGTGCACATTTTCCATTATCTTCAAAGTTCATTGTGTGAGTTTTTCTCTGCAGCTTTGAACATCAGAATGGAATTAAAGATTTTTAGGGCTGGTCCCAGCTTAATGCTCATTATTTTGACTATGTCTGATTGGGTCATTAGCAGAAATGCTTCTCCATCAATTTGCTTTAAAAGAAAAGCACACAAAGCTATTAATAGGTCTGACAGTGCAGCAGTATAAACGTTTCAGAAAACATGAAAAGAAAAGTCCCAGCAATTTCAGACAAAGTTAAGGGCTGGCTGAATACAAGCACGTTCAAATGCTTTCAGGAGAGCTTTGATTTCAACCTTTAGACAGATCAGCTAGTCCAACAGAACAGGATGATCTTCCTGCTTCAAAACAACCTTCTGGCTAATTTTTAGCTAAACAGTTCTTATTTTCATACTGACAATATAAAACCTATTGAAAAGTAAAGTGGGTAAATTAAATGTAAATCACCTACATTGAAGCACAGCAATGCTGTTAAACATCTTAGCTATTCCTTTTATGCAAGCATCCATAGGGAAAGCTTTTGGATTTCACTTCCAGCTACAGAGCTGGAATCCCCTTCAGGCCACCACTTTCTACTCACTTAATAGCAAATTGAAATTAATTTGATCCCAGATGAAAACAGGGGCCAGGCTAATAAAACTACCTTTTTGACACAAACACAAGAGAACTTTTCAAAACACGGAAATTTTTTCTTCCAGCTTTGTAGTGTTGCTATTTTACAAAACATTACAAATGAACATTTTCCTGTAAGCAAATCGTTCTCTCAGCAGGAGTGCTAAATCCCAACACGAAGAGCCCCAGGGTCCTTACTTCCAGGGGCTTCAATGGGGCCAACATTTTCCTGACTTGATTAGCAATATGCCACTTTTATTTCTAAATTCATCGATGAGACACCCCAAATGACATAGGGGACGATCTAGGCTTGAATAGTTAAATGCCCAACATCTGAGCAAGTGCAAAATGCCCAGAGATGCAGCCTGCCAGTCCTTTGATATGCAGCTAGTAGTCATTACAGTCTATAGCACAGCCTGAAAACTTCTGTTGCAGGAGATTAGCAGGGCCATCTGTATACATTTTCCCTCAGGAGGTGCCTTCTCAAGTCTAAGTACCACAATTATTCTTCACTTGAAAGGCTGGCTGACTCTGCCCATTCAGGCCGTCTGGCTGGGATAAGCACCTGAAGTATTCACTCTGGCATCTGTGATCAAACTGCCTTCATGAAACTAAGCATTAACAGGAATACCAAACCGCTGAGCAGAAAAAAAGACAACCTAGTTTATAACGGCCTAATGTACCTAAAAACCCTATCCATTCTTAATGACAACTTTGGAACAACAATCTTCTCAGATGACAAATTCACGCCTGGCACGTTCACAAAGTGAGTACATGCTCCTTTGAACCTCATTAGAACCTTCAGATCTTCTCACTCCCTGCTCACTCAAATCACCTTCATAAGCTGGCTATATCAGGGGGAAGAGCATCAATAGCTAAGTGCGATCAGACAAGATGCAGAGTTTTAAGAGGTGGTTATCTTGTTCTGCTTTATTTTACTTATTAACATCCTGCAGAACAAAAATAACATACTTGCTTATAAATTTCATCCAACCAAATCAAGAGAGAACAGCAGTAAACAACGAAGTTGGTAAGTAATTTCAATTGGCAGGAACAAAGTTGGAAAAGCACCTGGCTGACACTTGGCTAGTTTTCTCTTTAATTTCTTCTTACTTCATGGCCTGAAAACCAACCTAATCTTCCATATATTTGCATCTGACTTTAAACAATGTGGCATTGAAATAGGTTGCCCAGGGAGGTGGTGGAGTCACCATTCCTGGAAGTGTTTAAGAGGCATCTGGATCTGGTGCTGGTTGGTAAGGTTTAGGGGTTACAGGGATAGTGCTGGTTTGGAGGGTTAGACCTAATATCTTAAAGATCTCTTCCAACTCTGATGATTCTATGATTCCATACACTTCATCCTACTAATTTATATGTACTTCTACCAAGCTTTGTTGTCTCTGTCTTTTTGAAACAAAATTCACCCACCTCATCTTTAAACACCTTGCCATGTTCTTCACATCCTGGTAAACTTCGTATAAATTCAGAGACCTGCCACCAAAGTATAAAACAAAAGATTTAGTAAGACTTATGTTTTCTCAAAATAGTCTTTAAGGTTGACATCCATTAAAGTCTTTTAGCTATCATTTTTACAGTCTCATATTAGGGTTCCACCTTCTTCTCTAAGTGTATGGAGTCATGCTTCTTTTTTTCTCTGATTAAATGAAATCCAAGTGCCTCAGGTGCAGAGAATAGTCACAGGTACTTGTGAAAGTAAAGCAATGACAAGACTCTGTCCAAGCATTGTTACATACCTGAATGGAGGCAGGGCTCTAATCTTAAAATCAGGTGTTATCGCCTGACCATATCCACAGAGCTCCTCTCTGCACTCTCCCAAGCAGTGTGCCACATCCAAACCATGCACCAGGAACAGCTTCTTGGTTCATGCAGACCCCTACACCATTCCTCCAGGTTTGTGTGGGGACTAGATGTTGGGAGTGGAGACCATGAGCACCTGATATGCTGGGCTGTGCATTTAGCACTTCTCTTACACTTAGCATACTCTTACACCAGTGAGTATGTTTACACATATATGAGCATGTTTATCTCTAGCAATACACATATGAATTAATATTTCTGCTTCTGGGCCTGGATGGCAGCAGAATGGGCATTTTGGGGATCAGTTACATTAGGTCTGGCTGAGTCTAATCCTCTGAGTACTCATGTATTACTCTTAATCAATGGAGATAATCTAAAGCTCTGAATCAACCTTCAAGGACAGTGGTAGTAAGATAGAAGATAAAGGGGGAACCTACCTCATCTGTACTCCACTTAGAAACTTTACTGGCTGGGATCCCAGCTACACTAGGAAGGAGCTTGCTCTGCTGTTCCCAGCGCAAGGGTAGGCCAGGGATTTGCAGCTTGGAAGACACGATAACTGGTTGAGAGAGAAGCCTCTGCGTGTTGGGTTCTTCAACATCTTCAGCAACAGGAAGCAAGAAACAAGAATTAAATCCCTCTGTCAGTGATGAGATCAGTCCCAGCAAAAGCACAATCATTTCTATTCCTACATATGGCCTTCCCTACACAAGCTGTACAGTTTTGCTTACACCAGAATTAGAGCGCCATGGCTGTTCTTCCACTGGTATGACTATCATTATATTGGCTCTCTATAAATACAACTGCTCTTACATGGAAGAAGTCTCTTTCAACACAACACAATTCGATGCCATCGGAGCTGTTAGCGTAACACACTACAGGTCAAACAATTTAAAATATTTTGGTACAATAAATCGCACCCACATTTAATAGTTGTACAGCAACACAAGAATTAACTTAATTTTGGAGTTGAGCTGTTAGAAAATCGAAAGCAGCACTGCGCTGCTACAAAATTCCAAGTGAATCAGTTATACAGTTCCAGCCCACACAACATTTATGGCTCATCCACAACAAAATGTTTTTCGGTTCTTCTAAGGAAAAAACGCAAATGTCTGCAAATTCTCTGCTTCCACTTTAACTGAATGTTTTATTTGGAAAACAACATTAAACTCCTCCATGCTGCTCTTTATCTCACTCATCCGTAATAGAAGGAATGGTCTCCCATCCCACTGCCCCCAAAGGTAATGTACTGGTGGGAGGGTGTCTTCAGCCACATGCTGCTGTTGTCTGACATGTGCAGCAGGAAAGAGTGAAGAGTCATGCCTCGAATGATGTCAAACTGCATATGACATCCCTGTTCGTTTACATCCATTGGAAGTGCAAAAGCACATGCCTGCTACATGAACTCAGGCCAGAGTGCTTTCCATTTGCCAATTAAAATTGTGGAACCTCTGAAATTCACTTCTGAAGGAACTGCCAACAAAGCACGCTGTTAATGCCTAATATTCCTTAATAACATGGTTCACGCAGTTACAAATCCCTATGCTATTTTTGTTTGGACTGCTCATTTCTGTTGCAGTTCCATTCTACTTCCATTTTTGAGAAGCTGCTATTAACCACAAGTTCTCCCAATCCTTACTATTATAATTTTCTCACTTTTATGCCCAACAACTAGGGCACAAATTCCCATTATAGATTTTTGCCAGCACAGTGGGGCTGGTCTATAATATGCCTAACATAGGATGTTATTACATTTGCTTGTGTTATTCTGCTCCTCTAGCCTAATTTTTTGTTACTTTCAAGGTTTATCCTCATTTCATATTAATGCCTATTATTCAGAAGTTGACTCTTAAGCCATTTAGTCAGCACTATCAGCCCACTCATTAATTTTTTTAAAATAGACTCCTTAATATTTAACTACCATTATACTCTCACTCTTTGAAGAGAGTTCCCTAAATATTTGTTTACACTTCACTGTTGTTTTACAAATGCTCCTTAGAGCCTCTAATACTAATAAAAATCTCAGTGAGAAAGGAATGTGTCTTGTCAGGCAGCAACTATGCTGAATGTAAAGCATATTTTACTGAACAGTATCTTTCTAATTGTTCCCTCAAATCCCCTCCCCATCCTTATTCTCTGATCTTTTTCTCAAGAGTTGAAAATGTAAGTATTCAGCTATTTTTTTCCTTTCATCCACAAAACATGCAATATATTGATACTGCCACATAAATAGCTGACTGTAATACTGTGTGAAGAAAATACTGCACAAATCACACCATTCGCATGGTTAAACGTGTACAGCGCACAGGTACAGGCATAGTGAGCAGCATTCTCAGTCTGTGTAGTATCTGCCTCACAGGTAAGACAAAGGGCACACAAATGAAGCATGTAAAGTGCCAATTTACCCAGCTAGATAGAGAAAATTAAAAATAAAAGTCCCTAGCCCTGTGGCAGACATAACCACAACATCAACAAAAGGAAAGTTAGGTTTAGTGTGGGTAACCTTGTAACAGAAAGTCCAGAACACACCGGTTTGGCTACAATCTATGTCTCTAATACTAGACAGTTAAAAGTTTTCCCTACCCTCATGCTGTGGGGTATTTCTCACTCTGCAAGCGCTGCTTCCCATAGAGAGGCAATCTGTCTTTCTGGGCCAGAGGAAATATGATATATATTCCAATTTTGCCAGCTCCACAAGATAGCAGTCAGATGTACAAAGTTCACACTTCTAAACCTAACCTGTGTTCTTCTCTGCTGACATTTTGCTTCAGCATCAGCCCACCTGCCTTTACATTCTTCTTCATACTTTATGCCACCTTGTTATCCTTCTCTCTGATAGTTCATTTCTATCTTAGCAAGTTACCACAGAACAAAATATAAACTTACTCTTCAAAGAAGCCAAATGGCAAATACTTTCTAGTATTAATGAGAGACCATTAACATTGCTCATTCCCTCCTGCATGGTTCTAGCTCTTAGCATGTTAAAAACCTTAGCATAAGGTTTTTAAGCACAAGATTGATGTCCATAAAAAAGTTTGTATGATGGGGCTGTGATTTCAGTGGACTTCTTTAGCTCCAAATAATCTTTCTCCAAAGAAAGGGAAGATAGCAGTACACATTTTATAAAGTTATCAGTAGAGAACGGGCCAAGTGAGTATTGCAACAGTAGGCTGAAGAACAACAAGGTAAGCGACATGCCGAAAAAACAGGGCAACAAGCACAGTTACCAATAGACACAATTCACGAATTTGCACTTATTTTATCTTGAGATTTCCATGACTATGATAACAAGAACTTAATGATCCATTTTCATTTTATGGCTTAAATGTGCCATCCTACTTAAACACAAAATAACGCAACATTATGTGTATAACAAGGACAACTTTTCTAGACGATAATGTGAGAAAATGTTCTGTTTTCCTAAATCTAACTACGCAAGAACCTCGTAAGCAGAGCTTGTTGGTGAAACTTTATCCAACCAGTCAATTCTGTCAAACTCAAAATGCCTCACAAAATCAGGCCAGTTTTCTTAGAATTAAAAAATAAGACGTGTAGATCTTAAAGAAACACAGTTTTCAAGTCCTTCAAGTCCTATGAATTTTGATGAAAGCCTTACAAACTGTTGTTGCACAAAAAATTGCTGAAGAAAATAATCTAAAAATACAAGGAATTAAGATTAGGAAATTAAGACACTTAACTTGCATTGACCTTAGTGTCAGCTGCACTGAAACAATGCACTGACTCAGAGTCATAACTATCCTGACATACTAAGTTTCACACATGTAAAATAATTATCAAATATAAGACTGCTATGATCTGGATTTGTGCTGTATACTTTCTAAACAATGAGGATAAAAATTAATGATGAACAGCTGCTTGAATCTGTCCAACTGCATCTGTGAACAGCCAAGAGTTTTGATACAACAGTACATACAACTACAGAGAATCACTGAACAGAAGAAAACTCCACATTGGAAGAAACCTCTGAAGACCGTATGAGAACTTTCCTGTCTCGCCAATGAAGAGCCACAGTCTGGCCATCACCCTCAACAAGACTGAGGCTGGGTTAAGTAAGTCACCTTAATTTTGCATTGTGTCTGTAGTGTGTAAAAGCTTTCACTTTCAAAACACTTTTGAGGCAATAAGTGAATGTTATACCTTTGGACTGGTTTAATAACCTATTTTTAAAAGTCAGTGGAAAAACATCATTAAAATGAGATTTTTTTATATCACTATTCATTTTGCACTCATTTTTACAACCGTAATAAAGTTCTTGGCAAAGCCTCTGATCATTACAAGATAAAGAAACAGTGCTGTCAAGAAATTTTTGGACACAAACAGTGAATGCGGAAAATAAGTTGTAATTCAGTTTCATGAGAATTTCAAGGGACATCACACTTCTTCACCTCTGCAGATTTTAATTTGAAACAAATGAAGTACTGACAATTTACCTTTAATTTCATTTGAAATGAGCAGCTTATTTTCTGTCTCCTCATCTTCACACTCTCTGTTCTTTATGGCGTCCTTTGTTTGTAGTACTCCACTGAGGAAAATAAGATGTTCAATTTTTATTAATACATCATAAAAATCACTAAGCATGATGACATCTCTTGCTAGCAGTGCTATTAACACACCAGGATTCCCACACAAAGGATGCTGTATCATTATAAAATAAAGACACAGAGAGGATCACTTTTCTGACTTACAGAACGGCATGATTACTGACATGAATTTTGCAAAGAAGGCTCAAGAACAGTGTAAACTAAGATTACATAAACCATACTAACACACTTGACTTCATAACTGAAACTGAAAAATACACGAATGAAGGCAGTGGATGTGTCCACAGCAGAAGATGGGAAGAGTGAAACCCACATCTATAGCTGCATGTCCTACAAAGCCTTACTGGCTATGCAGGCCATTTTCAGGAGCTGTCTGAAATAACACCTACTCCTTTTTCTCTGCCCAACATTCATCTCTACCTGACATCAATTCCTTCTCAGTACAGTTCCTGACACCCTGTTGTGCAGCTGTTAATGATCCCACTGAAAATATCTGTATTTCTTTGTCTCTGCTTTTGCATTACCTCTGATCCAGCTGCTCCCTCAGCTTTGCTGGCCCAAACATTTGCAGAGAGGGAGTGTCTTCCCCCTCTTGAGAAAAACTGGGCAAGAGATGTGGAAATAAGAGAATTTCTCAAGGTGGGGGTAAGTGGGGGTGTGTGCATTTCCATCTTAAAGTCAGCCCCTGGGAAGTTCCTTTTCAAACTCTGCCTTCAGAAGGTATTTCCAGCCTGGTTTCTTACAGATGCGAAGTGATACGAATTTGCTGACATAATGTGTCAACTTACTCCTGCTCCTAAGAATTTCAGAACAGTTTGGCCAATTCTTACTGAACCATCACAGATAAAGAGCACTCAGAGATGCCAAGTACATAATGAGCATATTCTAAAAAAATGCACCAGACAGAATGATTCTTAGAGTCAAGACTACAAGAAATCCCCCTACCAGAAAAGGAGTCAACAAGAACACCTTAACAAATGCCACAATCACAGATAAAAAGCCAATCTACACCTAACACCTTGCTAGACATCGAGATTAGCTAACCTCAAAACACAAATCCGCAGAAGAAACAGGCCTGTTTAATTCCACTGTTTACATTTATACTAATAAATAACATTTATATATTATATACAAGGAAACATCTGTGACTAAATCAAGTAGGAGCTTCAAGTTCACTGACTTCAACAAAAATATAATTATCACACTACTAATGGTGCAAAATGAACAAAGCAGATAAGAAAAATCCAGCCTTTTTAGTATGACAGGACACAAATAGTAATGGTATGACAAGCAATACCAGTGGAATGTGTACAGCAGGCACGACTTCTTGTGCCACAAAGGACTTCTCCACAGTATCTTCCGCAGAAAGATTTATTTACTTAAAACTTATTTTCCCAACTCCACAAACACAGAAAACTTCTAAAGTAACATACTACAAGCTAGTGCAATCAATTCCAAAGACAAAGGGAATGATAGCTGTAATTCAACATAAGAAAGAGATCACCAAAACCTGTGAGGAAACAAGCACCCCCCTATTTTCTTGAGGGTAATTTTCATAGTGATATACATCCAGAAATTTTACCTCGTTAGTTAAATGTGATAGTATCGTGAACTGAAGGTTTTGGGGAAGACACTGGATGACAAATTAAATTTTCTTTTAAGAGAAAATTCACCTTCCTTCACTGTAAAGATTTCCAGAGTGGAATCCTTATTACAGAGAAATTCTTCTGCTACTCTGAAGATACTTTCAAATTAAAATTGAATATGCCACAGGCATGTAGTTTTTATCATGACTTTTAATCTCAGGAACATTCCAGAGGGACACACTGCACTATTTATGTACCTAATTATATTTTTGCAAACCAAAATTTTCTAGTATAATTGTTTGATGCATAGAGAGCCTAAAAAAAAAAAGAGTAATTGGAACTAGAGATTAGCTGAGTACCACTTAGATTTAACACAACAAAAAAACCTCATGTTTGGGTTCATTTGTGGCTGTTTCCTCAATGAAGGACTTCTGTGAAACGAAAGATTACCTTTGAATATGAAGGTATACACAATTGAACTGAAGTCAAACATAATTAAATCCACACTGTGAGCTCAGCAACTAAAGAGCACACAAGTATGTGTATCTATGTCTTCAATTATGCATGTGTACTTTGAATACACATCTAAAAAGATCCACTGGGTATTGCAATAAGTAGATGCTCAATATTTTATAACCCCAGCAGTTCATATATACCTAATGTTATTTTTCATGCCTTTTTCAAAGGGAGATTATTCAACTGAAAGTCCTCTATGACTTTGCTGGATACATAACAAATGAGGAAAGCTAGATGATAAAATGCAGTCATCAGTGGATTCAAATAGTTGAAATACAAACTGCAGAGTCTCTGGGTAGTTCAAAACTGGCACAAGACTTATTCTCTTAATGAAAATGACTCAACGCAGGGAACAGATAGCACATGTATTGGTTAGCTTAAGTCTTCTAAAGGTAACACCCTCTAAAAAAAATAAAAGACAAAAATTTTTTTTAAATTAATCTTAACAGATAATCAGAAAAGCCAAAGTATATTTCTAAAAAAAAAAGTGAATTTACTGTAAGTATGGTTAAAATGATGAATTACAGCTATTTTTTATCACAGGTTATTTCAAAATTACACTTGAAGCCATCTTCTTTTTTTTTAGCTGTTTAAATTCACTAGAGTATGACTAGTGAATGCTGTTTATTAGTAGTAGGGAAATTTTATCAACACTGCTTGATGCTCTTACTAAATCTTTTCCAAAATAACTTGAACAATATAACCTGATGTAAACAACATGAAAGAATGCTTTAAAAAAAATCTAAAAAGATGGAAAAAGCTACACACTAAGTTTTACTTTTTATTTAATGTAGGTTTTTGCTACATGCTAAGTTTTATTTTTTATTTAATGTAGGTTTTTGCAATAAAGGAAATAATCAATAATAGTTAAACAGTCTAGTGGAAAAAGGAAGAAAAATAATAAAACACTGCCAGATCTGGTTAACTCAATTTGAAAAAAAGTTTTTAAAAAAATCTTGCAGTGTTTTCAGAGGATTTAATTAATAGAATATCCTGAGTTGGAAGGGACCCACAAGGATCATCAAAGTCCAATTCTTAACAAAACAGTTGCATTTCAATCATCAGCTTTACTGTGGGATATTTCCCATGTAATACCAACTCTCCAGTCTCTGTCTCTCAAGACACTATTATTGCTAACACAGTTCATATGTTACAAACACAAAACAATGTAGCTCATGTAAATATATAATAAATGACACTTCTTACTCCAGGGTGTCATCTATTTCTGTTTGAAAATAGTCAATAAAATAATGTAGCGATACTGTAACTAATTAAAAATGTAGGGAAACCTATTGTCTCACATATCCCCATGAAAACACTGAACTGTATACTTTTAGCTTCAAAGATAGTTTCCAGACTTGCACTGGAGAATAATATTTATGGTATAAAAAAGCTATCTCATGTCATTTTTTGTCAAAAATGCATGCCAGATGCTGAAAGTTATGGAATTGCTTTTAATTTTTCCATTTTGTACATATTTGTGTATATATACAGTAACATATTTGTACACAAACCTGGGAAGAAGGATCTCAATTTCCAATAATTGATCTGTATTGTATTTTTCCTCTCCTCTGACATGTGTTTCTCATTTCCTATATACCTTGTGATACTCCCTTCCACTCTATTTCTAAAGAGATCTGAAGAGCTTCCATCTCCTTCCCCACTGCTTCTAAGAATTCCACAGACAAACCACTGGGCTGCATTGCCTGGTAAATTGCATTTTAAACTGACTCCAAACAACCAATACTTTGAGAGGATCTGAGAGTTACCCAGGTGCCTTCTTTTCTTTCACATTGCATAACAGGGGCTTCTTGCAAGGAGATTTACTTTCTGCATCTTCCAGCCTGGTTGTTTCTGGTACAGTTTTCCCAGATGGTCGATTGTGAGGTGAAGATTTCATACCAACGTGACCAGGGCTGGGGCATTTTCTGTCACTGTTTAAAACAAATTAAAAAAATATTTAAAAGTGGAAGCAGCTAAGCTGTTGTTTAATTTATTTTCTCTATGCACAAAAAGTCAACTGAAGACATCCAAGGTGTTTTTTTGTTTAAGAAACACAGAGAAGTTTTTTTACTTGGCACTAACAAGATTGTATACCCAGGATTCTCAGAAATCAAAATAAAGAACTCTTTCTCCATTCAATCAATGGTAAAATGATTAGGCAATTCAACAGGAAGAGAATTTGTCTAATAGTATTTTTGATAATAAGCTATCCATTTCAAATATTTGTAACATAAGAACAGTTTGAGGTATTATTTTCCTCATATCCCTTCTCTTCCATGATATATCACTGTGCAGCCTTTAAAATGTTATATGCAGCCTCTTAATTGAGACAATGAAAAAAGCAGCACTTGACACAGTCCCTGCCACTGAGGACATTGCTCAAAGTGCTACTGGATTCACTGTAACAGTACGCAGGCGACCTGTCAGGGAGCAATTCAGTCACTTCAGATTTCTAAAAACCTAAATTTATACAAACAATCAAATCAGGCAGAACTCTTTGACAGCAGAATATCTGGGGTTTTAAAGCATGAAGCTGAAACTGTCTCTGAGAAGGCAATTTAAAATACCATCTTTTGAATATATATGGTCATTACAGTGGGAACTGGAAATCTTCACTACGAACATTCACATTTACATTAACGTAGCCTTGAAAAGAATGGAAAGCCTTTCTTCTTTTCCTCTTCTTCTTAAATTCTCTATTTTTCCCTATAGCCCAAAATAAACAGAGGAATCAGTATCCACAATTTCTGAGATAAAATAATAATCTGAAAATAATCATCTTGGCACTGCACTCCTTTGTTTTTTCCCTGTGCTCCTGTTTAAAAGCTTCAGCTACAGACTTCAGCATTATTCTTGCAAAACTCAGTCCCAGTAACTTGATTCACCACTCCTACTGTAATGACAGAATAGTGGCTGTTCTTCAAAGAGCAACATTAACTTAAAGTCACATCAATAGGGCCACTACAGCAAACAAAAGAAACACAGAGACATAATTTTCTAAAGTGAAACCAACTGGTCAACATTCAATTTTAAATTCCAGTTAACCAATTAGTAGTCTAGATAGCTACACTGAAGATGAAATCAAACTCTTGTTAAACCATAGACAGCCTCAGTATCAGTCTTTGACAGCTCTGTGACCTTTTAGATAAGCACTGAAAAAGAACATTTTTCTTCCCCGTAAATGAAAATGTAGATAAATAGGCAGGCCTTTCTGAAATCATTCAGTCATTGCACAATTATAAATTGCATTGCAGAACACAGAAATCAAGTACTGCTGTTAGTCACGGACATCACTTCAATCATAATTACTTGATTACAGGAGAGGTGGATCTTTCACTTGTTTCCACTTTTCTGTTTCTGGAGATAGGATTGGCTGCAGGCATCTCCCCACTCAACCGGTCAGGTAAGAGGCTTTCTTTGTTCAAGTTCATCTCTGAATATGGGCAGCTGACTGCACTAGAAGTTAAAGAAGAAAAATGACTCTTTATTCTCAGACACTTTATTGATTTCACTTTTTTCAAACAAAGTGACACTGGAGTTTCCTAGAAGTAGATGACATGACTTAATATAAAGAAGATTTTAAAAAATGCAGTAAGTAGTCATACTTTAAAATGTTAATAAATCCATCGATTAAAAAATTCAACTTTACATTTCCTTTTGACAACAACTTGTGTAACACAAATGGTATTAATTTGTATTACAACATTCATTGTGGAAAATTGCTTGATGAATGCTTAGCCTGCTCTCTCATTATTTTAATGGTACTTATACAACACAGGATACCTTTGACTATATCCACGTCTCTCCAAATAAAGTCATATTACAATGGCTATTTATTTATATGAAGGAGGATGTTTCTATTATGAAATGTCTACACAGAAGCTGCATTTCAAGGGCACAACATGAAGAATGGTGCACATCCCCTTACTGCAGTGAGTGCCCTGTCTTTGCAAATGCGATTTTGTGATATTCCATTAAGACACTGTGATATTTTCACAGTCTTTCTTAACATTCAACACTCCCTATTTCCATGCACTCCTGGTAGGGAAAGAATTTGACACTGAGCATTGATAGAACAACTTGTAACTATTACACTAACAAATGTGAAAGCTGTACCACTCAAAGTCAGAAAACCCGTGTTTGCAGAAGAAGTAAGAAAGGGGAACACAGCAACACAAACCAAAACACATTTGGGGCTGAACTAGGATATTTTCTTTAGAAGATTGCTCTGCAGTGTTCAACCGATTAGTCAGCCAGACTGCATACTCAACACATCAATGATAATATCCTAAACTCTGAATAGTGTGTATAATAGTGTCACTACAGTGAATAGCATCACGCTCAAGTTTTCAAAACTCCATGTAAGATACAGGAGAGACTGTACTAAATATGATGCTCTATTTGTGGCTCATGAGCTATGACACTAACTATATTCTGAAATTATGCTTTCCTATTCACTTGTATTTTTACAAGGACCCCTATAATGTTAAAAGGTAAAAAACCCATGTTCTACAATTTTGCTTATTTTCTTTTCAAGAATATAACTACCTATCTTGCCATAAATCAGTGCAATATTTTATTTGTTTCACTGATCATTACATGCATGATTTCCAAAGAGAACTGTCTGATATAAACAAGACTACCTTGACAGCCATATGCCCTGCCACCACCAAATTACAAAAATAAATAGAAAAACAACAGCTTTCACAATCATTTTCTTTCTACAAAGCACAGCACTAAAAAGAAAAAGGCCTTTTATCAAAATATGCTGTACACTCTCCTTTTCCTTTACCAACGAAGCTCTGGGTTCAGAATGTGTATGTAACAGCTCCTATAATGGGGCTGGACCAATATTGGTGATCCAATTTTGATGTCACCAATATAAACAAAAAGTTGGTGGAAATGTACATTTCTCTCAGCACTTGCGTAAAAGGAGAAAATTCCTTAAGGCCAAGTCAGGCAGCCCTTGCTGGGGTTATCAAGACAGGAGATCAACAGCACGTCTGGTTTCTGCAGTTGGCCCATTTGAAAACAAGACAGTATCTACTTTTTTTTTAATTCTTATTATTGTTATTTTTAAATCCTTGAGTAGCTATGATAAACTTGAATTATGGAGGAAAAAAATAGAATAGTTTCTGCTTTTCTAATCAAGATGAGATCCCTGTTTAAGGCTACTCCAAGCAGATGTTGTTCCATAACAGTCTCTACAGGGCTTTAAAGGGACATGCAGCCCTATCCCCAGGTGATCCAATGAAGCACAGAACAGTCATCTTTGCCTTCTTCTGGGGAACTTTTTGTTTACACATCAAAATGAGATAGAGTGCAGCCACCCATTTGGCTATAAAACATTACACTTGAGGTATGGCATGCTTTTGTTAATGAAATTTTTTAAAGACATGGAACAAAATACACAAATAAAAATTAACTTGGAGCATTCACCTTTTATTTCTACTTTCCCTTAAGCAGAATAGGGCATTTTGTTTTAAACCTATTTGTATATGTCTATTTACATTTATTCCCAAGCTAGTGGGTTTTTGTGTTTTAGGACTAGCCCCTGCCAGATGTCTTATGCTGCTGCATCTACCACAATGAGTCTTCTTTCTTTTTCAAACAAAATACAAGATCAAACATGCAGGCTCCTGCTCAGAAAAAGGTTTTAAGGCACCAATGCTGGTGTGATTTAAGTTCTTGCTGTGAGAAACACATACCACTGTGATGAAACACGGTTATCAGAAATTCATGAATATATTGGTTAATCTCAGTTCTGCCATTGCTACAGGGCAAAGCATGTAATTTTCTTTTGGCTTCCTAGGCTCACAGGGGTGTTTTGAGCAATGTTTCCGTGCAGTTAAAGGGCTGTCACAAGGAACCACCAAACACTACCACTGTGGTATTTAACTTCAGTTGTGTATTACTAAGCAAGTCTTACATCACAATGAAATCTGACAATATAATTGTCAGACTCCAGCAGGCTTTCCACTTACCCACACTACTAACTACATATTTAAAACCCACTAATAGTTTTAAATTAAAAACAAAACAAAACCAAGCCCAAAAAAACCTGAAGAAAAAGCCTCAAAATTCAGTCTTTTATTATAACTTGCCTGCTCATATACCACCTTTTCCTTCAGTATTTTCTGGAAAAACTGAAGCTGAATGACAGTTAAAACAATAACAATAGTTATGATATTAATGATGCTTTGGAACACTAGATTCAGATGACTTTTTCTCCATAATTAATCATTCAAGTTGCTGTATCATTTTTTAAAAACCCCTTGTAGTCCTTTGATGTTACTGTTACTTGAGGCAACAAAAAGAACCCTCGTGGTTTCCACTGTTAGCTTTGTTACAACAAAACACAGCATGAATGAACCTGTGCATGGCTTTAGATCAATCAGTAAATCCTCCTGAATCTCAATGCCTCCAGCCTTCAGTTCAGTTTAACTTGTCTACTACAAAGTATGAAAAAAGTTAATCTTGTTATTCCTACATAATAGAAGTATTTGGTTTATATAGGACTGTACGTTTTTAACACAACTCATCTCAAGGGCTCAGAAGTCTTGGTGTTTAGGGTATTTAATATTAAATAAGGATTTTTAACTCTTCTGTCACCTGGATTTCTGCTCCAGCTTACAGTTTGCTTTAGCGCACCATTTTGAAAACAGCAGAAGTTAAAAAGTTAGTTTCCAAAATGATCAGATGTCCTTGGCTTGGGGGTACCAAGGTCTGCCAGAGGCTCAGGAAGAATGCCAGGAGGCAAAAGCAGCAGCAGGTACTCAATGTGAAACCTCTGCTATTCATCTGACAGGGCTGTACACCCCCCGGCACTGCTCCACAGCCTTGAAACCAGTCCAACACGAAGATCTCAATTATCATCAGAGCTGCCTCAGTAAACAAACATTCACATTAATAGCACCTGACACACACACACCCCCACATAGGAGAGTAATCAGCTATCTCTAAACGTTGAAGGATCAGCACAGCACAACAATTAGCTGTCTGCAGGGCGCTACTGAAATGGCAGCAGACTGGCTGGCAATATGTGTGTGCATAACACAGTTTTCTGAGGAAAGGAAGCCACTGTTTCCAGAGTCCTGCATATGCTGAGAAAAACTGGGCATTAAAATAAGTTTCTGTTTTTATTGAATCATGAAAGATGAATACAGAAAAAGGCAATGTACCATTCTGATCACAGGCCTGTGATTTTCAAGTCAACAGAGGTTTTACATAACCAGCCCTTTCCAGAACTGTCTGATGGAACAGAAGTGTTGAGTAGCATATCCCACCTGTGTTTATTTGCAACTGCTCTTCTACCACACTCAAGATCTGTCTCTAGATGCAGTTACATACATATCTCTTTTCTATAAAGTTCAAGGGTAGAAGATAAAACTGGGCTGCTGATAGTTAGGCATGGACCTTAGTCTTCTCTGCAGATTTGAAGATGCTCCTATCTTGTAGCAGTATGGAAATTTTCTGAAGCACAGAATCCAGATGGAATACTCTCAGCTACACCTAATGTCAGAAGGGAACATAGGCCAGGATTCTCTCCTAAACTGAAGAAAGGTAAGGCAGCACTCTGCTCAGTCTAAGAACTTGCATGTGAAGTACTTTTAAATATAGATTATTAGTCTTTATGACCACTTGGAATATTTTGCAAACCTGTATCAAGCCACAGACAGGTCTCCTGGTTTAGCTGTACTGGTTGGAAATGTTACCAACCCCAACCCCTCAGTGCCTTTCAGGTGCAAGTTATTGCCAAGCACTGTCAAGGGATGAGGTTATATGAGAGCTCCAGAAAAATTCACCTGGACTAATGGGTGGATTAGACTATCTAGAGCAGCCTATGTCCAGATGACCACATTAGCTCGTGATGTATGATTAGCAAGAAACCTTCAGACAGCATCTGAGGGATGTGTTCTTTTTTTTGTGCTGATGGATTTTGTTAAGTGATCTCTTTACTTCAGACTTTATGAAACCATTTTTAACTAGTCTCAAAACAAGCAGTACAACTATTCTCTTTCACAATTACACATGTTTATCATCAAACCATTCATTTTTTAGGGGAAAGCTGCTTCAAAAGTCTAAACCTGAATCAAGAGGACTTTAGAATGGATTTGACCGGTGCCAATGACTTTACATAAAAGCTAATTAAAACTTGAGACTGGCATCAAAAACCAGCTGACAGTTATTTCAGCAGACACTGAACAAAAAGATGTGACCTCCTGCTGAGCTGAGGTTTCCATGTTTATACAACATGTGTTGTCTTACAACACAGCCTCTACCACAGCACTTCAGTTCACTTCAACTTACACATAACACATGCGAAGTTTGAAGTTTCTGGCAAAAATCTTTACTCATGAAGAGTTGACTCAAAACTCTAATGAACTACTTACAACTGACCTCTTCACGTTCCTGCCTGAACCTGAGAGTTATGGCATGCATTAAACATCAGGGTATACAATTCACTAACATAAATATGCAGGTGATCTGCATAATGCTAACAATCTGTACCTCAGGCTGTTTCAACTGCGCAGCACGTAACCCTGGATCAACTGTTGATAGATACCAAGTCCTTATTAACATCAGTTTTTCCAAAAAGTAAATGCTTTAGCCCTGCTATATAATTAATCACCAAGGCTTTCACCTGATTCCTAAGGAACAAGCTCTCAAAATTATTTCAGAACTACTTAGCATTTTAAATTATCATCCTTTCTGCACACAGGCATTTATGTGTTGCACCTCATCACAAAAAAAAAGATAAGCATGGTTAAATACATTTCAAGGTTGCCAAGATAAAAGAGCCATGGGAATGCTACCTGATTTGAAAATTATACAAATTTCAAAATATCTTCATTAATTCAGGGAAAAAGTGGTGGTACAACATTAGAATTTTTGTGGTGACGTGGACCCTCAAGTTTGCAGGCTTCAGATGAGTAACAAATCTCATTATTTGCCTCAGAAATTCTGAAGAACAAAACAAGAATATCAGCACAGAGGGCAAACCAATAGCTAGTGAATAAGATACTTACTGGTAAAATATGTTTGCTATGAAACGGCAAATATCTGTCTTATGATCAACAAAATTTCTTTGCTTATATTTTTATACCCTAGAACCATCAGTTATTGTGCAAATAATAGGATTGCTAAGATTACAGTGAAAATAAAGCACAATGAAATTCCATGAGTTTCTTTCTTTTCTTAATATTCAGGATGAGTAAGTATAACAACCTTTAAATAGCATGGAAAATGTAGCTATAAAAGCAATGACTGCACAAAGTAAATAGACATACAGCTCTTACTCATCCCTTCCATCTAAAACATTAGAAATTTTATTGCCAATGTTTATTTAGAGAGATCATAAATGAAAAACTTTTCAGAAAAATTTACTTTCTTTTTTTTCTTACTTTAAGTTTCAACCTTGGGCTGAAACCCACGGTATGTTCACCTGATTCTAAGATTGAGATAGCACCTGATTGAGATAGCACTTGGTAAAGAATTGGAATTTACTGCCTACCAGATTAGATGCAATAATAAATTATACAAGACTCAAGTCTACTAGAATATGAAATAAAATGGGTTTCAGATAAGCAGTCAGGAAGCTTTTTAGGTAAATCTGGTTTAGTTTACATTTGCAATGGACTAAGACTATGAATGCAGAAGGTTACTATACAGTAACAGATGGTAACCTCTTAAGGACTGACGTGACTGTTTAAGGAGTTATCCTATTCGTTGAGTGCAATAAAGGGAAAGTAGAAAAGGGAAGGTAGAAAAACTGGGAGAAAAAACCAAAGAAAAATAACACAGACAGAAGAAGACCACAGGAATAGGGTGAGAATAGTCTGAAAGACAGTGGTGTGGCATACTGTGTCATGACAACTCCACCACAGTTCTAACTGCAACAAGTTTTGTCACTGGAGATAGCCTAGCTACATCCCTTCCTGGGGACAAAGCCTGTCCTAGCATCACGAGCTCTTCTGCTCCTAACAGTACAAACACAATGCTTCTGCTGCAGAGAGGGAAGAACTTGCAGCAGAAGATGCCTTTTGCACACCAAAATGTAGCAATACAGTGAGTATTGCTGGCCCCGTATCTTTGTTAGGGATTAGTCAGGACCTTAACACGTGGTGATACATCATCAAAACCTTGTAGCGTAACTTGAGTCAACAGGACATAATTCTCTCATCAAAAACATGAAAAGATTGCAGAGCTCACTCTCGGATCAAGGTAGTTTAAAAAGATACTTTAAAAAATGTATAGATAAATAACCAAAGAGCAATCCTCTAACCATATGAGAGAGCAGGACGAAAAAAGTGACATGACATTTGAGAATTTTATGACTGTGTAATGGAAAAATGACAGCTTCTGGAAGCTCTAGTTTGCAAAAAGGTAACAGGATGCTATTCATGATGCTTAATTCTCAGCTTAGCATACTATATTACTTGTATATCCCTTACTGAAACAGTCTGGATTCACCTCACACTCTAAATATTTTTAAAATAATAAAATTTCACCTTGGGAAACGTTTCCCATTTACTCATTCATTGTCTCTCTGTCCCCTCCATTCCAATCTACCATGCTAATATCAACTACTGTCTAGGATGAGATGTCCATATTTCTGTATTATACCTCAGAAGGTGTTCAACAAAGCATCTTTAGAAACACTAAATAGCAGCAACAAGCTGTCATTTGGGAATACGTCAATCGGAATATCCTTTCTAGCATTGTTCCAAGCCAACAAGCAAATCCTTACCCCTACCAACCAAGCAAAAAAACCCCATCCAAGATATAATAAAATCAGTGGCTTCATATTTCAAAAGGTTCAGAAGTTACTGCTTTACACATATCTGTCTGTAACATTTTGCAGTCTGGACAGTAAGCCGAGGAATCCTCATAGGAACAAAATACAGAGTAACTGAATCTACCAATTGTGACAAAAAGTAACGTACGACAAATCTTATCTCAGTACACCCTGGTGAAATGAAGTTACAGATTGCTAATGTTTGTTTCATCATGCTCACCATGGCAACTGAAATAATTGCATATTTAGGTTTACAAGATTTCCTATTTTTTTCCAGCTTGGATCTGTTTTCTTACGAACAACAATTTAAAAAAACCATCTGCACACATCCCTCAATTGAAAGAATAAAATCAGTTTCACAGAACATACCTATGATGGCCGATATGTCTTGCTCTTTTAATGTGTCCAACTCCCTTACATCCTGCTGTGGGACACCCTCCATGCTCTAAAGCTTCCACCAATTCCAAGGGACCTGCATGCCAGGTGAAATTACAAATGAGATTTTAAAAAATGATCTAATATTTAAAGGCTATATAAATATGCACAAATACCTGTGCATTGTAGCAAGCATGAAGAAATAAGTAAACAGAAGTAGTTTAATAATGCATTCTGCAAAAGTGTGATGGAGATTTAAACAACCTAATCCACTGGAGAAATTATTTTATTCTGTGTGAGTAAATCTCTACAGCAGAACTACATCTATATAAAGAACACGAATCTTGGAGCAGCTGCATGACATCAAATTTCTCTTCTACTATCTACTACATTTAGCTGGAACCTGGTTGTTTTGCAAGAGCACAGAAGAAGTAAGTTACCCTATCCCTGTTCCTGAAGACAGGGATGTGTTTGTAACGCACACTGTCCTTACACATTTTTTAGCTGAAGTTTTCCAGTAAACAAGACGTGAAAACAAAGGCTGAAAATACTACTAAAAAAAACAAGCCATCAGGAGATTTTTGACATGTTCACTTCTCTGAATTTATGTGTCTATCTGATTTTCATCAACCTGTAACAATGATGCCTGCAGGATGAAAGGATGTATGCCAAAAGGAGCTTTGAGGCCCAAGCAAACACAGTATACAACACACAGCTTCACAGCAAGTGAGAGAGAGCTGTGCTCCAGTACATGACACTGGGAACGCCTGCTGCACCTCTGCAAGCGTGCACTGTCCCCCTCCAGTTCTTCTTGAAAAGTACATGAACTCCTATCTCCCCCTACAGATAACTATACAGATATTAAAAGGGCTATTTAAATAGGTTTTTCTAGATGAAAGACAGATTCTTGCTCGCAGATGGATAATGAAAGACAGAGAATTATTATGTATAATTAGAGCAGTCCAAAAGCTTTTTTTACCAAATGTTCCAGCTATGCAAATGTTACAACACTATGACTACACTGAAGTCCAAAGACTTCTATAGCCTTTAAAGACTGTAATGGGTGAGAGAACAGGGAATTTCACCTTTTCTACATTTTTGGAGAATTCATGCTTACAATGTAGCGAGTAAGTGGACTCAGAGGAAGAGTGACCTGAATAGGGATGTTTCAATAAAAGGAAGTCCTGCTTCACTGATGTTCTGATTTTGAAAAAAATAACTCCCTATAAATGTTCTCTCTTCACTTAAAAAATTCAAACTCTTTAAAAATGTAATTTAAAAGAACTACAACTGGTTGTCCATGTTTATGTGAGAAGCTGCTGTTTGCATCACTGTGAAACAATATAAAAATCAACACCAATACTTGGCTCTTCATTCCCTAACTCCTACCAAAAAGGTCATAATCCATCATGATGAATTCACTACATCTGAAAAGACTATGAATACACAAATACTGGTAGCTGCTCTAGACTAATATTACTAACATTGCACAGCATTCACACAAAGCTTCTCTAATGTGAAAGACAGGGATCTGGACCTCATCTGACTGAGGCAGAAACTGTCTTGCAAAATATTTTCTTCCCTCCCGTGAAACCTTTTCACAAGTCTAGCAATGCTTTTTAACTTAAACAATCTTAACATTTTTATAATATTCTATATGGTAATAAAACAAAATCATACTGTTGGAATAATATTTTATTCAGCAATCACTCTATTTTATAAGTATTTGTGTAGGTTATTGCCTTTTTCCTACTTAATGAATAGTCAACTTCCTCTCCTGTGATGTTGTCCATCTTAATTTTTGTAGCTTAACAGAAAGTTACTTCTAATAGTCACACCCTAAAAGGGATGAACAGTGCCTCCTAAGCCACCATCTAGAGATGACATGTTATACATGATGGGCATCTGTACCTCGTTTCTTTTAATGTCTTCAAAACAATGAATTTACCTATTTTATACTCGCACCTAGGCTAAGATTTTTTATTTTTATATCAATCTTACATAATAGAAATGTTGCAACCTTATTCAGCTCTTTTGCCATGTGATACAATTTTTATTTATGTGGCCACAGACTACTTTCCCCACTGGGCTGCTCATTCAGCACACAGGACAGCACATCTCAGATTAAGAAGCAGATATGCAGCATCCTCTCTTCTCCTCATTATTCACTTTGTGCTTTGGCACTTATGGCATTCTATTCAGACTCTGAAGGCAGAATGATTAACTTCCTAACAGGCAGTCATCACTGTACTGCTGGAGTGCTCAGAAAACTAATGAATATACTCTGATCACAGCCTGGATAGGAATAATTTCTTCTTGACATTTAGAGACATTGAATTGAGGCACTGTGATTTTCAGGTAACACATTCACACTGTGTGTGACTTATCCCAGTTATTTTACACCTAATTTTTTTCTGAGTACTTGGCATTGCTCAGCATTTCTTATTTTCCAGGCACAGTTCTTTCTGACCTTGTTACAGCTGTGAATACTCAGCACTTGTGCACACCATACCTCGGAGTCACTATATAAACCAATCTCAGAGAAGAGCACTCAAAAACTCCTCTGTTCAAAGTTTGGCTAAAGTGATTCCACTGTCGTTATCTAGAAACACAGTGGCCTAGGCAGGGATATATTTACCAAAATGTCTCTTCTCCCTGCAATCTTCAGTCTCATTTATCACATACCTCCCACTTCAACAAGTATAACAAAATCCCCAGACAGGGCAAGCTGGTAAATCCAGTGTTATTATTGGTACCATGCTTCTGTTAGATTTATTTTCAAAGTGGGCACCATTAATCCCTCTTTGCTCAGCTGAAGAAAAGTTAGTTAGTTGTTTTTGAGGATTTGCCACAGCAATTGAAAGCAGCGCCTTCTCAGTGCACTCTGGACTCCTTTGAGCCAAAAAGCATAGTACCCATCAAGAGAGATGTGAACAAAGGATCTTAAGAATGATACCCTACCCCTACTGAGTGCCACAGCATTTTCAGCACTGGCTTTGAGAAGGCCAGGATTTTACACAACAGATCTTTAACATTACTTCTATTTTTGACTGTGGTTCTTGTATTTCCATTGCAGTAAGGGTCAACAAAGCCATCTACTAAAAAGTGATTAATTACTGACTGGTGATTTTGCACTAAATGTCACATTTGCAATTATTTTGCATATCCTAGTGGCTTCTCTTCCTTGAATGGGACTGGCAGGGAAAAAGCACAGCACACATGCCTTTTACCATCATTACATTACAGTGTGGTTTCTCTTACTAAGTGGGGGCTGAAGAGGGTGTCCAGTTTTTGTACACCAGCCTGCAGGATGGATATCAGGGCTGTCTACATCAGTCCAATAATCATAAATACTATCCCAGCCATCAAAATGAACCTAAAATACAAAAAGGAGAATAGTACATTTTAGATCAGGAAAATTCTCCATAGAATCAGTTTACCTGAGTTATCTCTAGAAATGACATGTCCATTAGAGAAGTCACTTTCAGAGAACTATTTAAATTACACAGAAAATACATGTACATTACATTCTGGACCCAGGCATACTCTCACTAAAGTAAAGAGCAAACAACCATATGTCATATCGTTGTTTACTGTGTTATCAGGCCCAAATCCCAGGAATAATGCAGTTCTCACATTAGTTCTCATATTAATACTTAAATTAAGTACGAATTGCTGCTTTTTCATCTCTCAAAAAACCACACAAAAATCCAAATGTTCTTTAACCTCCTGTTTGAACTGGATTTAAGAACAGCAGAGCAGTAAGCAAAGGACTATGTAATTTATCTATAAAAAACAAACAACCACCCCATCATACAAGCAACAATTTTACTAAAATCAGACTATACAGGACAAAGAGTTGAAACTGAAGAGAAAATGAAGCATATGACTTCCCAGGAAAGCACCGGTATGGGTTACACACACATTTTTTTCACACAAAAGCTAAATATCTTCAAATCTTGCATGACCTCTGTAGCAGTAAATTCCTCGGATCTCTCACACGCACATGTGTGGATGCACGTACACACAGAGACACACAAACAGAGCTCTTTCAACACATGCTACAGGGTCAAATTACTGCCCTAGAAGTTAAAAAACTTGTCATTTAATAAATTAGACTGGAGAGTGGGTATTTTCTTGATTTTGGCATGGGGTTTTTTTGTTTCTTTTTTTTTTTTAATTTTGCATGTCCAACTTAAGGTAGAAAATGCGTAGGTGTGACAATATTAGTTCTAATGACTCCCTACCAGCAGTTAATTCAGATGATTAAAAGTGAAATGTCAGCTGCATCTCCTACTTGAAATAACAGGAATGCCTAGTAAGAATCTGTACAAACTGCAAACACACACATCCTTCAGTTCTAATTGGATATCTAGTATATGTTAGCCCTTCCAACAGTTAAAGGCTTCAGAGGGGAAAACTGGTTTTGTGCAATAAAAGAAAATTAATTCGAGTACACAACTTCTGCAAAATACATTAAAAATACATTAACTTAGCTTAATCCAATCTAAAGCCCATAATTAACAGAAACTTCAGAACTGCAGAAATCACCGACAAAGGACAAGAGATCAGGGCTATTTCTTTGATATCTCACATATATCTCTCTCTTCCCTTGGAAACTAACAGAGACAGATTCAATTAACCTAGACCAAATATTTTATGGTCCCTAATACAATATCAAAGCAGCCCTCTGACACTTTGATATTAATAATCACAGTTCTTGATAGAATAGACAACTGTCTCCTATCAACTATTCCCAAAGAAATTTTCCAATATATTCAACTCTGCTCTCTAACTACTCACCTCAGCACAAGTAACTGGGAGCACAATAAAACAACCCATTCTGAAGGAATTATGCATATATCAATTAGTGAAAAGCAGGAGCAAAACCTTAGGAGGACAGAGCAATGCCACTCATTTATTCCCATGGTTAATTTTACAAGTACAGGATTTTGGTTTTACAAAGTCATCATTTACTTAAGCATGATACTATAGAGAAACTTACTTTTATTCTATAGTCATCAGTATCTACAATGGTTGCTACTCTGATAAACACTGGATTTCTCTTGTCAACCACTTCAAGTTTCATGTTTTTCTGAAAGCCATGAGAAGGTTTCTAGAAAAGAAGAACAATACTGTGTTAAACAGAAAAAAACCTCGAAATCTCACGCAGTTGTAAAATATATATAATCCATCAAAAATTTTCTGCCTTTTTTTTTTCAAAAAAACCTAGAATTTCTACTAGAAATTCAAGCATAAAAGCTTAATTCAAACCAGTCTTATCCATCTAATGAAACAAAGTTACTACTTTGGGATTCCAGGTTCTCCTGGAGTGGACTGGATTCAAGCCATCCAGGGATGTAAATGGGTATCTTTAGTTTGAATCAGTTCTTTTCCTAAATTCTCTGGAAAAGTTTTCCTAGAGATTTTGGCCAACAGTTTCAATGCAGTATTTAATGAAGCATTACACACCAGCTGCCTGAAATGTCGATGAAATTGTCTACAGGAAATATATTTGTGCTTTCTGGTATGTATTTTCGTTTCATGAATCAAACTCTTTTTCAGTCTCCTACTGAAAACATAACTAATGCACAGCATAACAGTAACAAACAGGACCAAATGCCTGGGTTTTTAATACTATTTTGACAAAAATGGTGTCTTTGGTAGGAGTATTGGATTTTGTGTTTTGTCATCTGCAGTTATGAAAACTAAAGCAAAATTATTTCCATTTTAAAGGAACATATTCACAAGACAAATTATGGGTTTTATTCTAATTTTTTAGGAAAATAATGGATCTGTCCTTCTAGGACTTCCCAGAGTATTGGTATTTTTCCTTCAGCTGCAGCTTAAGAACTCAATTTTCTCCCATAATACAACATAAAACACTGTTACTGTCTCAGATATAACCAAATACCTTCCTAATCCTTGCTCAGGGTATTAGTGCTGAAAATGTAAGATTGAGAAATGTTATTAAGCCAGACACACCTTGGGGTCATAAACTGCAGGTCATTAATAAACTCTGGTAACCTACTGACCCCAGGAACTGCTATAAACACCACATTTTGGCTTTTGTTAATCCAGCTATCAGCAAAGTGTTATTGAGAATTAGTGTCCCTAATATGAAAAGCTGAGACAAACGTGCTTCAATGTGCTGTGAGACAAGGGCTGGGAGCTACCATGCTGGCTCCCAACAGCAATCCAAGATGATTAGAGGGATGGTACACCCCTTCTAGATTAGAGGGATGGTACACCTCTCCTATGAGGAGAGCCTGAGACAAGTGGGCTTTTTCAGCCTTAGGGGTGACCTAATTGCAGCCTTCCAGTACCTGAAGGGAGACTAAAAGAAAGACGGAGAAGGGCCTTTTTATAGGGGCATGTAGTGACAGGATAAGGGGAAATGGTTTCAAACTAAAAGAGAGTAGGTTTAGATTAGATATTAGGAAATAATACTTTACTGTGAGGATGATGGGGCACTTGACCAGGTTGCCTAGAACTGTGGATGTCCAATCCCTTGAAGTGTTCCAGGCCAGGCTGGATGGAGCTCTGAGCAACCTGGTCTAGTGAAAGGTGTCCCTGCCCACGGCAGGGGGATTGGAACTAGATGATATTTAAGTTCCCTTCCAGCTCAAGCCATTGTGTAATTCCTTTCTGCATTAGTGACTATCACTGAAATCTTAAGAGCTCAAAAAGATGGATCACTGAAAGAAACTAGCAAGTAGAAAGATAAAAGAAAATGATGTTGCCCACAAACACCATAGTTAAGCTGGGGAGCTGCCTGTGGATGCTGCTCACATGCCCTATTTGCAAGCTTGCAGAAAAAAAGTCTGCTAAAGGGTGTTGAAAACAAGCTCTTGCCCAAGGCAATGGACTAGAGATTAGCAGACTAACCTCTTACAATCATTTTTACACTGTGTCTATTGCACCATATAAAATGTACAGAAATACAAATCTTCAAAATATGTTATAATGACTCAGTAGCTATCTCATTATTTGTAATAAGTAGGCAGTAATTTTCCATAGCAAATTACACTCATTAGTAATATATTTGTAGCATTTAATCCCATTTATAATAATTAAAATAATACATTAATTGTTATTTATAATAATCTGATTTCTAACAGTGAACTGCAAACTTGCATAAAAATAAACCACCTATTATGGAACTAATTAATTGGATACATTTGGAAACATAGGAACACCATATATGTATTCTCATCTTAAACTAATTAATCACATGAATTTAAAAGCATGACAAACATTTAAGCATTTTCTCACCACTTTAAAAGCCCTTGCAGGGGCAGGTAATGAACTGGTTTCTTCCAAATACTTATCCCAAGAAAAGTGCTTAGCGTGTGGATAATCTGGCACAGAAGAAATATGAGCAAAATGAAACACAACAATGCAATAAAATTAGGTTAATGTTTAATTTACATAGTGCCTAGCTTTTATAATACTGTTTTGATTTATTCTTTGGCCTTACAAAATAATTACAAGAAAGGCTCTTCTAAATGGTCTCTGATAAATTTACCATACAGGTTAAAAGAGCCAACAATCTTCTCATACACACTACTGAGCAGCTATTGTACACAATTGCTTTGGATATGAGAATATTCTGTGATTCCCTCTGCAATATAAATAATGTAGACTGAAAGAATCTGTCCACTTAACTGAGGAAATTAAATCAAGTCATTCAATGGTAAACAAACAGTGATAGCTTTGTACCACAGTGAGCACACCTGACTACTTGTTACTCTTTCAGCGAGCAATTTTTAACTACATTTCTAGCAAAATACCCTGGACATTTATGAATAATCTACAGACATCATCAAAGAAGATGTTGCCTTTCTCAGAAAACGTCATGTTTATAAACACTCTAGGGAAGAAACACAAAGACAGCTTGGGTCTTAAAGAAAAGGCAGTGCCTGTCCTTCACCTTTACTCTGCACCAGAAGTTTAACTTGAAGTTTAAACATTATTATTAGTAAGCTAGAACAGAACAAAACCAATTCTAATTTGTTTTACAAGGGATTCACTGAATAATAGGCTACAATTAACCTCCTGACAGACAGACTGCTTATGACTTTTCAAGACTTCTGGCTATTAGAATTTTTGTTGAAGCTGGTTTTAACCAATTAAAACTTTCCATGTTCTCAGACCACAGATGCCAGTTTCTGCAACAGGGCATTTAGGTCATCCAGCCATACACAAGAGTCTTAAAAAACAGTCTCAAGTCTCACACTAATGAATATGCTTCCTTTCTCCTGTATCATCTCTCTCATAGCATTTTCCTTCATTTCAAAGACCCCTTGCAAGTTTGATTCCTTGATCAATAAGGCAATTTTCTCATCAATCCATTACCTTGCACACTCAGTTCACATGAAGGTGTTTTTCTTATGCAATGATCTCACGAATCTGGAATTTTCTTTATCAGCATTTTCAGAATGTGAGTCTTAACAGGACTTGTCAGCCATTCAGCCAAAAATACAAACTTGTTTAGATTTAAAGGGATACCTTTTGTGAGTAAATGTCCCTTTACTAAATCAGCATATATTTGCATACTTAACACCTAACACCTATTATACTTCTATATTAATAAGTCCTGCAAAAAAATTACAACTGTGCAAATAATAATTCCTAATTACAGAAAAAAATCAGGAGAGGTAACAGAAAGATTATTGTAAATTTTAATGATGCTAGCTGAATATAGCCACCTTAAATCCTTCAGACAGGTGACAAGATACAAACCTGGTGGGGTGATGAGAGTTCTTTTATGTTCTTTACACCATCCAACAGGATGAATATGTGGGCTAGCTGCCTCACACCTGGAGGAAGGGGAGAAAAAAAGGGCCTGAAAATGCAGCTCTTCAGACATCCTACTATGCTTACAAACCAAGACCTACAAGAGAGATTTAAATTTCAAACAACCCACAACACCTTCAACTAACACTTAAACTGCAAACATAACCTGAAGTTATGAACACACCTAACACAGACTTGTCACCACCTATACAAGCATAAGGCCTTATTTACAATTTTGCTGGAAGATCAAAAAAATCAAGGCCTTTGAATTAGTGGTAGATCTCCTTTGAGAAACTATAATGCTGGATCTGAAAAATTCACAAGCAGAGACTCTTGGTAGAATCATGTTGGATAGCTGCAAGAACACCATAATCCCATCAAAGACAGATGGACTCTTAAAATGCCAAGAGCAACATTTGAAACCAAAAGCTTAAAGATCTTGATGAATGATCCAGGTTGCACCTGGAGGCAGAAGAGAAAACCCCATGTAACTGCAATGCACTTGCAATAGCAAGCAAAAATTCAAAACTGGATTCTGAGTGGCTTAAATGGAGCTCTAAACATGTTACTAGTAGCCCAGCAGCATATAAGCAAAGCAAGTCTGAGAAAAATTCTGAAAAAAAAAGAAATCAAACCAAAATACCAAAAACCCCAAACAAAACAAAAAATACCCAAAACCCAGCAAAACATGCATTTTAGGCCCAAAACTACATGAAAGAATTAGTGATCCAAGACTGCAAACTGCTCTAAAAAAACTGATCAAACTCTCTTACTCAAAGGGTTAACAACTTTTCATATTTTCTGTCAAGTCCATCCTATTTTGCACTACTGTTGTTGCCTGTGGCCTGCCACAAGAGCCACAGAAGACGAACAGAGGCAGGGTGAGCTACACTTGACATGTGCTGGCATCTGTCTGAAGCAGTGAGAGATCACTCTCACTGTGCTCATTGGGTCAGTTACATTGTGTACAGAAGAAAGCAGCCGTGGGTGCTGGCTTTCAAGTCCTCTTACAAAAACAAACAAAAGAGACACACACTGCAAAGAAAACTGATATAAAAGCAGACAAAAGAAAACCTGTTTAAGCCTTCTGCAGTATTAAATTATTATATATAGAACTATATATATCCTTAATACATATTATGATATTATTTCATAACATAACACATTTTGCACAATAAAACACACAGTATATACAATACATAATGTATATACTATAATTATTGTATTAATACACAATATTATGAGTAAAGGCAAAAAGTAAGACTGATCTACAGGAAAAGTAAAACGCTATCAGGCTCTGCTGTGAAACGTGCACCATCCCTGTGTGTGCGTCGATATTTACCAATGGTTTTTGAGTTGGCCAAACAACTGACAGTGCTTTTTTAATGAAGTAAAATACACTGTATTTATGTAGCCAGGATGACTAAGAAACATGCTGCTGACACAAAAGGCCAGCATCACTCTGCAGGGCCCTGCACTACACTGTGCAAACACACTGTCTGCCTCTATTTAGCTGAAAACTCATATATTATAACCATGTAATACCCATGCAGATCTGCCCTTAAGGACCTCACTTCTCTTAGGAGCCTGCCCCACCTAATTTCTTCTTTAGTTAGATAAATTCAGTATTACAGTGCACTACCTCCCTCCTCCACTATTTCCTATCCCTGAAGGTGTTTCAGTAGCTAACATTAAATATTTCCAGCTACACCCCTCCTCTCTCTTCTGGAGAATCCCACCAGCATTTCCATCTCTCCAGTGGCCATGAGCTCAGCATCCCACTCACTCCAAGGACCCAGCAAGGCCAACAAAGTGAAGCCTGAGTAAATTGAAGTAGCTAAGGTCTTCATTCCCAGTTCCCCAGGGAGAGATCAAGAAACCTGAAGTAGCCAAGCAGTAGTCTCGATTGAAACACCATGTCTCCCTCCTGTGTTTTCCAAACACTTCTCAAATATTTAATGAGAAAAGAAGACAAGCAGAGAGCAACCATGCATGAAGACACACACTTCATACAATAATCACTGAGCAAAATACCAAACCACTCGTGATCCAGTTTCTATCTAACTCCTCTCTGAAGTCAATGTCTCCATCATTAGGCTGGAGAATAACATTCTCTCCACTTTCCCTCAACCCAAGCTACTAATGCAAATTACCCAAACAGTGTGGAGCTGCTCTCTCTGAGTATTATAATATGATCATTATCTGTATCTACCCAGAAAGTATTACCATGCTGGAACTTCAAATTAATTAAGTTCCCTTAATTAGCAATACTAATTTATATACTTCTAAAATATCACATGCTGATAATGCACAATACCTAATAGGGTGCAATGAACCATGCATGACAGAAAAAGAAACTAAAGGTAAATTATGCAGGCACTCCATAGTCTTAAGATTCAAAATGCCAGGTCTGCAGATGTGGAACACAAACATCCTTTAAGGATTGCAAAAGGAAACACAGCATGGAAAAGACTGTAGAATGGACCCTGGGCTATACCACATTGCAGTTTTGAACCTCCGATGCATAAAGAAAACCGAAGGAGCACATCATATTTGAAATACATGGAATAACATTATTTTAATTTCTTTTTTTTTAATCTGAAAAGTATTTTACATGATGTCTAAAACTCAGTATGGATATACTTCAACAACAGAAATGCAGGCTGGGTGCCTCAGAACATCATCTCACAACAAGCACTCCTCTAGCCTACAAAAACAGAGTGAAGCACTAATGATGAAAAATACTGGCCAACAGAATACAATTATCTTGTGGCTATATATGTGAAACAGTTCTGCCAGTATTTCTTTGTAATGATGCCAATCAGATAATTCCTAGCAAATAAAACCTACCTTAGATAGACTCTCTAATGGCTCTGACAATACCCAAGGATTAAACTCAGTTCAAGAACACCAACCTTTTGTTCTTCTACAATATATAAAGCTATACTGTATGTATTTAGTATTTATAGTATCACACCAGGTACTCTCTAAATCGCTGAAGTTGCCATTAATAAAAGGAAGCAAAGGAAGAAAAAGACCTTTTGTGATAATTCAGCACTGTTAAAACTCAGCACCTGACTCCTAGAAATGTTTTGCCCCAAAAAATAAGAAAAAAAAGGTGAGTCCTTCATGCTTCCTCTGGCCTCTTCTTTTTTCTTTACAGTAACTCTGAAGAGAAGCTAACAAGCACGTGGGGCAGCACTCCTCTCTTCAATCCCTCTCACGCTGGGAGTTCTACATGGATGAGGTATAAAAGAAATATCCTCTTACTTCCTAAAATGTTTTGAAGTAAAGTTCACAAATTATTTTCAAAAGTCTCCTGAGTTAAATTTGGGAACAAGACCCATGCTCAAAGTCACTGTGGTATTATCTGTATTATAATTAAAATAATCACATAGATGTGTAAAAACACATATCAGGACAAACCTAAATGAGTTTGGCTTGCTTTGCTTTTTCAAGCATAGTCTGAACACACATTTTAATAAAACTCTAAAAAGTGAATGCCACTGCACACACTTCTTGCCTTGAAAATTCAAGAAGAAGCAAATGATCAAGGAAATGTTGGAATGAAAGATGCATTCCTGGAAGATGCTCTGACATTTCAGCGAGCATGGAACACAAAGCAATGTGTGATTCAACAGCATTGCAAAATAGCACCATGGAACATCTACAAACTTTGATTTGCTTTAAAATAAAAACCCAGTCATTACAGATAAGCCTATAAGAAGACTCTGCAACCTCACTGGACTCAGGAAAAAGAAAGATCCCTGTTACAGCAAAACCAGATCATACAGTTCATCTTCACCTACTGATTTTACACAGCCTTTTAGCTTCTAACAGTTCATTTAACAATGGAAAGTAGAGATCAGTAAAAGTCACACACAGTTTAAAGTAAAACTATTATGCTTTAATGTGTGTTATTTAATGGACATACATCTAGTTTGGAAGAACAACAATAGTCTATCAGACTAAGCCCAAGAGTTGTCAGCTGGAATGCTAAAGGCTACGCTGACCTTTCACAATCAATTTGCCACATCCCACAGCTTTTTATCTCCTTTGTTCCAAACCAGAAGGCAGATCACCCAGCTCACACACTTCATAAAACATGATGATCCATGAATTGTGAGGATGCTTGCTAAGCCAAAAAAGGTTACCAACACTACCAGGAGCTGAAGGATTTTGCACCTCCAAACCTACCTACCCCTAGACCAAAGCAGAGCATCACCACCACCTTCTGCCAGGCAGTAGAGACGTGACAAATGCACACTCAACTAATAAAACAAGATTACAATGTCCACACAATTCACGTCACTTGTGAACCATTCTTTCTGTTGTGTGAGAACATGCAGACAGAAAAAGAAATCTAATATCCATACTGGAAACTGAAGCTAATCCAGGAAGCTGAAGTGGAGCCAAAAGCAGCAGAGTGCACCAGCTGAACCTATAAGAGAGCCTTGCAGAGGGACAGAACAAGTGACAGCTTGCTGACTTATGGACATCTTAACTACAGAAAAAACATCAAGGCAGGGAAGAGCTACATGATATAAATGGCCAGGAAATAGTTCTGCAATAAGGAAAACCAAGGGCAGCTAACAACATTATCCCCCAGTGCTTGCACCACTTTGCGTGAAAGGAACACATGTAAAGTTCAACAGTCCTTAACTCATGGCAGGAGAGCACATCCCAGTGGGAGACTCACATGTGGAAGAAGACTTAATATTCTTCTATTGGTCACTTTCACCTGCCCTGTTAATTTTTCCCAAAAATCTGTTTCACATATACAGCTCATCATAACTGGATCAAGAGAGATGGATGATAATAAATGATAAAAAAAATACTTGCTGTTGAAAAAGTTAATACTCAATTACTTCAGAAAAATATTTTCCAAAATAGGTCTCTACCTGAAGCTCTGGACAGATTTTTTTACTAAACAGGCAGCATTGTCTTTACAATAAGTTGTATGTGTTATAATCATTTTCTGTTTTGAAGTGATTTCTGATTTTCCCTTTTGGGAAACAAACCTTTTGATATTTTGATTTTCACTTTAATAAGTGTAGATACAGTCTATAATGAAAATGTTATCTATCAAAAACCACTCATACACACATGCCCCATACACACATAAATAATAACATGCCCTCAAAAATGCTACTTATACAAGTTCTTGATTGTGACATGTCAGTCATCCAACAGTGCATAAAAAAAGGAAAGAAAAACATAAAAACCATCCTGCAGCCCCATCTAGTGCATAATTGAGAATACTTCATCATTGACAAGTATAAAGCTGGTGTAATTTTAGGTCAAGACTTCTCAAAATGTAATCCAGGAGTCATGCAGGAGGTTATGGCATGCATCCAGAGGTAGTATAGCAACATTACCTATTTCCTATTTAAAGTCTGATAAGAAAGCAGCATAGTGATTCACATTAAATTTTAGAGCTTTAGGGTCAGATAATGGTTCATTATCCATTTAAATAGTTAAAAGCACGCACTGTGACTCATGGTTTTTTAAGATTGTTTTATCTTCTTTTTGACATAATATAACCCCTTCAAAAAGACTGTTCCTTTCAAAGAGAAAGTGGAGCAAAGTTAATTATCTCAAAAATGAAACAAGCAGAGTGCAACTTTTAAGGACTTGGCTGCTAGGAAAGTAGTAAATACTGATGGAGAACAGGGCTGGCCTCTTACTTAAGTCTCACACCAAAATCCAGTCTGTTCCAAAAGTCATACAGATCAGAAAATGGTTCCAAAAACCAAAAGTTATTTTGTTTTCACAGAAGGATTCAGAAATTATTTTTCTATGCAAGACAGACAGGAACAGAGCAGTGAGCAATGCACGGGCCATCGTATTTTAACACACTCCTGGCAAGCTGATCCCAAAAGCTGCTTGTACGACGTTCTCTGCAGGGGGAGCTCAGAGCCAGCCAAGGATGAGTGAAGGCACCCAGAGCCCTCTGACAGAGTAACTCTGGGATGCAGTATGTCCAGCATAGCCACTGCTCCACTTCTCCTGTGGGCAAACAGCAACAAGCTGGCACAGCTTCACCTCTTTCATGAACTCTGGCTGTGTTTCCATTTGGTCACAAAAAAATTAGGAAGCTGAGGCGACATCGATCTGTGGGTAAGCCAAACTGATGTAAGAGAATGGAGGAATATAAGATGGATCTGTAGTTAATTCATAGTTCTGACATACCCAAAGATTCCCAATGCTATTTCCAGGTTCAGACAATGGTAAGAAAATTCAGGAGTTCCACTGAACAAAAATGCCTTCGGCTTTCAAAGACGTATTATGTTTCATCAAAAGAGATGGAACAGATGGAAAGGACCTGAAGGCTTATGTTGTATAGGTCAAAATTCTCCTTCATTAAGTGAAGTCTTGAATTTGACAATTTTGTTCACTTTTCTTCCATCTAAAAGCCATTATCAAAGGAAAATTTAATAGGATTTATAATATACTGAAAGCATCATGACCATGCATTAAAGAGCTGCTGTAATGACTAATTCTA
Source organism: Dicrurus megarhynchus (assembly GCA_013399195.1). NCBI lineage: Eukaryota > Metazoa > Chordata > Aves > Passeriformes > Dicruridae > Dicrurus > Dicrurus megarhynchus. The sequence continues at coordinate 2,189,983 of VXAD01000394.1, read as the reverse complement.
GCCAGAGTACTTACTTTCAACCAAAAACATATTTCCTAATACTCAGAAAGAAAGGAAGGAAGAGTATCTTCAGGCTGAAAGCCTGAAGCCCAAAAAAACCTTAGGCAATGGTAATGGATTTCTGTTGCCTGAAGTCAGTAAAATCAGTCAACTCTCTTTTAGGTATCCAAAAATAGGAAAGATTTTTAACTTCAGTGAGTTCCGTCTACTCCAAATAAAACACAAAAGGTATGCAGAAGTATAAGGTAAAAAGGTATACAGAAGTATAAGGTAAAAAGAGATACTTGTTTGAAAATAACCAACATACACAAAGTAAGTCATTTCACCTTCACTATAATTCTGAGATTGAAGCTTACATGCAGGCACAGGGAAACTGTGACGCTCGGTTCTGGGTCATCTCAAAAAACCTTTTCGTTTTTAGTTACAGAAAGCAGTTGGTAGACATGAAATTTATGCACCTAAGATATTTTAAGGCCCCTACAAACCTGATACATAAAATTAAAAATGTAAGTGGGATGCATTCAGGTTGCATTTTCAGGCTCTCTTTTGGTCAGACATTCAACTGCTATTTTCATTTGCTGCTCTTTTCTCCCATTTCCTTTCCTTCTTTCTCTATTCACTTTTCTCAGTGCAATGCTGAGATGTAGGCCACATTACTCAGAATTTTATTTCCAAGCACAGTACTTCCAGGAGCATGTTCTTGCTGCTTCCAGAAAGGTATTTCACAATTTCACCAAAAGAACAAAACTTAAGCTTGACTTCAGTGTAAACACAGCTCCACTGATTTATCAAAAGCTATAGGAAAACCTATAAACTTTCCACTTCAAATTTTCTTCATCCTTTATGAGGGTTTTATGCCATGTATTCTACATACAAAATTCAGAAAACTCACTTCAGGATACTAAATCTGTAACTAATATGATAAATGTAAAACTTGGTTATATACTTAAAAACTGCTTGTCCCTCCTCTGAAAAGATTGTTGGCCAAAGTTCCTGTTGACATTGGAATATTAACAAGTCTGAAATTCAGTATACATCTGCTATATACAGTGCAGTATTTTAGAAAGATACCTATGCTATGTCTGAACAAACTACGGGTTATACTGCACTGTTGTTTTTCCTAAAAGCTTTGCCTAACTGCCATTTTAATTATTAGTTAATGTCATAGCTGTTATTACTGAATATTCAAATACCAAGAAATTCAGAGTTAAGTTTTCCCAGTCCCCATTTCCCTGATGCTTTGCAGAGTAAATGCATGGTTTGTGTTACTTCCTCATGGAAATAATTGCTAGTTTTCTGGTCTTTGACTAGTATGGTCTATTACCTTGATATTCAGTTCTTGACCTCACTTAAATGACTGTTCACTACTGCTTCAGTAATTCAGTTCTACTTCAGTTCATTTGTCATATTGGCCACAAAATTATTATTTCAAGAGATGGACTCGCGAAGTTTTGAAGTTGCTTTAATAGTTTTGTGGCATTCTCATTGACATTGTGCCTAAGCAGTCATCAAATACAGATGAAGAAAAGCTTCTTCATTTATTTTTCTAGGCTCAGGTATACAATTAAGTTGTCACTGCTGAACCCCAGACATAAAGGGGATACATACAATGCTCAGTGTTGATACATACAATCTGTTCTGCAGTAACTTACTCTCCAAAGACTGTAAGATAAACTACATTGCTCCGAATATGTCAGCTGAAGATCCGAGTGCAAATACATACTTGCACTGTGACAGCTTAAACCTCCTTCATTATCTTTATGGTCCTAGTATGTTCTGCTCCATCCACTGACTTTCCTATATAGATACACACAGCCCCTCCACCATACAACGTGCAGAAAGGTCATCTCTAACACAGGTCAGGACAGCAGGCTCCCAATTTGCACTGGACTGTAGAACACAGAGGACTAAAACCAGGTTTTGCCACTATCCTGTTGCCTTAAAGAAGATGACTACAGTTCACTTTCAACAGAAGTGGATCAAGAACCTTATGAATACATGCAGCCTTTCCTTCAATTTACAAGTAAAATTAATTCCAAGTACACTTAGTCTCATTATCATGGTGCATATTCTCCACTGAAGATATCAGCCTCAGAGACAATATGTAATTGAAATCAATCCACAACTCCAGATGCAGCAGCACACACGAACACTCATTTAGCACAATCTCAGCATTTTTTACATGCAACTTGACATGGGAAACTTAATTCCTCCAGTCTGCCACTGAGACATACTTTGGTAGCCACACTTAGAAATCTAGCAAAAGTGGTATGGTATCTGTATCACCAGTCTGGAAAGCATCACAGAAAACAGCACTTAGAGCTAACACATTTCTGATACATCTCACTAGGATACAAAACAAAAACATCATACCAGTAGTCATAACTCTCGTCCCAGTTGTCAAAATGAACCAGAAAACGATTGTCCACCATGTCTGTTACCGTGGCAACACAAATGAAAGTCGGGTTCTTCTTGTCTACGGCTTCCAGCTTCATCCCCACTCGAAATCCCGACGGAATCACTGTCTACATAGAGAAAGACATTTAACTGAAGATAAATACTATAAACCCAGAAATCTCCCCAGCGTACACAATCAATATATTCATGTCATTTCCAAGTTTCCCAATTAGTTGTCCCATCAGAGTGGCAGCAGCCTAATTAGCTGACAGGAGAGATGTTCAAACACAGGGACTTGTGGTTTATGAAAAAAAAAGTCCTAAACATGCTGCTAAAATTGAATGTGTTAGTTTTAGCTCTGTCTTAGATACTCTCTCTGAAAGACCATTCTTGTTCCACAACATTATGGTGCAAGACACAGTACTAATAACAAATCTTTAATTTAAGATACTATTTCTGATTGCATTGGAATTTTAAACAGAGCAGTAGAAAAGTAATGAATTTGAACTGCAGCGGTTAGCTGCAGTGGAGAATGTTATTCAATTGTAAAACAATTGTTGTAAACATTCTAGTCTTAAATTTCAGGTCTCAAGTCTGCCATCACTGAAATGTGCTATTAGTCTCTACCACACTCACAACTACCCCATGAGTAACAAGTGAGTACTTACTGTATTCTGGTTTTCAAATAGTGATTTGGGAGCAGCTTGAGCCTTGCATGCCTTCAAGTAGGAGGGCCAGCTGAATTCTTCTTCCTTATACCCTAAATGAGGGTTGTAAAAGAAGGGCAAGAAAGGATAAGTATGGGGCACAAGGTGCATGTATCAGTAAGAGACCAACTTTATACTACGATCTTCTTCCCTTTGAACAAACATCTCCAAGCAGCACAGGCTACAGGTCACCTCTTTGTCTCTCCCCAAGAAAACCTCACCTTACCACCTGCCTGCGTCACAGGTACTAACTTACTTCCCTTTGTTGGTCTCACTGACACACATACACAACCAACAGGTGTTCTCCACCTGCTTTTCAGTCTGTTGCTTCTACTTCAGAATCAGAAAAAGACCTACAGATCCCAAAGCTCTTCCCACTATGCCAGTCAGTCCATCCAAGAAAAAAAGTCCCTTCTCCTCCACACTTCACTGTATTACATAATCAGGCTATCACTAATACATCATCACTACCAGCTTTAAAAGAAACCCCCTAGGTTATATCAAACCAGTTGTTTACTAAATCAGTGCCCCAGGACCCCTTCCACATTCACAGTGTAAACTGTCCCCTGCATGGACTTTGTACATTTTTTATTCTGTGTATATAACACTTGGAAAGAAATCTGTATTTCTGTTAAAGTTTCATTTCTTAGGGGAAAAAAATACAAATAATTCATAATATGTTGAACTGCATAAAATAATCTACAATAAACCATTTTTAGTTCTAATCTACAAAACAATGCTAGGAGATGGAAGCAAATAGATTTTCTCCTTCATTTTTTGTTGAGTAGTAGTTATAGAAACATCTCTTTTAGTCATTATATTACAACCCAGTAAAGCAAGACCAAAACCACAACAAATTTCAGTGAGTGACTGCCTTTACTGAAATGCGTCACCTCTTAACTACTTGAAGTATTACTCAAATATGCCAGAGACAACTGCTCTGCTTAACCTGAGATTCTCATATTACCCCAGGAACCACAAGTTTAAAACCCTTTACCTTCACCTTCTCTGCACAGGGCTTTCTCACTTTTTATTTTAAATAGCAGTTGACATAAATTAACCTCCAAGTCCAAACAAAAATACTTTTCTTATACTCCAGTTCCCTCTTGTCTTGATACACTACAGCTGTAGACCATTAGAAACCATTTTTAAAGCAATCCAGTATTGAGGCTTTTCATTTTCCCTTTGTAATTCTAGAGAGTATTCAAACCTAAGTCCAAACTCACAGTAGACAATAAAAACCTCCCACCTACTGCATGTGTGATGGGATCAGGTACCAGGATTAGGACGAAGTCCATGGAAAAAAAACTGGTTTTAGTAGACTGTGAAACAGTTTCTGGGCAGTGTGGGTCTTCCTGTCACCAAGTGAGAAAGGGAGATCTTAAGCTCCTAACTTATCTCTCAAAACAAGACCAAAGGTCAGTTTGATATATTCACTGCAGATATAGAACAGTCAATGCAATTTTGACACGCATATGCACACATGTACATCCACTCTCTTGCTGCAGAATTTGCCTGTGTGAGATAAAAAAGTGGCCTCCTCTACACAAAATGAATAGTGTCCTGAAACACTATCTTTTTTAATTTCTGTGAAAGCCGGTTCAATTTTTCTGCTTCACTCCCCTATGCCCACTGGGAGCCCAGCAGCAGCCACCTGTTGCCTCTGCTGCTGTGGGGATGGGAGACATCCCACCACAAGGGCTGTCCTGCCCAGCAGCACTAAGAGTTACCCACCCTCTCCATTTTAATAAACAAGGATAGAAATACACTTCAGAAAACATCTAGAATAATATTCTTCCTTTTTCATGTCCCTCAATTCCCCCCCTCCCCCCCACATCAGACCACTGGGTTCCAAATTTCTTAGGGTTTATATTATGAAGGTCAAAAACTTGCTTTTTAGCTGGAAAATGAAAGGCTACTAATGCAAACCTTTGAGTTCTTCTCTGAGGTGTTATTTTATATAAATACTGTCTTGCAATAAGCATTGATTTGGGGTCTACGTTTGCTGCTCAGTTTTCTTTCCTAATGACTTATGATGACTCTTATGGTCCATTTTGTTTTCTTGGTTTCTCTGAATTTTCACTGAATAAAAGGGATATGCTTTCAAACTTGAAATTTTAGGCAAGACTTAGTGTTTAATTTGCCATTTTCAAATACTCTTGACTAAATGAACTAAAACATTTCTGCAAAAAAAAAAAAATTACAGCATTACACAGGTAGTCTCAATCTCAGAACTGTGTAAGACACACAGATTTAAACTAAACAATACCTTTAGGTGGGTGAAGCTTGTGACCTGTTTTTTCACACCATCCAACAGGATGAATGTCTGAAGAATCAGCGTTCACCCAGAAATCGTAACAATCTGGGTACCCATCAAAATGGAGTCGTATTCTGTACCCACAAACCTAAAAGCAAGAATCGACAACACACAACACTATGTTTTAAGATCTTTGCCCAACACATAACCACTTCCATTCAATATTATGTGTAATAACTGTATGTTTTCAGTCAGCTTTTTACTTCTACTCAATCCAACGTTGGATGAATAAATTCATTTGATAAATAGGAGAGAATTAAAAGGCAAAGCTATTCTCAGTCGGAGTGCCTCCTCTTCTGGTCAAAAGAATTTAACTAAAAGCTGGCTATTGCCAGTAGTGTTCAAAAACTTGAAAATAGTTCCACCCAGCATCAGAGCAAAATATAAGCCCTACAGAAGAGCATGAATACATCTGATACAACCGAGGACAAAGTGCAGATAATGAGGCTCTCAAGCTATCCTGATTAACCGATATGCAAGGGAGCACTGAACAATAAGTATGTTCAAAAGGCTCTCCAGAGAGATACTGAAAACTGTTTAAGTAAAGATGAGAAGTCAGCGGAGGTATTCCCCAGAACTTCATTATTCCATGAAGTAATAAGTCAACCACTGAGAGGAGAAAAACAGGACACAATACTCTCTCTGTACGGAAGTTCTTCACATCTCCCTAAGTGCCAAATGCCATACATTTACTGCAGTCATCAGTGAAAATCTCAGCATCAACCCTATTCTATATTTAATTTGTATTCTGACATAACTTCCATTTTCCCCTTTTAATTCACAAATGAAATCCAAAAACCCATTAAAACTACGCAAAACGTAAAGTAAGGTATGTCTAAAAAATATACAAAATATACCTGAGAAGCACATTCTCTATTGAAAGCAAAGAAGCTGTTCATCAGAAAAAGTATTTCATGAACCACAGCGAAAAAAAAACCCTGAGCTTATATTTAATGTTAACTTGCACAGATTGCCAATACAGGCAATTTCTGCAGCCATCAGTCTGAAAAAGTTGTAGCACAACAGTAACACAAGAAACTTTCAGGTATTTGTATCAGTGAATTGAGCAACTGCAAATACTATCAAACTTCTATAAAACTGCTATGTATATGTTGTCATACTTAGGTTTCTTTTCTATTTATTTTTTCTTTTAAATACAAACTACAGGATTACAGATAAAAGCACACATCATCCAACTAGTCTAATACTGTTTTCTCTAGCTATGTATGTTAAATATATGTAAATAGTCACTGTTGCCTTGACACTGGATATATTTTTCACATGTCTATCAGGCAGAAATAATACAGCATTATTAATTTAAAAACCATCTTCCTATGTATAGTTTCTGTCTGCCTGTTGGGTAAGAGTGAGGGTTTTCAGCTGCTGCTGTTTCATTTCAGCCTCTGCTACAACCCCACAACATGGCTGCTTGCAGCCTCTACTTACCTCAGCCACCGTGAGAACACAGTAGATCGACTGGTGCTCAGGATCCACACCCTCCAGCTTCATCCCTACCTTGAATCCATTCTTGTTGTATGGGAAAGACTGATACTGCAATGGAAAACAACAGTTTCAATACTTCTGAAAGTATAGCAGAGAAACACACAATATCTTTGTAAGGAATAGAACAATGATTATTTATTATTCATGTTTCTGAAAGAACTATTAAATCACTTTAAGTCTCACGTTTTCAAAAAACGTAGAGAGGAAAAGAGAAATTGGTGATTGTTTGAAAAACACATTGATACTAGAATGACGTAAAACTTGAGTATGTAAGAAAATTAGGAAGAATTAGCAAAAGAGTCAGGGGAAAGAAGATGACATGATTTGTCCTCAACTCTTTTCACTAACTGTCAATAAAACATCTCAGCAATTTAAATATTTTTTTTTCAACCTGCACAGTGACACTGACACCTTCCTGGTAGACATCATTCCTATAATAATCATAATAATGACTTTCTATTTTGCCTCCACATCTCAGGCCATGAAAGATGAGCTGAGAGGCAGAAATACTGAGCATGGTTTGTATATAGAAATGGCCTATTTGCTGTCCTTTATATGCTGAGTCCAGATTACATAAGTCTTCCAGGAGAATTTCTTCATCACAGGAACATGACCTACCCTTACACCACATTACAATGAACCCAGAAGAACATCTTTCAAAAAACAGGGAGTGAAAAAGAGGCTAAGCAGGATGGGTGTTTTGAACCAGAAGGCATCAGCATCCTTCTGTTAAAGAGGAAGGAAGGCAGCAGATATTAAGGTTAAATTGGAGGGAATATCAGAAAAATAAGTGACCAAAGCTGAAGACAGTTTTCCACAGGTTAGCAAATTCACAGCCAGACAGTTTTTAATGTCTCAAATGGTTACAGAAAAATCACAGGAAAAGCATCTTATATGTTCCCTTTTCCTTCTGTTTCTGTGTAAAAGCTACACATGCTCCCAAATCAACTGCAGTACCTCTGCAGCCAATGCAAAGAGAAGGGTACCAAGGGAGCTACTCAGAGAGGTATCACCTACTTGGAAGGAAGGGAAACCTTGTGAGGCACAGTTTAGAAATTATTCTAAGATGAGGAAGTGGCAAGGACTCTCCGTCATCCTGACCATTCCTAACTAAGGGTACAAAACAATACAGTGAAAACTACTGCTTCTGGACTGGTAAAATAAAAAGAAAAAAAGAGTAATACTCAAAATAAAAGAGAAATCAAGGATTCATAACTGGTGGTGATGTTTGGTTTGGGGTTTTTTTAACCTACCTGTTTACGTGGCTTGCTTGTTCATCTGTAAAATGGAGAAATATTACCTGGCCAATTCTGTGTGTTATTAAGAATTGTCTTTCTGCTACAGATTTTAAATACTGCGCACTAAATCAAGCATTACCCGGAGGCTAAAGACTTGGAAAGAAAATACTAAATTAAGATGCACTGGATGAGAAAGGTACAATGTGGAGGACACATCGCATAACTCCAGACTTCACCAGCATGTGCAGTGCCCTGCAAAGCCTGTGTGCTGCCATAGCATTTCAAGCACCTTCAGACAGACAGAGCAATGCTCAGTAAATCTATCTTCCCACTAGGACATTCCTTATCCAGATTGTTTTCTGGTTAATTTTTGAACCAGTATATGGCACTGGGGGATACAACTAAAGGTAGTCAGGGAACTGCTGTTCTTGCACCTACAAATCTATGGAATCTGCACACCTCAATCCTAGTTCTTCACTTTTCTGACTCAATAGCATCTAAAAGCATCAATTAAAGGTCAGCATCACATGCATGTGTAAGCCCAAAAGCTAATTCCTGCACACAAGACTTAACAGCTGAAGTATGAAACATACAGAAAGAAATTGATGCAAGAAACAGACTACAAGTAAGAACAGCATTATCAAAAAAAAAGTAACACATAGCAGGAGCACAGCAGCTGAGACATGTTCACATGTTTCACCAGGTTTTGCAAGAGAAGATAACAGCACGGAAACCTTATGGATTGGGATACAAAGCTCTCTTCCAAGCAAGAGAGGTGGCACTAATGAAAGCACTGAAATGACAACGACTACCATAGCAGGCAAAGGACAAGCAGGACATGATGATGTGACATCCAATCAGATGACAGGCAAAAGGAGAACAAGACAAAGTAGTATCTGATGTAGTAACAAAATATAATGTCAGCAGAAGCTGAAGAAAGACAGATAATATAATCAAAGCAACAAGACAAAAGATGACCTTTGTACCACCTTTCTAAACATATTGAAAGAAAATTATATGGCATGAAAAAGCGTGGCTATGTATCACATTTTTAGCTTCAGAGACTAGAAGGAATGGCTAGAATGGCAGATTTTGGAGAAGCATCTGCTTTCTGCAGTCTGATTTGACAGCGTTCATCAACAACAACAGAATTCTCTGAAAAAACAGAGAAAGATAATCGCTTTCATAACTGCTAATGGACACAGCAATATTTTCATCATGCAGGTTTTCCCCCAGAAAAGCATAAAATCTTCAAATTATTTTTGTGTATTGAATTCCAAGGAATTTCATGATCTTAGGTGGTTGACTGACTTAAATTTCAGAAGGTCATACCTCTTTAAAAAGCTTAGTAGGTACTGCAATGGCCCTTTCTTCCTCCAGATACGATGCCCAACACCATGCTTGCCTTCCTTTAGAGGGTACAGCTATAAAGAAGCATAAAACAGTGAAATAATTCTGTAACTGTTCACATCTCAAGAAAAAAACCAAAAAACCCCACAACATTTTGAAGTTTATAATATTTTTAAGTTTACATTTTATGAAATGCACTCATGGTGTTGCTCAGAACTTATTTCACAAAAAGGAGAAGCTCTGTAGGCTCAAAGGCATCAGGAACATGAAGGTTCCTGGTTTGACCAGAAACATTTCCAGCAGTTCAAACCCTGATTAGTAACAAGAAAAAGCTTCTTCAGAAGCTTACAAGAACAACTTACAAAGTCTCGCTCCAACCCGTTTTTCCTTATTGCTCCTAAGAAGCATGAAGATATACAATTTGCAAATGTACAAAAAGATGAGTTCAAATCACAAAATAGCTCAGTATTTTAAGGGGTTTCTTTTTCCCCCACATACTTCTTTTAGTGGAAAGCATTTTCAACTGGATACCACTCATAATAGGTTTTTTTAATCACAGTTGAAACACCCTATTCTTTAACAGTACTCAGAATGTTTCTCACCTACTGCATCACTTCGTAGTTTGATGGTTTGGGATAGAAAGGCAGTGATTTAACAGTATTTTCTCCAAGCCACCAGAATTGTCACCATTGCTTTTTTTCCTCGTGATGTCATTAGCATATGACAGAAACCTCCAGTTTCAGGTTTGTTCATGCAGTATGAACACTTGCATAGTAATTGCAATATTGCTTACAGTCCATCTTAATACTGGCTACAGTCACACAGTTTTTAGGCCTTGAAAATAATGCACTACCTGCACTCGCAATAGCCAGGAACTTCAAGAACAGATGGTCTGTGAGGTTGGCTCTGTATGTATTTACTTCATGCACTTCTACTCTGCTCTACTGATCTCCACCTAAAATGCCTCCTCTGCACAGGCAGCTTAGCATTTCAGACCATAAGCTCACACTGTCAGAAGGATTCATCACAGTCCACACTATGATTCTGGCTTGATCCAGACTGTGGGCTACTCACAGGAAAAATAAATCCCTTAAGTAACAGTCTGGCTTAGCATTTTTATGATTAAAATATGAACCATAACAATAGTGATGCCAAACTCTCCTGAAGAAAGATGATAATGTAACCAAAAGACAATAAATTTCAGAATGATAGCGATCGCTCAACACTATTAGACCACATTCATTTTATTTGGGACTTACCCAGTTTTTATCTATTCCATTAAAGAAATCAATTGTGCTTGGTTCTGAATACAGATTGGTCTTTTATACCAGTTTATTCTTTTATACTGATGTTTTCCCAAATAAAAATAAAAAAAACCCAACAGAAGAAATGTGCACGATCATTCTGTCAGTGGGCAGCAGTGATTTCCACAGAGCATCAGCTTTGTGCTTGCGTCTCACAGGCTTCTTATCTCTTCAGCCTTAGAAGCAGCTGTAGAAATATTTCAGGAGTGATTCTGTCCTGGGAGGGGGATCTTTCGTAACTTTTATTGCTCATCTTCAACCAGCAGTTCATCTGCCTAGTGTACATCAGGGCTAATTGGAGTTTTGTGTTGATTAGTGCCCTGGCAACCTCCGTTAATGTCTCCCCATCTACCATAAGAAGCATTCCGGAGGGCAAGATGTAGGTCTGTGGTTGGTGTACCACTGAGGTATAATAGCAGCTAATTCTCCAAATCTTCCTAAAACTATCTATCATATAAATAGCTTGGAAGGACAGCACTCACTTAAAATATGTTTTATTATGTTGCTTGATGCAGTATACGTCCCTTTGGATTGATTAAAGCAATTATTCCTAAACAGTTCCATAAATGTGTCTATTTCTAGCACATAATGAAGATGCAAAACTGATCCCCAAGGAAACAAAAGTAAACTTTCACTTCTGCTTGATACATGTCTTTCAACATCTGGGAACTCAATGGAGCTGATTCCCTCTTATACTGGCACTATTTAGAGGGATGAAAAGAAAAAAACCCTAAAATGTACATTAGTTGCATTTACACTCACTATATCCTCCCCTATGCTGCCTTAAAATTTAATTGCTATAAATGACACTGGAACTGTTTTTTTACAGTAATGAAAAAAATTCAATAGGGAACACAAATTCTGTGAAACAATGCTGGCAATTCACAATAAGATATGGATATTACCTAAAGAATTGATGGTTGAGATTTTTGTTTCATAATCAAACTTACTTTGTTTCAAAACTGTTATCTCCCCTTTTCTTTTCCTCCTGGCTCTCTGTGAGACTCTCAAGATCCTTCCTTCAGGTTTGTCCTCCTAAAATTAGAAAGAGAAAAAAAAAAAAAGACAAGACTACAGTAACCTCACTAGCCTAGAAGTCTAGTATGATAAAACTTGAGATACTGTAGTTTAAACTGTGACTCCATTTAAATGGCTATTAACCCAGCTCTCTCCTACCTCAAACACACACTCAGATGTCTAATAGAAGCAAAGTGAGCCATCACAGCAAATGTGACAAATCACAGCAAACACAGTGAAAATGACAGGCAGAAGGACTCTCACCACTTGGCACTCAGCCAGTCAGCCTTGCCTGACCCAGGGACAGATCATGAAGCCTTCAGCAGACCTCACTGAGACACTGATAAATAACAGTACCTTTGGCATGTTCATGCTTCCAAAATAATTTAAAGGAAAACCTCTCACAGCTTTAGTCTGTTTTTTTTCAAAGGTACAATTGCTTTATTAAATATAAAATGGCACTAATACTTCTATTTTTTTTCACTGTTTTTGTATTAACAGTTTTGTGAGCACCTGAACGGATGAGCAGAGTAAGTACTCATCTGGGAAGGCAGATGCATGGAGACAAAGAAGGTACCCCCAGATTTTGCCTAAGATATTGCTATACAGAGAACCACAAATTCCCCCCCTGACAACTCTAGTGTCTTCAGCCTTTTGACAATTCAGTGGTTGCAGAACTCTACCCTTCTCCCTGAAAACTGTGCTACCTCCAGTAGCGTCACAGCTATTGGGAGGAAAACAAATATTATAGGACAACATACATTATGGGAAGGCACTGTGGTAAGCTTTTTCTAAAATGAAGAATAAATCAATAAATCCAAAAGGAAAAAAACCAAAAGAGGTGCCCCAAAGCAAATTACACTGCAACACAAGAGCAAAGCAAATTTTTGGTTATGGTTTTCAAAGGCAAATTACACTAAGGAAATCCAAAGTATTCCCTTCTTAAATGTAGTGGAGCTTTCTTTGTAAATAAATTATTGGTCTATAGTTATTTATTCATGTGCAGAATGACAAAGTAACAGGTGTTGGGAAATATGTACTCCTGTTTTTCCATGCTGAAGACATGGCAAGTCTAGCATCATTTTTCCTTTAAGTTCTTTTTGTTCTGGTCTTAAAAAAGCAGGCAAGAGCGATAAAAAACAGCTTTGATCAGTTCATTGTCAATAATATTACAATTTACTGCTGAGGCATAATTAAACTGGCAAACGAACCAACAACTTATTGTGGCTCTGACAGAGTGATGAAGTCTCTTCTCTTTGTGGACTGATGGAGCTACTGACATTGCAACACAAGGCAAAACTCCCACCCAAGTACTTGCAGCACTGGGTTTAAGATGCATACTAACAATTTCATCGGGATTCTCTTTCTTCTCCCCATTATCCCGGGACTCTTCTTTGGGAGGTAATTTTGTTTTTCGTTTCCGAATGCCTTTAGAATCATCTTCTCCATTACATTCCGTGCTGGGATTTTCCTCCTTTGGTTCTCTATCACAAGAGTAACACAATGACACAAAGCCAGTATTATTTCACTTCTCATATTCATAAAACAAGTAAAAAAAGCAAGTAAATGTGTGGGTCCCATAGTATTATACCAAATATATTCTTAGAAATACTATTGAAAATTAAGTCTGTCAAAAGAATTAATCTGAGAGACACACAATAGCAACTGCAAAAGGAAAGCTGCCAGCTTATGCTGAACAAGTTCTACATGTTTTAAACAGTGTGTCTTTTTCCATGTACCATCAAGTCTCCTGGAGAAGCAAACTGTGAAATGTTTGGGACTGCAGGGCAGTTTAGAGAGAGGAAGGCAAAGGTAATTGTTAAGTCCGACAAATCCAATTGGAGGAAGTTGGTATGTGGCTGTACAAATTCCTAAACAAGAAATCAGAACAGAAAACTTTGAAGCAATTATCTAAAAATGAAGGAAAATGTACAAAATCATAAATGTTAAAAACAGCCATATCCAGCGATATGCAATACAGAATGGACACACTAAACAGAAACATGCTCTTATGGTGAGATGAAATGCACTAGCTGAAAAAAAAAGAACTCAGAAACTGCAGTATGCTCATGTTTTCACTCACTGTCATCTATAAAACAGCTCTTGCACTTAATTATAATTAACTTACCACCCCAACCATCTCATTACTGATTATCTTAATTCCAATGACTATGAAACAGGGTGGGAGTCTGACACTGATTCATGCATCCCATAGACTGTTTTACTGCTTGCATCTGACAGCAGAACACAGCACACTCTGAGTAAAAAAGACTGCCTTCAATGTCAGTGTTAGACAAAACCAAATGTTGCTAAGGCATTTACACAAAAAACAGTGAAAGAACATTATAAACCAATGATGACACCGCAACTTGCCTATTTAATACCCCACTCTGTCCCACTATAAACATTTTATCCCACCACTTCTCTCTCGTGCTGCATTTACGCCAAATTCTTTGTTTCTATGCTTTATTATAGCACCTACTTGTTTTTTACTTGCTGGGCACATTTCTGGCTGCAAAATTTCCCTTCAGGAACAAATTCTTCTATGGTACCATAGCGGTAACAGTTTTCACAGAAAACAAGTCCATCGACTTTTGCAGTTTCCTTCAACCTTGTGGGGATCCCTGTCTTTTCGGAAAAGGCTGCACAACGACAAAAGTTAACTTCACTTAGGTAGAGGCAATACATTCCCAACCATCCTCAGCAGGCCTTGCCAAGCAAACAGAAAAACATAAGCCACACCACTCTTGTCAGAACAAGGAGTTAGTGTTTGTATGAAGTCCAGACTGCTGACAAGCAAGTTGGGTTTTCACATTGCAACAGGAGAGAGGAACCCACTGATTCTGTGATTCTGTCACTGCTTGACATGGCTATTCATGGAAGGACTGAATTTTGTGACAGGCACCACACACTGACTGCCCACAGAGTCATCGCTGCTCAGAATCCATGACCTCATCTCCTGCTGATATGCCTATACCTAAATTTGGGAGAAAAGGGTTGGGGGGAGTTATCTTTATTAAGTGAAATTATTTCTGGAAGCAAATCACTGACTACAGTCTGCAGTCTAGCAGCAGTTGCTCAACCTGCCTGAGGTCCACCAAAAGTGAAAAATCACTAAACTTGTAACAAAACAATCTTCAAATACTAAGTTACTCACTGCTCCTAGGCTGCAATTTCCCCACAACAGGCATATAGCCTAGGAGAGGATATATCCAGGAAATAACGCAGTTTCTTTCCCTCACAAGCAAGTATGAAGCACTGCCAAGTACTCTAGCCTCTAGAGCAGGTTGTTGCCTTTGTACCTCCCCAAAAGGCAAATTTCAAGTCACAAACTATTTAGGTTGCTTAAGCACTGTACTGTCTTTGAAAGCAGAGTCAAATGAACTCATAGGATGCAGGCTATCTCCCCTAGAAGAATACATAATGTATGTTATATTTACACACCAGCATCATAAGTGGTTCAAAACAACTATTCTCACAATGGAAAATTTTAGCAGTTTTTACTTTTGGAGAGCACTAAATTAATCAAGGACAGTGTAAGGTAGCAGCAGAATGCTTACTTGATATGTTTATATGTCCATAAACCAAGTTTAATTCAGTAGAATCACAATTTTTTTGATTAGGTTTGCCAGACCGTAGGGGATGCAGTTTCATGCTTTACTGTCAGTAACTGTGATCTCTCAGCCTAAGCAGAGAATCTGTTCTGCTACTACAGTATCAAAATTTTGCTACTCTCATCACAGATTTGAAACTTGAATTAACTACCACTGCCTTGCTACGGAACACATTAACTGTGGTCTGAAGCTTCAGACCTCAGGGGGAGCCCAAACCACTTTCCCACCAGTGTTAACGTTCTGCATGACAATCATGATCTAATAGCGAGGGAGCAGCAAAGGAAAGCTCTCACTGCCTTCACTTCTTGTGTTTATAGGGATGATTATGAAACAAAAATTGTGGAGTCTGCTTTTCAAAGGACTTACAGAATGCATATTTTAAAAGAAAGTTGATAAAATGTAATACCAACAAGGAAAAAAGCTTGGAAGTTGTAAATACTCGCAAAACCAGTTGCGATATTTTCTTGCACGCTACTCCATCATTACTGGAGTCAGTGGAAAAAGATTGCAGTAATTTATGACCACATAAACCAACTTTCCTTGAACAAAACAGGTGATTTTTACTTCAGTATTTTAAATCCAGGAAACACCTTATCTGGTAGATAGATACTACAACTCTTAGAATTTTACCATTCCAGATAAACACTAACTGTTACTACACACTGATTTTAATGCTGCAAAAAAGCATAGTCGGCAGGAGCAAGGCATCTGTGTGGGTACACACTGCATAGCTAACACTGACATCAGTGGTGGCCGCTGAGCTGACCATATGAAGGCAATTTGCAGTGCACAGATGAACTCTAGGCAGTTAGTAAAGTCTGTGGGCAGTCTGGAGAACCAGCTCAACAAAAATAACCTCTAAAAAATTCTTAATAATTTAAAGAAATTTACTGTTTTGCAAATTAAATAGAGGGAAATACCAATTCTAAATGTAGAGAAAATTACTGTAAGGAAAAAATTGTGGCTGTAATTGAACTTCAGATGTTATATAGTGGAATTATTTCCTTTTAACTTGAAATTAATTTATTTTCATACTAATTTACATCCCAAGAAATGGGTTACTTCATCAGAGATACTCTGTCCATTAAAGCAAGTAAGTTGGTTTTTTTTTAATTTTGGAGGCAAGCTTTAAGGAAAGCTGGTACATTAAAGAAAATACAGTCTAGCACAGAAAATGTTTACTGCTTCTTAACTGACCTTCTTGAGCAGTTGGAACCATCCAGGTTGTAGTAGCAGTTGCCTTTTTTACACTTTCCATCTCAGTTTCATCTGTAATTACTTCCAGGGCCCCAAATTCATTGACTCTAAACTGTAAGACAAAACAAATGCCATAGAGCATAGCAAAAATTTACTAGAAGTCTCTTGAAGTATCTTCTATTCAATATAGTTTTGCATGGTGTCCTCGCCCATTGCCTATTTTCTATTTGTTTCTGCTTATCCCCATGGAATTCAAACCAAGCCTTTCTTATTTCTATCAAGCCAAATATGAATTCATTTTGATATCTATAAATATTAATTTGCAATAGATACTGATACAGATGCCTCCACATACAGATCAATATCTAACTTACACACATAAAAAGAATCAGTAACAGAAATTCATGGGAACATCCCTTAACCATATGCTTTTCATTGCCAGCAAAATAACACACTCCAGACACCGAGTATTCTTTCTGAGGACAGGGGAGCTGAATGAACATCACACACCAAATGCTTCACGGAGTACAGAAATTTCAGCATCCTCTGAAAACACAGTACTTCTCCACTATAAAGTGCACATAAACAAACATCTCAAGGCAGTTTATGAGGTGTTTAATTACATGCTGAATGTGATATTACCATCAGCCAGACACAAGGCTCAACAATGCCCCACATGCTGTGCTTACAATGGCGCACTGCAAGTTACAGCCATCCTGCTGCCAGAAGGAAAGTTTCTTCGCAATGCTGTAGTGATTACAGCACCGCCACATGAAAATAGCTTCTGCTTCCCAGTCACTACGTGGTTTGCAGGCCCAGCTGGTTGCACGGGTTTAGCTCAAGGCAGTGTTTTGTCCCTGATCATCTGCTCCGAACAGCGAAGGGGTGGCTTTGCCACAGAGAACAGGTCTTTATCAGTGTGGTGCTCTCACCAACAGCTTTCAACAGGGAAAATTATGTCTGAGAGAGTCCTTCAGAGCTTCCCAGCACCCACCAGAGAGGATATTCCTTCAAGGCCACAGCACGATGCCTATTTCTGTTTCTCTGGTCAGGCAACTTTACCTTGGGAAAATGAGAAAGGGAATAATTGCCTGGCCCTACACTGACCCTCTCTGTGCCTCCAGAGGCTATTGAACACATCACTCCCCCTCACTTTGGACTCTGCCATGCTAGAGTACTGAAAATAAGCCATTCTGGCTGCAAGCAAAGGTGATCCCCATATACACACACCAGGGCAGTGTGCTTTCACTAATACAGTCCTTCCAGCCTTAACATTTGCAAAGAGCCAACAGGTCCTAAAGAACGTGAACAGATAAGAAATAATAAGCTGAGGGGAGGGAAAGGAAGAAGAGGCCTTCACACAAATATGACATCTGGAGCTAAGATTTTTACTTGTGATCAGCTGTGCTCACAACAGATATGAAAGCATGGACAAACTGTTGATAAAACCATCTGGACTGAAATACCATGAGTTCAACTTTGAAAGGCAACCAAATGCAGTAAACACCACGTGCTGATACTTCAGTTTGTGGAGAGACATTCATGCTGTTCCACCCAAAGAAAAGCAGTAGAGTTACTATTCAGAAGAGTCTTACAGCTGACTTATGCACTCAGTCTTGTTCCTATTTTGGTTAAGCTCATTTTTGCTATTGGTGCTTTGCTGCCTCTGCAACAGGTGGATGCTAGAGAGAAAACCTTCCCTGCTTTCAAGGGCTCCAACTCTGCAAAAGCTGTCTCACAGCAGGCAAGCTGTGAACGTGGGCCAAGACACCTGCAGGTTGCTGCAGCCTACCAGCCAACAGGGCGCAGGGACATTACTGACCAGCTCTTGGAAACACTCTCCCACGCCTTCGTACTGTATCTATCAGCTGGAACATCCATGCACCAAAGGTATTTCTGAACAGTCCTGGGATACCTAAATACCTGGGATACCTAAATACCTGAGATATCTCTGCATGATTCGATCAATGTCCAGTCCTGACACCACACACATGTTCCTCCTCCCCTGGGGCCTCCTGTGGAATGCAAGGACATCACCCCAGGTAATGCAGTGACCTGCCAGCCCCTTCTGGCTCCAGGGGGCTGACTGATAGGCACCAAACAATGGAAGACAGATGGCGGTAGGGAAGGCTGCTCACAGCTACTCTTTCACTGGAGGCTGTTAACAGCAGCAAGAACTGAACCCTTATGGAAAAGCTCTTCAACAGTCAGGCCAACCATGCTAAGATGGTCTCTGTGACGGGGAGTGACAACTTGCCACTGCCTTATCAGGCACAACAGTCCAACTGGGCACTGCCTCACTGACTGGTGTAACTCTTCTTTTTGCCTGCAGCCTTGCCTTTACCAGTGTCAGAGGCTTCCAGCCCCTGTTTGGATGCAAACTTGAATTCATGTCTGCTCTCACTCCCTATTTCCCCAGCAACACCATCAGCACTACGCCAAGGTCTTTGTGGCTAACCAGAACAATGCCTCAGACCTGGGAGTCATACTCTGGTTTTAGCTGGGGAGGAAAAGACATGAACAGCTTGTGACAAAGGTTAACTGCTTGAAAACAGGATGAATAGATGTACGAAGCAGCACACTGCACAAAGTTATCACAGGATAAAAGTTGCCAGAGCAACATGCCAACTAGTGTCTACTGTTGGAAGCATGACAAAAAAGGATCTCAATTAACAGTGGTTTATGTGCCTATGAAAAAATTCAACACATTTGTAAGTCTCTTCTACTTAGAGTGTAGAAAACCTGAAAGTAAGGGTTTCATCATAGCATTTCCTCCAAGCCAAAATACAGTAAGAGCAGTCCTCACAGACACTTCCCTAGGTGCCTTGACAGTTTGGAAATTCACAGGTGATATACAGGGAAAGAGTGCCTTTGAGCTAACTTCTGAGGATGGATCCACAGCTTTCTAAGAAGTAAAAATTTGTTTTCAAGTCACAAAACTCCCTAAGTAAATATAGAAATTTGCATTGGATGAAGGGATTTCCCTTCAATCTGCCTTCATTGCATCAAACAGTAAAATTCCCCCTGACAGAAACAAAGTCAGGCCATTACCAAGTACTTTACAAATAAACTCACAAAAAAGACTGATTTTTGTCACTTCAATGTTCTTAAGAGAATAAATGATAAGGTTTGTTTGGTATAAATTTAATCCACTTGACTTCTGTCAAATGCCTGTTGGCAAAATTTAAGTAACCTCTTAAGATAATTCTCTGTCCCACACTACGGAGCCAATGGTCTTAAAAGATCAGACAGCAACAAAGAAGAGAAAAAAAACTTCAACAGCTTTCCTGAGTAAATTCACAGTAAGATAAACAGGAATAAATATAACATCTGGAAAGAAAATTTAACTTCCAAAGTTTCATGTAAAGGTAAGCAATGAGGGCAAAAATACACATGTTCAATTAACTGCAATTCTTTTAACGTAAATGTATTGTAACTGAGTTGGCAGGACGAGTCCAGCTGCTAGCAGGTAAGTATACAATACAGAACTTATCCAGCTGCCTTGTCTGCAGTTTCCACAAGGTTCAAGAACTGTAGCTTCCTTTTAAACATAATTAGAGATTCCTTCCACTCAGAGCTGAGATACATTTTCATGTTCTCGGGAAATGATGCCCTGATATACTAAAACTTCGTCTTATATGACTGTTCATTTTATCCCCAGGAAAATTTTAATATTCATTCAACAGATAACAAACATACTGAGGGAAGCCAAGGCTTAAATAAATAATAATCAAACATTCTCAATACTTTTTGAACCATTTCTATCCGTCCACATGCTGAAAATTACTTTCAATAAACATTTTCAAAAAAATTAAAATTGTATGAAAATTTACACAGGACTAGAACAAGTATTATAAGCCACTGATAGAAGCCTTTGTCTATTGCAAGCAATAGTATCACACAAAGTATTTCATAAATGTTTCAGAAGCAGCCAGACATTCTGTTACCAGTGTCTCTACTGAAAGTCCATTCTTGAACTTCTTTCTTGAAAAACCTCCTTTTATGTTTTAATTTCCACATACTCATAGTCAGTTTGTACCTATATTTTTTAAGCCACACTACCATATGGATTACATAGCTGTAGTTCCCTAAAATTTACTCTCTTGGCATATGATAAAGCAAGGAATTATGTACCTCCTCAATCTTGATTTTATTGCACTAAGCCCAAGGTCCTTCTGTTCTTATGAAAATCTTCTCCATCTTCCTGTTCAGCCTGTCATTCTTTGCCCACCATGTGCTGTGCTGAACCACAGAAATCCCAGGGAGCATGACAAAGCATAACACCAAAAGTGGACTGCTGCTGTCTCTCCTCCAGTGGGTTTAGAGCATTTCCATTTCTAATGGAAGATCTTTGCCTTATCCTGCTGGCTGGAAGACGCTGTAGTTTTATGTAGGGGCAACGGAATGTTAAAAGGGCTTTTGGTTCTCTTTTCCATAGTTCATAAAACTATTCTTGAGCATTTGTCTCTATGTGGGATGAAAAAAATTGCCAACAATGCAAAATGTTTATCATATTGTAGATTAATTCTTATACACTCAAACCTGTTAGGAACAAATACGTAAAATCTAGTTTCAAATTAAGTCCCCACTGTTACATGCGTCCAAGTCAGAGCAACACAGATCAGACTATCAATGCTTGCTGTTACTTGTGCCCTCTTAAGAATGTAAAAGATCTCATCAGTTCCCACATATATCAGATCAGAATAAAAGTTCCTATCATTTTATATATGGTAAAATTATTATTTGGAAGAACTGACAAATAAAAACAAAGAAAAAGGAAGAACAACTGAAGTGCAAAGGAGAAACAAAAAAGAAACCCCCACATATGTTAATACACAGCTTTAAAATAAATTAGAAAAATCATCCAACACTACCATCTACTGGGCAAGATAAGGACAAAGAGTTCTTTGCAATAAAGACAATTGTTGCTGCATTCTGACAGTAACTTCAGCAACAAAACATATCTTGACACCACAACAGTGATTGTGGACACACTCAGAAGAAACCCGCAAAATTTTTATTATCCAAAACAGAAGTAAATTGAGTAAATGCCCAATGCTCTTTATGCCTATGAAGCAGCTAAGCTTAAAGTAGCAGAATTCCACAGCAGTTTGTCAAGAGGACAGACACCTGGGACTTCAGTGATATAAGCCAAAGAACTACACTCTGATCTCTGGCTAGCCAAAAGTTACCATTATTCTTGATGTTAATCACCATTTAGTCACAGTGGTTTCAGTGGGATTGCTCAAATAAATCAGAGCTTTTCTGGCATATTACAGCTCCTCATCTTTTTAAAGAGAAGGAATCATCTGTCACCACTGAATTGTCCAACCACATCCTGCTACACACCAAACTATTTTTTACATATTACTTAAGTTAAATAAGTTGTTAAATACCTGACATTGTCCATTCATCCAGACCCCTCTTCCCTGTGTGATACACTCGTTACATGCACAATCACATACTATTTTTTTCCACAGAATCCCTGCTCCAGGCAAGGGCTGGATAGCATTCAGAAAAATGAGGCAGCTGTTGGTATTTTTATGCTCTTTCTTCAAGCAGTAAAGCCAGTCTTATTTACTCTACATGGTTTGAAAGCAGAATGACTGTTTATTTTCTTTTTTAAAAAACCCCAGCATACAACAAAGAGCATGTATCTAAAAAAGCTTTAGGCACTCTAGCAATTGCTGTTACAATGCAGTGCAAAGTAACTCCTGAAACAAAATCTCTGTTCTCAGCCACTTAGAAAAGAAAAAAAAACCTCTCTTGGTAGCTCTTCATCCTTCTGAGTACTCTGCTCCCAGCTTATTTTAAAGCAGTCAGTAAGAATGTGACCCCTTACATTTGCTTCATCACAAAATTTTGACTCTTTCAGGGATAGAGAATGTTAGGGAAATGTGTTCCTGCCCCTGACAATTCTGCTTCTTCAATGATGAGAAAGGATCCTGCCTGCACACTGCTACTCTGCAAGTATGGCAAAAGACAAACTTAAGTAGGATCACAGGGTATCTAGAGCTCCCTAAACCATAATCAGCAGAGATTAAATTCCTCACCATGACCAACGGGCAAGGCCAGACCCACTCTCATTGGAATGGTGCAGTCAGCAAGAAAGTAGTCAAGCATTCCACCAATCTTGGATTGATTTTAAGATACTTCAATAACACTGCAATAAGTAATCCTGAAGTAACAAAGAAGAGCGAACAATTTGCATCTAAAAGGAAAGGGTTTTTTGCAATCTGGGCAGGCACAAGCAGGAAAGAATTGCTATCAAATTATATCCTTCCAAAAATAAAAATAATAGGAGCATTCTCTCATCACTGCTGAACAGAAAGCTTAGGTACCATCAGAAAACATATACCTTTAGCAAGAGAGACTGACATTTCCCCAGCATATACCAATACCTCAGTCTTGTCTGCAGTAATGTTTATCTACTTTATTCTTAGACACTCCTCAGGCTCTTCCAAACCCCCCCATCCAGCTTCAAGTGCTCAAGAATTATCTTAGTACCAGAGGGCTTCCCACTGATTTCTCTACACTGCAAACTCAGTCTGCTTTATTATCTCCACTTGAGTAGGAAATTGCAGCTAAACAGACTTTCTTAAGGTGACACATAAATCAGCAACAGAGCCAGAAGTCAAGGCCTGCCAAGATGACGCTTATTGATCCAGAAGTTGACTTACAAGGCAACCCTGCCTGCAAACTATTTTGGCCAGAATATTTCTAAATACAAAATACTAATATCTCATGGGAAGCCCAAGCTAGCAACAAATAAAAAATGGCTACCTGCCAAAAATTTGGTTCCAGTGAGTTGTTCAGCACTGTGCAGGAAGGCTGTGGTAGAAGCAAGTGCAGTGCTAAGCGCTCCTCTATGGGATTTACTTACAATAATCACAAAACTATTCCTTTTCCTTCCCAAAACCCTCTGCCTAGTTCTTCACAAGTTTAACAGCATCTACAGCTAATGGCCCAGGAGATTTTGTGGTAAAATACCATATGATCACTTAAGGGAAGACTACCATGACTATACATGAGGAAACCCAAATAAAGATCCAAAGGCAAACCTAAACCCAGCATTTCTTCCTTTGAAGTTTTAACAATTTTAATAGTGAAAATTCCTTTTTTTGGTGTTCTTTTTTCTTACATAAGGTTGACTCATTTTACGACATTGCAAAGTTTAAACCAGAAATCTATGGCAATGAAGCAGAGCAAGAGCTAATTAATTGCATTACATTGCAACAGAATAAAGTTAATTTCATATGGAAAGGACCAGGCCACTAGATAGATCTGCTGGGGCTCACACAGGGTCAGAGAAAGTGCCTGTCTACCTTGCTTTCTGCTCCCTATGCTACTCCTCACCACCTTCTCTGAATGGAACCCCTCTCCTTTTTGGAGCAGCACCTTCCCAGTGCCGGCAGTGATTTAACCAGCTACCAGTAGTTGATATTTCCCATAGAAACCACCCTCACGGACTCTCCCTGCCTCTCCAGATTCAAAGTACAGCACATGCTGCCATGAGAGAACAGAAACAGCTTTGCACTGAAAAAGCACTATATTAAGTCATTGCCCGAGACACTACTGATGTTTCTATAACAATGTGAGAAAAAAAGTTGTTCTTAAATCATTCATTATCTCAGGCAAGCTTGAATGCAATTTCAGAACAGGAAGGTGGAAGGATGTACTTTACTGCCTCGAGTTGATGCACCCCTGCATCCAGAAACACAGCAATCCAAACCACTGTTACCCTCTTTACAGCACTGCTGGAAATACCAAACACCATTGGCCATTACTCCACCATTCAGTTCCACTACCCTAGCTGGTTTCCTACTATATTTGCTGCCCAACTTTATTTACAGGTTAATTTCTTCATTATCAAATTTTAATTTTTTTTCTTTATGTTTAAGCACAATTTGCAAGCTGGAAATAATGACCAAAATTCTGTCCACGCAGTATGTAACTGCTCACTTTCCAAACACAGCACTAGAAAATGCATTTAGAAGTACTTCATAAACTTCTGTCACTGCAGTAGGAAGTGACTGTAAATTATTACAGCTTTTCCAATTTAATGAGTATATTTAAATCTTGAAGCCATGGTGTTACTGTGTGCACTCAGCACAGAGATTTAAAAAAAAAAAAGGAGAAAAAAGAGAAGCATTTCACATTTACATTCACACCATGCAGAGTAACTGGTAAGCACTGATGTTTTTCAGATGAGCATACATTACTTTGCCTGCCACATGAAGGCATTCTGTAATTTGTAAACTATTTTAAATTCTACTGGAATTCAAGTTTTCTGTTTTATTTAAACATCTTGAAAGAACTAATATACAATGCTAAAATTTTTGTTCACAGTCTTCAGTGCATCATACTGTACAATTTTTAATTCTCCCTATTCCCTGTGTAATTTGAAATTGTAGCATTTTCCACAACTACTCACTACTTATCTGTCACACAGCATGCTCAAAGCAGCGTTCAAGGAGTGTTAACTATTTTTGCTGAAGATTTTTAACCAAATCTGTATGAGAATGTATTTCCACAGCCTTCTCCAACTACAAGTGACAAAACCCTAACAATTAACAGTGTCCAAAGTCATAGGAGAAGAACATTCTCAGCATTTTATTGGTATAGAAACAGACGCTGGAATAAGAGACTGTGGCATGGCTGAGAACGGAAGCTTGGTATCTGATTTGGCTCCCTCTTTTTGGTTAGACTGGGAAGTGAGTGCCCCCTGCTGCAGCCCATCTCACTGAAGTCTGATAGGCATGAAACTGCCTACAGGACTTCCTAACAAAAAGAAAGAATCCAAGTATCTATTCCCGATTTAGATGTTCTTCTGTATTGTAAGAAAAATGTTCAAGAAACATTTTGCTCTTCTTACAATAGTGTTTTACCAACTTTTATTAATTCAGGAACTCATACTCACAAAAATGAAGTGGTTCTAAAAAGAGTGGTTGCTCATATATATTTGCCTGACAATCCCAGGCTGGATATTAATACAGCACACCAGAAAAGAGATTTCTTAAAACATGCGTTTGTTAAAATAGGCATGAAACTTCATCATGCAAGCAGTAAAGACAAGCAAATGCTATTTGCTTTATAGGACTAAAAATAAGGACTTCAAGTAGGTAACTCTCTAAAATGTCTGTATTTAAAAGCAGCATTTCAACATTTTGGCATAGGTTTAACTTAAATGTTAATATGCTCATACAATATAGTGTACCAAATCTGACTGTTCAAAGACACTCTAATCTCTTACCAAGCTGTAAAAACAGAACATTTGTATTTGAATATGTTGGTATTACAGTGTTTTACCAGATTTTTCAAGTGCATTTCAATGTAAATACACAACAATGGTTTGATAACTTTGGTGAAACAATTCTATTACAATTTTTGAAAGACACATGCAAGCTTACAATAAGTAACTGCTATGTAAGGTCATTTTCTTTAAGGTCAGGACACAATAATAAAATACTCTGTGATCAGGAGAGAACAAGTAAATAATCCTAATTAACTTTATTCTGAGAATTCCACAAAGAACATAACATATCTTCCATGATCACACTTACAGTTTCGAGTGATTAGTCACCATTTTAACCATCAGTATTTAGAAGCAGTGCTGAAATATAAGTTGTTACAATTATCATAAAAGCTTAAATGTCCTTACTATTTTAACAGCTCCAGTTGTTTTGATATCTGTGGAAACACCTAGTTTCTCACTGAATCTTGATGTTCCCTGGTACAGTGACCTCCTCAGGCTAATTTTGCATTGTTAGAAAATATTCTTCCTTCAGTCAGTCTGAAAATGGCTCCATTTCAATGTCATCCCTTCAAACCCTTGCTTTTGTATTTAAAAAATGCAAACAAGCAAACAGCTCCCCCACTCCCCCCCTCCAAACAGTAACCCAGAAAGGAGCTGCCTGGCCAATACTCTGTCACCATTCTGGGTAGACTACTACTGCATCTCTGGATGCACCTTCCCTAACGCTTGGACCAAAGAAAGGATCTCTGTCCAAAAATCAAATTTCTGTTTGTTTCCAAATTTAAATAAATAAATAAACAAACTAAAACAGCAGCTTTAAAATGAAGCTCATGCTTTCCTGAAAAGGAAATCTTCTTACATGATGTCTCGAAGCTACCCTAGGCTACTTCCCAGGTCCTTTTCCTTACTTTACATGGAAACTTTCCCATTCCTCTACTAATTAGTGACTCAAACTTTGCTTCAGTTTTGTTTGACCTAGGGTAACCACAACTGTAAAAAGAAGAAACCAGTGATTTATATGAGATTATGATATTTTCCTGCACTGTTATTGCTCACATATTTCAATAGTATGGTTCCCTTTCACAAAATGTTGTGTATTAAAATAGAAAGAAATTGTAAAAGCCTGGACTTAAAAATACAGAAAATACTGGTACAGATACCAGGGATGCGAAAGCTCATTATAGCCTTGGCTATCATCATCACCACGAGATGATGAAGTCTGAAATCCTGAAAGAAGCCAGTGAAACAAATAGTGAACCAGCAGCACTGGACTTCAGAAGAGGCATCTGTTGGCTTGTTCAGAGATCTGTTTGGCAGGATCATACAGGAGACTGTTTTAAAGGGTAAATAGTCCCAGGAAATCTGTCTCTCTCTCTCCAGGGACTTCACACCAGGAGAAGGAGGCATGTCAATGTGCAAGAAGTTAAGCAAATGTGGATGAAGGCCAACATGAATGAACTAGGGACTCCTGACTTCAAAAAGGAAAAGGAGGCAAGCAGAATGTGGAACAGAAACTTTACAGGGAAGGTATAAAGTGATATTGCTGTAGTGTACAGTGATGGAAATTTATTCTACGGTTCCGCAATTAAAAAAAAATTCAAACAAAACCACAAAACAAACAAACAACCTAAACACCAACAGAAAAACACATTCACAACACATATGTCCTGAATTTCAAACATTTTTTGACTCTTTACTTCAACAATAGAAATCCTATCAGGCATCAAAAGATAAAAAGTTGTTTTAAATGCCACACACTTTCTTGTGAGATTCCTTTCAAGAATAATCTATGAGCAAACCACTTTAGTTTGAATGATATGAAAATACAGACTTTAATAAACAGGAAATAGGTACAAGACAGTCTCTAATAACAAAATTGCAAGCACAACAAAAGACACCTTCTTACGACACAGTAAAAAGTATGAGATAAATAAAAAGAAACTGAAAACAAAATAAAATACTTATAGTTTACTTCAGGAAACTCAACCAGTGTGAAAAATGTAAGCAAAATTACTACTCTAATATAATTCAAACTTCTAAACTGTACCAAGCTCAGAAGCACTCACTTTATTCATCTTTCTAGGCACCCACATGACAAAGGCACAGCAAAAGTAAACTATTTTTAGAAATGAAAAGAACTAAGAACGTAAGACTGTGAGAGTCAATGACAGTATGAAAATTCTTACTGATACAGTAATATAATGCTCTAAGTGGACTGCATTTTCACACTTTTGAGATTTCTTTGGGATTTTGTGCATTTGATTAATTCTGTCTATATAGTGAGGCAGCGCTAATTTATGCCTTCCTACGGGGATGACGGCTGTCTGTGCCAGCACCACAAACTGAATCAAGAAACTCCAGAGCTTAAACCTAACAGGCTACAGTCTCTTAACTCAGAACTGCAGATTCATGTTTTATTCATAAAGCAGATACCTACACACCAGCTTTTCAAGTGCATTCTTTTGTCATTTAACATTTTTATTTCACTTACTGAAAAAATTACATATCTTACCTTTAGGTCACTTCCTGGCAAAGTACCTATGCCATCCTTCCAGTCCATTGCACTAAATACATCAAACTCCTGACCATTTCCACTAGAGGCAGATTCATTCATGATGCATGTACTAAAAAAAAAAAAAAAATTAACTGAAAATTCTGTAAGTGGTTTAATGCTTCTATCACCAGATATTTCTTCTAACACATTTCACAGATTTGTATCAAATGCTTCCCTCTGCACACTGGCAACATGGACAACTGACGACAAGGGTGATAATATACATGATGTAACAAAAGTAAGGGGAAATCTTTCTAAAGCTTTGAAGAAAATACCTGTTTCACACACTAGGAGGCAATGAGACTGTACTGGAGAGAAAAGAAAAATTTCAAACGGCAAATAAATTGACATGAGGAAAACATTTCAAGTACACTTAAAAACATCTGTTCTGGGAAAGGCAAGACATGAGTGCATGTCTATAATAAATACATTAAGCACTGATTAACAGAACTGCATTACCTTAATACTGGATATCATGCTGATGTGAATGCTTTACCCAAGTCCAAATTAAAATTTCAAAATTAATTCGAAACTGTCAGTTTCCCAGTCTGACTCAGGACACTTGAATATTCTTTATCTGTTTCCATACAGTTTCACTAAATTTTGAATTGCATTTGTTAAAACTTATATCCCTGTAGAGAAGCACATATACAGCACAGAAACATACTGCTTTGCAAGAGTTGACTTTACTGGCTCCCTCTGTTTCAGAACAGTGAATGGAGAGAAGGTATTATTTATCTTCAGAAATAGTGCATCTGGACATCCCTTTCTGTGGTAAAAAATTTGCACAAGCAACAGAAGCACACCCCACTTGCCTCTGACCCCGGCTTCAGCTCACCACTTGTCACTGGCACAAGCACACCTTCAGTTGCACTAAAGTGCAAGTGTTTCTAGCAGCCAGTTGTGAGCTCCACCAACATCTCCCTTCCCACTTCTCACAAACTCAGCAATCTTTAAATCTATGGCCTGGCACCTAATTTACTATTTGTTCAATGAGGAATCTGACTTACTAACTTTATTTCTGAAGCACTTCTGCACTATGCCTAGTAGCTGAAATAATTTGTGGCAAAATTAGCTGTCATTTTTTGTGAACTATTAGCAAAATCTCACCACTTTTGAAATTTGCACTTTCCAAACTTTTTGAAATGCAAACTTTCTGAACTTTCAAACAAACATTTTCTAAACCTCATGCCCCATCTGGAGACTGCAAACGTTTGCTGCAAGAATCAGTATTTGAAATTCAAATAGATAGAGAGTTTCCTCACAGCTTAACCTTGTTTTCTAAAATGTAACTTCTTAGTCCCACTCTGAATCTGCAAATACTCTCTGGAAATCTTGACTTTTCACAAAAAAAAAAAAAAAAAAAAAACCAAACCAAAACAAAAGGTGCTATTTGTTCACCCTGATAACAGAAAAAGACACAAACCAAGCAGAAGTAAACTCAGGTCATCTAGAAGCTTTTTATTGATACTTTGTGGGGAAAAATGCTTAGTTAACTTTGTTGCATGAAAAACAATCGAATTTACATTGTATTCATCAGAAAAACAGTATCAACCACTGTAACAGCACCACTACAGACAGATAATAGTTTGCTTTGGGGTACATAATGTTAACTCCCTTGAGCTTCTCCTTGGTTTCCTCTTCTAGCAGAGCTCTTTAAAATCCTGAGCAACACCTGACTCCATGAGTACTTTCATTACACTACAGCAACTACACAGTATCAACAAGATAACAGGAGCTGGACCTCAGTCAGTTTCCACTGCTAAGAATGAAAGCTTCTGCATTCCCCTTCATTTCATATGGCAGGCAAGGTTCACAGAAAGCTCTTTGAGAAAACTTTGTTTTTCAGATGACAAGTTTGAAGTAAGAAGAACCACATGATTCAATGCATCTTCCCCACCTTTAGGTTATTCTCTGCGAGAAAGTATTGAAAACCATAACAACAATGTACAAAAATTAATTTTAAAAAACATCAATAAATCTAAACAAATTCAGTTGCAAACTGAGAAATTCCCCAAAGCCATAGACCTCATCTTTTAAAATCACTCCCAGGCAAAATCCACCACCCTACCTCATGGGAAGCTCCTGCAATACAACTTGGGATCTCTGCTTGATCTGAGTGCCAAGTACCACTGCAAGCCAATTCAAGCAGGCTTGACCAAACTGAACTGCAGCACAGTGGCAGTGGCACAGGCCTTCCCTCAAGAACACAAGACCCAAGCTGCTAA
Organism: Dicrurus megarhynchus; assembly: GCA_013399195.1. Lineage (NCBI taxonomy): Eukaryota > Metazoa > Chordata > Aves > Passeriformes > Dicruridae > Dicrurus > Dicrurus megarhynchus. Next base: position 2,159,301 of record VXAD01000394.1, on the reverse strand, counting down.
GGAGTAGCTGAAAAATTGGATCTCTCCAGATACCCATGAAGTTTTAAGGACATGAAACATGCTAGTTCAAGCACATTGGCGGAACAAGCTCCCCAAGATTAGCCTGGCTAAGCAAACACAAAACTGTGTTCTGCATTAACTGAAGTCTCTAAGTAATCTTAAACTATCATCCTATTTAGAGGACACTTCAACCCTCCTGTGGTTTATTACAGAAAACATGCTCCAATGATTTCTGCAGAAGGTATGACAGAAGTTGGGAAAAGACTTGGAAGGCTGTGGAGAAATGCTTCCTCTCAGCAGGCACTGTACCACAGAGCAAGGAGCATAGGACAGGACAGCTGCTCTATCAGATGCTGTCATCTCCCATAGCGCCGCTCTCATTATAGACATGAAAATTACATGGGGGTGGGAAACTGAAAGAGTCTAGCCTACTTAGGCAGGGAGTAAACCATGAAGTGTAATAAAAAATTGGTAACAGAAATGTTCAGGGCATGCTTGTCTCAAGAAAACATACAAATTCTGATTTAACTGCACCCAAGAAACTTTCCTCAGGTAACAAACAGCAATAATGATACATTCTAAAGATGTCTAAAGACATTTGTTATTGCTTTCCTCTTGAAATTAACTCAAAGTCAAAGGCACAGTCTTTTTATGTTTTGCATTCTGCAGCCTTCAGAAGTGTTCTTGGTGGGGATGAAAAGGTCATAGGGCAATGCAGATAAAAATTAATTTACAAAAAGGAATAACTTTTAACAAAATATCTGCTTCCAGCTTTGCTGAATTTGAACAGATGAAAGATAGGCCTTATCCCTCTACTAATGACAGTAAGAAAGGAGATCCAGACCAGTAAAGTTGTTACAGCAATGAGGTACTAAAAAAGGATGAAATCATTGCAATATTTACATCTAAATCTCAGGACAAAGAAAACTAAGGAATGTCTTACCTACTTATTTTATTTTTTGTTTTTAAAGCTCTGATGTAGTTCTTTGAACTAGTATAACTCCTTCTATAATGATTTCATCTGCTATCACTGCTGCTGCTGCACTGCCAGAAAAGTAGTAAAAACACTAGATGAATAAGGGGCAATGCCTGTCAGTGAATGCCATCTGATGTGAAGGAAAGGACTTAATAGTAAGAACTTGGAGCAGTCATCTTCCAAACGCATCTCCAAAATCCGCCTTCAGGGATGTAACTGTTTCTCAATCTTCACAGCCATTAGAGAAGCGTGCTGCATATTAATATTTCAACATTAACTTTGTTTCAGACATATGTAATAAAGTCATTAAAATAAACAAACATATTAGATAAGATTAAGACACATCCTTTAGAAAAACTTTCATTTTTACCAACTGGTTTAAAAATAAATCAGTACCTCACAGAGGAGATACTTACTGAGAATAACAGTCTAAAAATTAGATAGTTTCATCTGGTGAGAGACTGTCTAAAGATATAAAGCAAAGTTCCATACTGATCCTCTCCCCAGCTGACAGCTCCTATGAGGAGAAGCAAAACTGGGAACACACGCCAGGGGAGGTCACAGCGAGTGACACCAAAAGTGAGTTCCAAGGGAAAATTATCCCAAGAGAGACAATATCTTTTTGGAGCCAAGCCATAGTCCCTCTTCCCCACCAGACAGGGTGACACCAGCACTGATGGATGTTCAGAAACAAAGGCAACAGGTGAGGCATTTTGTCCCAATATTGTATGCATTTATTGTGGACATCTCCAAGGCTGCCGTGTGCAGCACCCATGAGCTAAAAGGACACATTTTCCTTAATCCAGTAAATGAGGAAAACAATATGGATCTGAAGGGAACAACTCAGCGTACCAAAGCTGCAAATACACCAACTTCTAGACACCAGGGACAGGTGGATATTTGGCTTAGTTTTATTTAACATGTAAGAATGTGAATACTACCAGCACTGACTTGTTACACTCCCAAAGCCACATGAGGTGGAATTACCCCTCGCAGTGTAAGTTCCCTATATTTGACAACAGTAGTAAGTTTGAGCTTCATGACAGCAAAAGCAAAGCCAATGGACTGCAAACCCACCGGGGTGAGCCCTGCTCCTCTCTTTCAGCTGGGCACACCCCACACTTGCCTCTTTCTCAACCCTCATATTTTTGCACCAGACTCTTCACTTAAAGAAAAACAACCACAACAGGAACAGTGCAGGAAATGGTAAAATTCTTTGATGCTACCCACCACATTTTAATATGTGTTTTTCTCTTGTACCTGTTGAAAGGTTTAATTATTTTAATATTTCATTAAAAGAAGTATTTTCAAATATATATTTTCCTCAGAAATCTCATTCTTAATTGTTTAGAAACTACTTTACTAGTTCTGCCATATTTCTATTCTCTGTGTTGAAAAGTTGTTTGGGTAAATTTCACTATTTTGCATGTTGCTCATGAAGTTTATTACAAACAAGGTATTTCAAAAATGAGATATATGGCTTTTATATGTATTCACAAAGGGACATAGCTTAAAATTCTTAGCCACTCAATGTTTGTAACAGCAGAAGGACCAGAGCTCCTATTGATGATGTCCCCTTAGCGTTATTTAATCTTATTTTATCTGTTGCTACTCTTCTGACTACTAGATTCCCCAGGGGTACTGTGTATGTTTGCTCCTGCTTCCCAATACTTTGGCTTTAAACTTTTTTCCCTCACAGGAAGAATCTGGCCACAGATGCATCACAAAATACTATGAAGCCTGGGTCTGCACCAGTGCTGAAAGGGGGTTCATGCTGTCCTCATCCGAGTCTGGTCTCTGTCAGCAAGGTAACAGTTATTGCTGTACCATTGCTAGAGACTGGGTAACAATTACATGCAGCCTTCATCTACTGCCTTGTTTTCAAATATCCACAAGACACTGTAACAATGCTAGTTACCCAATACCAAAGCCATTCTGTCATCTAATGAAACTTACCACTGACAGCCTTTCCTTGTTTATAAACAGTCTGTACCTCACACCAGAAAAGTATTTCCTCTGCAAAGCTTTTATGACTCCTTTGTTTCTGTTATTGTCTGTGCAGGCCTGAGTGGAGATTTAACCTACTCAGACAGTAAGAGTTGCATGCAACAACTTTGAAATCCTATGTCTTGAATTCTCTTAATTGCTTGAACTAGGCACAGAAAGTTATGAAAAAGTTGTCTGTTTATTTGTGCCTCCTTCCTTCCCCTATGCAGACACCGCCTGCACCGAATCTTCACACCTCCTATCACCTGACCCGTTTCAAATTGTCATTTCCTACCCGAAGTTAATTCAAAATACATCTGAGCATCCCATTTGTCTGACTCATGCCCTCCTCTTCCTCATCTGCCAGTTATTACCAGCTTCCATAAGCTCTGCTGTTCATAAACAGTTAGTTCACCTTTTCTAGTTCCTAAATACAGTCAGCAGGTTACTGCATTTACAGCCTTTTCCTTCTCCCCCATTCATAAGGAACTGCTGGCATCTCCCCTTGTGATAAGCGGTCCTACTACTGGAGCACTAACAAGCTATGACTATACACATGCTATCACTGTCTTCAGTAAGCCTCATGCCAGCTCATCACTGGTTCCCCACACCCATCACTCACAATCCATCATCCTCCTTACAAGAAGTATTAAAAAACAGACGAGAGTAAAAGGAACAGCCCACAAAAACTCAACCATCTCTCTTCACAGAAAAGGTGATGCCAAATAAAACTCAACAAGACAGAGGAAAAGGAGTCATCGCAAGTTATTGAAACTTTTAAAGTAATACTCAAAAAAACTCAATAAACTGAAGGTGAAATATACACCACAAAAGCAAACTAAACCAGAGTTTATTACAACTGCCCAACTGACAACAAACACCATCCAAGACGATTGCTTCAGCCACCTTCGCTTCACCAGTTCATGAGAACAACTGGACCACAGCCGAAGCTGATGGTCTCACCGGGAAAAAACGCCTAGCCGGCACCACCCGGATTAAAGTGGAAAGCTCTGCTGCCTTCAGCCACGACTTTCAGGGAGTTTCTCTCTTACAGATGTTCATCATGTAGACTTCTGGGAACATGGTGACTTTCTTGGTAAAAAGCATTGGTTTCTGAACAGCTTTAAAATTTGCACTAAGAAAACTGTGTTACAATCCTGAGCACAGACTATTTCCTAAAATGACATAGTCTGAACTTTTTATACCATGAGCTTTATTTACGCTCACCACCTGATTTTTATCACTGAGCATCCATTCATGAGTAGAAACAGCAAAAATGATCGGTCCAGTGCCACTCAGCTATACAGAAGAAATTAAGAAAATAGAACAAAACTAAAATTGTAACTCCCGCTGCCTTTCGCTGTAAAGCTTCCACACCAAGCTAAGCATAGGTAATTAAAAGACATGGAAGAGGCCGTGACCCTCACGCCCTGGGGGAGGCTGCCGCATCTCCAGGGGCCTCCTACCCATGCAGCGCTCCTCAAACCTAAAAACCCCGGGGGCTCGAGCCGCGCTCTCGAGTGGGACAAGTGGCACGGCCGCA